>JARQOD010000003.1:260263668-260366145 GCA_033576555.1 Oophaga sylvatica | reverse complement strand
AGAGCTGGGATTTCACATGCGAGCGACGGACGTTTTCATCGCATGTGTGATCCCGGCCATACAACGACGATCTGACCCTGATGTTCTTTGAGCTTGAAGTTCACCTTTAATCTGTTTAGAAGTTTTTCTGGGCTCTTTTGTTACCATTTGCATTATTCCGTCTCTTTGATTTGTCATCAATTTTCCTCCTGCGGCCACGTCCAGGGAGGTTGGCTACAGGCCCATGGATCTTAAATTTCTGAATACTTTGTCCAACTGTAGTCACAGGAGCTCCTACCTCAGCAGGTTCCTGCTTTTTCTTCTCCTCACAGCGTGGCCTTGGACCCGGACTCCCAGCGCCTCCCAGTGGCAAGCTTTGCCTTTTTTTCCAAGCGCTTTCTACATCGACTCCCAGTTTCAATTTTCTGTGGTGAGTCCCTAGTCCCTGATCCACAGCTCTAGGTCTTCTCCCTTTACCCAGGGTATTATACATCCAGCAGTCACCGAAGGTTATACTTCATTGTCCAGCGTTCCTTTGACATTTATTCTGATGAAGGTCCCATTATTGGACCGAAAACGTTTAATTGTTTCATGTCTGGATGCATCTTCATTAAATGATTTTTCGTGTCACAATTTGAGTGCCAAGTTTTTTTGAACTGTAGTGACAGGAACATCAAGCTGCTTGGAGATGGTCTTATAACTCTTACCTTTAACATGTTTGTCTATAATTTTCTTTCTAATCTCCTGAGACAACTCTTTCCTTCGCTTCCTCTGGTCCATGTTGAGTGTGATACACACCATGTCACCAAACAGCACAGTGAGTACCTGTAGCCCTCTATACAGGCCCACTCACTGATTCCAAGATTGTAGACACTTGTGATGCTAATTAGTGGATACACCTTGATTTACCATGTCCCTTTTGTCACATTATTTTCAGGGGTACCATCATTTCTGTCCAGGCCTATTTCATGAGTTTTATTTTTTTTCTAAATTCTGTGGAAGCATGGTTGAAAAGCATGTCTGACTTTCATTTGTTCATTCTCATAGATTTTTGATTTATTACTTTTGTCAGATTCAAGTAATTTCTGTCACCATTGTGGGTTTTTCTGTCATTAAACGAAGGGTACCAACAATTTTGACCACGTGTGTACATTGTATGATCCTAATGTTACTCCCAACCGCAGCGCATGTAGATTTGTGAACTCACTGTGCCACAGGGTTGGGCCTACCCAGGAAGGGGCATAACTAAGCAGCTGATTTGGTGTTCACTGGAGCCTCTAGTGGTGATATCAGGCTTGTGCGGCAGGTAGCCTCCAGGTACCACTCCTGGCAGAACCCGGTTCTGTAGCTGCTGATTCCAGGGGTCAGGTACGCTGACATTGATTTAGGACTTAGTTCAGACATGCCGATCTAGGATACTGGATTAGGGTTTGGCCACTCATGGACTGGAGTATCATGTTCATGTACTGGCCGCACTGGGACCAGGGGGCTTTGGGAACAGGATTTGTCGCACAGGGACCAGGGGATTCTTGGTACAGGACTGGCCACACCAGGACCAGGAGACAATGTTCAGACTTTGGCCGCTCTGGGACCAGCGGACGAGGTTTAGGTACTGCCGCTCTGGGACCGGGGGACAAGGTTTAAGCACTGGCCGCTTCGGCACCAGGGGACAAGGTTTAGGTACTGGCCACTCCAGCACAAGGGGATAAGGTTTAGGCACTGGTCTCTCTGAGACCAGGGAACAAGTTTTAAGCACATGCCACTCCGGGAAAAGGGGACGAGGTTCAGATACTGGCTGCTCTGGGACGAGGATCAGGCACTTCCTGCTTTGGGACCAGGGGATGAGGTTTCAGACACTGGCCGCTTCGGGACCAAGGGACTATGGACACATAACTGGCCTCTCTGGGACCTTGTGACTACGAATACAGGACTGGCCAGTCCGGGACCAAGGGATACTGGTTCAGGACACTGGCCGTACCTTGACCAGGGGACCTCACAACTCACTAGTATTACACCTTACTGAATAACGATTTGACTTGTTGCTTGGCAACTCCCTACGGGGAGTCTTTTATACAAGATGCCTTCCAGCTATGGGCTGGGAGCCATCTTGCAGGTGTACTACTTATGCTAAATGACTCTCAGCAACAAGCTGAGGGCATTTAGCTAAATGCGCACACTGTCCCTTTAGGAACGTGGAAGTGCGCATGCCGCCAGGACTGCTTCGCGCACGCAGGATGCAGGAAGCAGAGGCACACTGGGGACCTCGCCATGGGCCAGGGAGTTGAGTAAGCCAGCGTCCCTGCATGGAAGGAGAAGGGAACACCATGCAGAGGCGCCAGTAACAGCGCTATACCTAATACTACATATACAGTACAGACCAAAAGTTTGGACACACCTTCTCATTTAAAGATTTTTCTATATTTTCATGACTATGAAAATTGTACATTCACACTGAAGGCATCAAAACTATGAATTAACACATGTGGAATTATACATTACACTTTACAAAAAAGTGTGTAACAACTGAAATTATGTCTTATATTCTAGGTTCTTCAAAGTAGCCACCTTTTGCTTTGATGAGTGCTTTGCACACTCTTGGCATTCTCTTGATGAGCTTCAAGAGTTAATCACCGGAAATGGTCTTCCAACAATCTTGAAGGAGTTCCCAGAGATGCTTAGCACTTGTTGGCCCTTTTGCCTTCACTCTGCGGTCCAGCTCACCCCAAACCATCTCGATTGGGTTCAGGTCTGGTGACTGTGGAGGCCAGGTCATCTGGTGCAGCACCCCATCACTCTCCTTCTTGGTCAAATAGCCCATACACAGCCTGGAGGTGTGTTTGGGGTCATTGTCCTGTTGAAAAATAAATGATGATCCAACTAAACGCAAACCGGATGGAATAGCATGCCGCTGCAAGATGCTGTGGTAGCCATGCTTGTTCAGTATGCCTTCAATTTTGAATAAATCCCCAACAGTGTCACCAGCAAAGCACCCCCACACCATCACACCTCCTCCACCATGCTTCACGGAGAGAACCAGGCATGTAGAGTCCATCCGTTCACCTTTTCTGCGTCGCACAAAGACACGGTGGTTGGAACCAAAGCTCTCAAATTTGGACTCATCAGACCAAAGCACAGATTTCACTGGTCTAATGTCCATTCCTTGTGTTCTTTAGCCCAAACAAGTCTCTTCTGCTTGTTGCCTGTCCTTAGCAGTGGTTTCCCACCAGCTATTTTACCATGAAGGCTTGCTGGACAAAGTCTCCTCTTAACAGTTGTTGTAGAGATGTGTCTGCTACTAGAACTCTGTGTGGCATTGACCTGGTCTCTAATCTGAGCTGCTGTAAACCTGCGATTTCTGAGGCTGGTGACTCGGATAAACTTATCCTCAGAAGCAGAGGTGACTCTTGGTCTTCCTTTCCTGGGTGGTCCTCATGTGAGCCAGTTTCTTTGTAGCGCTTGATGTTTTTGCAACTGCACTTGGGGACACTTTAAAAGTTTTCCCAATTTTTCGGACTGACTGACCTTCATTTCTTAAAGTAATGATGGCCACTCATTTTTCTTTACTTAGCTGCTTTTTTCTTGCCATAATACAAATTCTAACAGTCTATTCAGTAGGACTATCAGCTGTGTATCCACCAGACTTCTGCACAACACAATTGATGGTTCCATCTCCAAAAACATACTGATAGGGAATCTAGATTGTGAGCCCCATCGGGGACAGCGACGATAATGTGTGCAAAACTGTAAAGCGCTGCGGAATATGTTAGCGCTATATAAAAATAAAGATTATTATTATTTATAGGACAGAAATCCCACTTATTAAACCTGACAGGGCTCACCTGTGAAGTGAAAACCATTTCTGGTGACTACCCATTGAAGCTCATCAAGAGAATGCCAAGAGTGTGCAAAGCAGTCATCAAAGCAAAAGGTGGCTACTTTGAAGAACCTAGAATATAAGACATAATTTCAGTTGTTGCACACTTTTTTGTTAAGTATATAATTCCACATGTGTTAATTCATTGTTTTGATGCCTTCAGTGTGAATGTACAATTTTCATAGTCATGACAATACAGAAAAATCTTTAAATGAGAAGGTGTGTCCAAACTTTTGGTCTGTACTGTACTATTCTGTAAACCATGTATAATATCAGTATTACTTATACCATCTATATACCATGTATGATCTGAGTATCATGTATATCTTTATACTGTACAGGCATGATCCTAATATTATCTGCAGTCTCTTATTATAAGGTGTAAAATCCTACTTTTATACTGTTGTTATGGGATATTAATATCCAACAAGCTCATATGATGGTCTAATGATGACTATCTTTAAGCATAGATGAGACACGTGGGATAGACAGTCTGTAGGAGCGCCAGCCAGGTGTAAGTGTTGTAAGCAATTAAGAAATCTAATGCTGCTCCAGCCCGGTACCCGAGTGGGATACTATTGAGAAAGATTCTTGAAAACCCGGTCAGCAGGGCGCAAAAGACAGGAATCTTCTAGTAAATGACAATCTTCATTTAAAAATTATTAAAAATTATGGTAAAACAATGAATCCACAACGCGTTTCAACGGAGTGAGTCCGTCTTCCTCAGTTGGCACCTGAGGAAGACGGACTCACTCAGTTGAAACGCGTTGTGGATTCATTGTTTTACCATAATTTTTAATAATTTTTAATAAATGAAGATTGTCATTTACTAAGAAGATTCCTGTCTTTTGCGCCCTGCTGACCGGGTTTTCAAGAATCTATCTTTAAGCATAGGATTCCCACCTCTAAAGTATTGCCATTTACTCCTCTCTCTGCGAAGTTGGTTATTGGGAACTCCCTGGGGCGAAATGTCTTAATGTGCAGTCAGTGGAGTAGGTGTGTTTTTTAATGGTTTTTCTAAAGGTGTTTTCTGGGACTTTTACTTAACTGTTTTTAGGATTGGTCAATCAATATCTGATTGGTGGTGGTGCGACTCCTGGGACCTCCACCGATCAACTCTTCCCAGTGCGGGCCGGATGTTTCTCAGTTGCGGAGCTGCACAACTCCCTCAATGGTATAATGGCCTTGTTCGGGTGCTGCATGTCTGCCCCCTATTGATTTGAATAGGGGACAGATGTGCAGTACCCGGCCACAGCTACTAAAATTGTGTATATTGGAACTGTGCTGTGCAGCTTCACAACTGAGCACACTCGGCCACCGTTGGCACCTGTTCGGCGGGGGTCTTAAAGTGTAGATCAGATATTGATGACCTATCCTAAGAATAGGCCATCACTATAACTTTAATTGTAGATCCAACGGTTAGATATAATTCTTATCACAGTAATTACATAACAAACAGTCTCTTTCTTCTTTCTGTTTTTCAGGTTGTCATGAACTAAAGATGGGGCCCGATGTAGAAACTGATAATGTCAGAAAAATATTTTAACTCAGATGTAATCAACTACTGTAAAATCATTAATGTCAACACCAGGAACCGGACTGAAGATGGATAATGAAAGAATATTAAACCTTACCCTGGAGATCATCTACCTGCTGACCGAGAGAGTGAGGAATTCTGGGAATAAGCTTTTATGTTCAATTTGTTTTTATTAATCAATTTTGAAAATCCAAAGAAACATAACATTCGACCAAATATATTATGATCAAATAAGTCACGCAGGACTTAACAAAACTTGTAATGATAACAATATTCATGCGGAAATATAAACAAGAGTGCAGCTGCAAAAAAGAAACTACATACATTTTAATATCTTCAAATTAAAAATTATTCTGAAAATTTCAACATAGAGGTTAGAAAGAGAAAAAGGGAAAGAGAAAAAAAAAAAATAACATTTTTAGTGAGGGTGGGAGGATTCGAAGGGAGAAGAGGGATGAAAAAAGGAACGGGGGGGTAACGGAGAAGGGGTATAGAAAAAGGGAGGGAGGGAAAGATGAGGGAAATGAGGCGACAATCTTGAGGTAAGCACACAACAACAACCCAGAAGCATTTCACGAGAGAAAGACCCATCTATTGGAATAGTTTATTAAAATCCACTGAGACCTGAAACAGGATCCAGTCGCTCCACAATCTCCTAAAACTATCACCGCGTCCAGAGCTTTTGGCTGTGAGTTCTTCCATTCTACAAATATTAACCATCTCAGTAAACCATTCCTACATTAGGGGAGTATGGGTTGTTTTCCAATGTCTTGGAATCACTGACTGCGCTGCAGTTAAATAAAACCGGAAACTATCTTTCTTCTTTCTTTTGAGAACCAATTGAAGAGGGAAGAATAGAAAGAAGAACAATCTTAGGGCTGAACTCTAAACTTCTACCCGTAACCAAAGAGTATTTTTTTTTTAAATTCGTTTATTAGACAACAACAAACCGATATACACATTTTGTAAATAGCCAGTGCAATGTATACACGATTATCGTAATATCTGTAATGGAAGAAAACCAACAAGCTTGCATATTGAGTTATTAGTACAGATTTCAGTTTCACAGGTCCTCATTCTCTTGCGAGGCCTATGGATAATCTAGGAGTAGTTACAAGAACCCGTTATTCATCTATACAAATGCTTGGCCATGCATAACTCAGAATAATACATTACAACCAACATATCTAACTTCCTACCCTGCTGCCAAAACAACTTCCATAGCACTGATGACATAATAAACCTAGAAAGTATAAGCCATTATATTTTCTCTACAGCTATTATGCTAATAACAAACCACTATCTACGCACTGTTATAGTGAGGTGAGATGCATTCCATACATCCCAGATCTTATTAAACTTCCCCAAGCAACCCCTGTTCTGATATAGTGTCCGCTCGTATGGTATAATTGAATTTACCAGTTCAATCCAAGCTCTAAGAGAAGGATGTTGATTACCCATCCAGCGTAAGGCCAATATTTTCCTGGCTAAAAAAAGTGTCTCCCGCAGAAGAATTCTGACGTGGTGTCCCCATATCTCTTCCTCCAGCACACCAAACAGACAGACATACCAATGGAGTGAGAGGGACAGAAGTGCCTACGAGTGAGGTTAACAGCGAGGTCACCTCGCTCCAAAAAGATAGAATAGTTGGGCATCCCCACACCATATGTATGAAATCTGCATCCATTGTATGGCATCTTAAACATTCTGAGGATTGAGACCACCCTATCCTAAATAGCCGTAGTGGAGTCAGATATGACTGGTGCACTATATACATTTGAGTCATTTTGGTATTGGGTGATGGAGACACCCCGATTGGAGAACCAAGAATCTCCTCCCAATCTTCATTTTGAATATCTGGAACTAGAGACCTCCACCTCTCCCTTACTGACGATAAAGCAGAGTCAGAGCCCGCAGACAACATATAAGTATATGAGGTAGAAATAAGACCCTGGGGGCCTTGTGATTTGAGAATCCCTATCAAAGGGAAGGATGATATTGCTTGGGTCATATTTCTGTTACGTAGATATGATTGAATTGCTGATCTAAGCTGTAGGTATCGAAAAAATTGTGACCTTGGGACACCGTGTTTAATCTGCATTTGTTCAAAGGACATTAGGACATTGTGATCATATAAATCTTTATTCGAGGAAATATTATATGAGATCCAGAATTGAGTGGATGGGTGGTTTAATAGCATCGGGAAACAGGAATTATTCCATAATGGCATTTCAGCTATAACGTCAAGAAAGCGAACCACTCATTTAAGTTGTCTCCAGACTGACCGTGCCAACCGGAGTAAGGGTAATAATCCAGAGACATTAGGTTTGTCGACTTCTAAAAACCCCAACAAGCAATCAGTCCCTGCAGCATGAGCCAGATGACTCTCCGAGTTAGGCAAACAATTATTAGGCATCCATCTACTCAGAGCTCTGACTTGCCTGGCCAAGTAATATAAAAAGAAATCCGGCAATGCCGCCACGCCCAACTGTTTAGACCTATGTAAGGTAGATAGTTTGAGTTTAGGTCTAGTCTTCCCCCATATAAAGGATAAGATTAATGAATTAAGTCCTGAAAAAAAAGATTTAGTGATCAGTAAACACATGTATGGACCATTGTACCCATGGTTTCTGCACATAACGAGCCGAATCTCTGGTCAAGTGTGTTTCAGCCAAGGCCACAATGTGAGGACGATGACGTTTAATCTGGGAAAAAACCTTAATTCTCTTTCGGGGAGACCCAAGACCTCTCACATTCCAAGTCATGCATATTAATTCAGACCCCATGGTCCCATGTATTAGTATGGTATACAGTGTCGCGCAGACTAAACCTTACAGGCAGCATAATTAGTATCTTGGCAGCAGTACCTATATAAGCATCAATCAACAATAGTGAAACAAGAAAAAACAAAATAAAGCTCAAAGAGGAGCATAGTCCCAAGCTCCTGTAAAAAACAAAAAAAGAGTCCAAAAACGGAGGTGCAAAGTCCTGTGCTCCTACCATGAGGTAAACAGGGGGATACCCTCACTGAAAACAGCGTCCGGGTTTGTTGTTGATTTGGACGCTAGTGAATAGAGCTCCAATCTTGTAACCAGTAGGAGAATTCCAAATACCCGCACATATATCATGACTCCTTTTCACAAGATCCCAGATGGGTCTGTAGCCATTCAGATGCCTCGGCCGGATCCGTAAAAAATACAGAAGAACCTTCATGGACAACTCGGAGACGAGCTGGATAAATCATGGAGTAAAGAACATTCTTTCCTCGAAGCTGCTTCTTGATCTCCGTGAATTGTGCCCTTTGCTTTTGGAGTTCCATGGAAAAGTCAGAGAATATTGAAATTGTGGCATTGTTAAATTTGATGGGACTTCTTTGCCGCCCCATATGCAATACAGCATCCCTGTCCTTACAATTAAGAAGTCTCGCCAGAAAGGATCTAGGTGGGGCGCCCGGAGGGAGTGGTCTTGTAGGGACCCTATGAGCCCTTTCCACAGAGAATGTAGAGGAGAATCCATCACCCAAAGTGTCCTTAAGCCAACTTTCAAGGAACTGCTCAGGCTGCTGACCTTCTTATTGCTCCGGCAAACCAATAAGTCGAATGTTATTGTGGCGCAGTCTATTTTCCAAATCATCCGCCTTCTGTTTCCAAGCATTTATAGAGCCAGACACCTTGTTTAATCTGGCCTCCATGGGTGGAAGAGTGTCCTCTAAGTGAGATACCCTCATCTCCATCTCCGTAATGCGCCCCATCATGGCCTGCATATCCTGCCGGAGACGCCCCACCTCAGAGTGCACGTCCTCTAGTTTCTCGTTCAAAGATGTTCTGGTCAGGGAAATGGCCTGCATTAACTGCTCGGATGCCTGCCTTAGAGTTAGATCCCCGGTGACGCCACTCTCCACATCATCAGAGGCTTGATTTTTACGCTGATCTCCAGTTTTGGAAGTATTCCTAAGAGAACATGCATTATCAGACGGGTCAGACCTTGCAAATTCCTTTAATTTGTTGTCACGCTGTCTCAGGATAGAGGTGGACCGGGTCTATGCTGACCCTAAACTGGGTCCTGACTAGTCCCTCTACCTGGAGGTACTGTTAATGGTACAGAGGTCCAGGCCGCCAGCCTAACCCTGTCTCCTGTAGATCCCTGACCATTGTAATCCAGTCCTGAGAAGGACCCTGATTACCACCAAAGGGAATGGACAGATCACAGCTTACTAACAGTATTAGACACACGAGACAGACAAGGGGTAAAGTAAATACTGCCTTGCATACAAAAACTACAACACAGAGGGAACACAAAAGGTTAAGGAGATAAACAATAAGCGAGGAGAGGATTAACCACAACAGGCACTCTTAGCTTAAGTCTTCTCAGAAACGATCCGCTCTGCTGGTCAGAATGAATGCTTTCACCGACATCTCCCAAGCAAACTGGCAGGTATATGAAGGGAGCTAATTAGTGCATAATCAACTGCAGCCGGGCGGGGCTGGACCTAGTCTTAGCACAGAGCTAGGTAGAATTAACTCCCTCATTGCCAAACACAAAGCACCAGCAACTCAGCTGCGAGAAGTCAGAATGTGTAATCGCGACGATCTTCGTGGCGATACACCCATGACAGTACCCCCCCTTCTACGAGGGGCCTCCGGACCCTCAGGGCCAGGTCTGTCCGGGTGAGTTGTGTGGAAGGTCCGAACCAAACGATCTGCGTTAATATCAGACGCAGGAACCCACGTCCTCTCCTCAGGACCATACCCCTTCCAATGAACCAAGTACTGAAGGGACCGGCGATTCCGACGTGAGTCAATGATCTTCGACACCTGAAATTCCAAGTTACCATTGACCATCACTGGAGGAGGAGGTAGAGGCGACGGTATAACTGGTGCCACATACCTCTTAAGCAACGATTTGTGGAACACATTGTGGATTTTAAACGTAGGAGGGAGGTCCAGACGAAATGCCACAGGATTAATTATAGAACTGATCCTGTACGGCCCGATGAACTTAGGACCCAGTTTCCAGGAGGGAACCTTGAGTTTTATATTCTTGGTAGACAACCATACCAGATCGTTCACACTAAGGTCCGGACAAGACACTCTCCTCCTATCAGCCATACGTTTGTAACGGTTCCCCATAACACTCAGATTATTCAGCACTCCTCTCCACACTGCAAGTGACGATGAGAATCGTTCCTCCTCAGGAACCCCAGAAGGGCCCCCCCCATTGAAAGTACAAAACTGGGGGTGAAAACCATATGCCCCAAAAAATGGGGACTTACCAGTGGACTCGCTCCGCCTATTGTTAAGAGCGAACTCTGCCAGAGGCAAGAAAGAAGACCAGTCCTCCTGGTTCTCTGAGACAAAACACCGAAGATATGTCTCTAGACTCTGATTCAGACGCTCTGTCTGACCATTGGTCTGCGGATGAAAAGCCGAGGAAAATGACAATTGCATCCCCCGACGTGAACAAAATGCCTTCCAGAACTTGGACACAAACTGAGACCCCCGATCTGACACCACATCCGAAGGCAACCCGTGAAGTCTCACAATCTCCCCAATGAACACCTGCGCCAGAGTTTTAGCATTAGGAGAGCAGGAAGAGCAATAAAATGTGCCATCTTACTGAACCTGTCAACTACAACTAGTATGACAGTTTTCCCTGACGACGGAGGGAGGTCCGTAATGAAGTCCATTGACAGATGAGTCCATGGACGCTCCGGGATTTTCAAAGGTAAGAGGGCCCCAGAAGGACGGGTATGTGGGGTCTTAGAGCGCGCACAAACCTCGCAGGACGCAACAAAAGTTACCACCTCTTTATTTAAGTTAGGCCACCAAAACCGGCGTGAAAGGAGATCCACAGTTGCTTTACTCCCTGGGTGTCCTGCCAAAGCAGAATTATGATGTGCCTCGATAACCTTTTGTCTTAACTGATCTGGAACAAACAGTCTCCCTGGAGGTCCTACAGGGGCGTCCCCCTGAGCCTCCAATACCTCCTCCTCAAGCTCAGAGCATACAGCCGACACAACAACTCCCTCCTGAAGAATAGGAACCGGGTCATCCGTCTTCCCGGCCCCTGGGAAACTACGAGATAAGGCATCAGCCTTTACATTTTTTGACCCAGGACGATATGTGACGACAAAATTAAACCTGGTAAAAAACAACGACCATCTAGCTTGTCTGGAATTCAGACGTTTTGCCGATTCTAGATACAGCAGGTTCTTGTCATCAGTAATGACGGTGACCGGGTGGACTGCCCCCTCCAAAAAGTGACGCCATTCTGTCATGTGTGCATCGCCACGAAGATCGTCGCGGTTGCACATTCTGACTTCTCACAGCTGAGTTGCTGTTTCTTTGTGTTTGGCAGTTAGGGAGTTAATTCTGTCTGTGCTCAGTTCTGGGACTGGGTGCAGTTTCTCCCGGCTGCAATTAATTATTTGTTGATTGGTTTCCTTTAAATCTCTGGTTGTCTGTGTTGGGAGTTGCCAGTGAAATTCTTCATGCAGACCACAGATAGGATTGTATCTGTATAGACTTAAGTTAAAGAGCTCCTTAGTTGTTTTAAGCTCACCTTGCTTAGAGTTTAATATCCCAGATCATTTATGTTCCTTCTGTGTTTGAGTGTGTATGCAAGTCTGTGTTTTCTCCAGTCTGTCTTATATGTCTAATCTGTGTATTTAGCAGAGATCAGCCCATATCCCTTTGGTGGTAATCAGTATCCTTCTTAGGACTGATTACAGGGTTCAGGGACTGATAGGAGACAGGGTTAGGCTGGAGACTTGGACCTCTGAACCATTATCAGTACCTCCAAGGTGAGGGATTAGTTAGGACCCCAGTTTAGGGTCAGGTTAGACCCCCGGTCCTCCTCTTTCCTGTGACAGTGTATCAAGTCCTCAAGATTAACCCTGAGTTCAACGGATATCGTGTCAGGTAAATCTATTCTATATTTACATGCTGATGTTGCTAATCTATATGTTGTATAGAGTGTTGTTCTTTTAAGAATAGTTTACTGACATCGTACACATATCATAAGACCGCGTGACATTTTCACTGGCCCATAAAATTATTCCCAGTTGCCATGGATCCAGTAGCCCAGCTGGCTCTGCAGTTGCAGGGATTATCCATGGAGCTGACGGACATTAAGTCCAAAGTTTTGTCTCCCTCGGAGCAAACCAGATTTGAACCTAAAGTAGCTCTCCCGGACAGGTTCACTGGTGGGCGAGAAAAATTTTTTACCTTCAGGGAAGCATGTAAATTGTATTTTCGGCTTCGGCCTCGATCATCAGGGAGTGAAGAGCAGAGAGTGGGAATTGTTATCTCGCTCCTACAAGGGGACCCTCAATCCTGGGCCTTCTCCCTTCCTCCGGGATCCCCGGCTCTACAGTCAGTAGATCGATTTTTTACTGCCCTGGGTTTGGTATATGATGACCCAGATCGGGTCTCTCTTGCTGAGACAAAATTACGTAAGATACAGCAGGGAGATCGTCCGGCGGAGGAATTTGCTTCTGAGTTCCGTAGATGGGCCACAGATACTCAGTGGAATGACCCAGCTCTTAGAAGCCAGTTTTGTCATGGGCTTTCTGACAAATTAAAGGACGTTTTGGCTCAGTATGATTCTCCTCCATCACTGGAGGCTGCTATGGCCCTAGCTATCCGTACTGATAGACGGCTCCGGGAGAGGTGCGAGGTAACTCCGCCCCCTGTTGTTACTCCACCTACTACTAAAGTCCCTTATGTTGAGGTTCCCCTTGTCTGTTCGGAGGAGCCTATGCAGTTGGGAGGGACATCATTTCGTAGGAGGGGATTGGCGGTACGCCGCAGGACTAGAAGGTGTTTCTTCTGCGGGAAAGAGGGACATTTTGTTGAGGGATGTCCATCCCGTGCCTTGTTGAGCAAAAAGTCGCCGGAAAACTGTTAATCCCAGGTTGTGTGGTGGACGACAACCTGGGAGTATGTATTTCGTCCGCTAGTTCTTCTCAGTTCCTTGTACCAGTGGAGGTGGTGGTTGGTACGAGAGTGGAGAGATTTTCTGTTCTTCTTGATAGTGGGTCCGGGCTAATCTGGTTGACGCTCAGTTTGCTCAGGCTCAAGGTATGCATCTGAGTGTATTGGTCAAACCGATCCCTATATTCTCCATTGACGCCAGGCCTCTCGGCCAAGGTAGCTTTGTTCATGAGGTTCATAACATTGACCTTCGGGTAGGGGCAATACATAGGGAACTATTATCTTGTTATGTGTTGGAGGGTCTACCTACTCCTATTGTGTTGGGACTTCCTTGGTTGGTTAAACATAACCCTGTGATTAATTGGCATTCCAGAGATATAAGCCAATGGGGGAGTTTTGCAAAAGTAACTGCATGAACACAGTCATCAGTGCGGTCGTGCCTAGTACTTTGCCTCCTTTTTTGGAGGACTTTGGGGATGTGTTCTCTGAGGAGGGGTGTCAGGAGTTGCCTCCTCATCGCGTGTATGACTGCTCTATTAATTTACTTCCTGATGCTAAGTTACCTAAAGCTAGGTTATATAACCTTTCTGGTCCTGAGAGGCAGGCTATGAAAGATTATATTTCGGGAAGTCTGGCCAAAGGGCATATTAGACCTTCATCTTCCCCAGTGGCCGCGGGGTTCTTCTTTGTGAAGAAAAAAGATGGAGGCCTACGCCCTTGCTTGGATTTCCGCGAACTTAATCGGATTACTGTTCGAGATCCGTATCCACTCCCTCTGATTCCTGATCTCTTCAATCAAATTGTTGGCGCCAAATGGTTCTCTAAATTGGATCTCAGGGGGGCGTATAATCTGATTAGGATAAAAGAGGGGGATGAGTGGAAAACGGCGTTTAACACGCCGGAGGGACATTATGAGAACCTTGTCATGCCTTTTGGTCTGACTACTGCACCAGCAGTATTCCAACATTTTGTTAATGACATTTTTCGTCATCTGGTGGGGCTGTTTGTGGTCGTATATTTGGATGACATTTTAATTTACTCACCAGATCTTGTGTCTCACCAGGAGCATGTGAGACAGGTGTTGCAGATCTTGCGAGACAATAAACTATACGCCAAACTGGAAAAGTGTGTATTCGCCGTACAGGAACTTCAGTTTTTGGGTTTCTTGGTGTCAGCCTCCGGTTTCCGTATGGACCCTGAAAAGGTGAGAGCAGTGCTTGAATGGGATCAGCCAGAGGATCTTAAGGCTCTGCAGCGTTTTCTGGGGTTTGCTAACTACTACCGGAAATTTATTTGTAATTTCTCATCTGTTGTCAAACCTCTCACTGACATGACAAGAAAAGGGACGGATTTTTCTAAATGGTCGGACAAAGCTTGCCAAGCTTTTTCCTCTTTGAAAAAATGTTTTGCTTCGGCACCCGTTCTCATCCAACCAGATGCATCACAGCCGTTCGTTGTGGAGGTGGACGCGTCTGACGTAGGGGTGGGTGCAATATTGTCCCAGGGTCCGTCCCCTGGTAAATGGCATCCGTGCGCTTTCTTTTCTAAAAAATTGTCGTCCGCCGAAAGGAATTATGATATCGGCAATAGGGAACTTTTGGCCATTAAGTTGGCTTTTGAAGAATGGCGTCACTTTTTGGAGGGGGCAGTCCACCCGGTCACCGTCATTACTGATCACAAGAACCTGCTGTATTTGGAATCTGCTAAGCGTCTGAATTCCAGACAAGCTCGATGGTCGTTGTTTTTTACCAGGTTTAATTTTGTTGTCACTTATCGCCCTGGATCTAAGAATGTTAAGGCGGATGCCTTGTCTCGCAGTTTCCCAGGGGCCGGGAAAATGGATGACCCGATTCCTATCCTTCAGGAGGGGGTGGTAGTGTCGGCTGTATGTTCTGAGCTTGAGGAGGAGGTGTTAGAGGCTCAGGGGGACGCCCCTGCAGGACCTCCAGGGAGACTGTTTGTCCCAAATCAGTTGAGACAAAAGGTTATTGAGGCACATCATAATTCTGCTTTAGCAGGACATCCAGGGAGTAAGGCTACTTTAGATCTCCTTTCTCGCCGGTTTTGGTGGCCTAACGTTAATAAAGATGTTTTAACTTTTGTCGCGTCCTGTGGGGTTTGTGCTCGCTCTAAGACCCCTCATACCCGTCCGTCTGGGACCCTCTTACCCTTGAAACTTCCGGAGCGTCCATGGACTCATTTGTCTATGGACTTCATCACGGACCTTCCTCAGTCGCAGGGAAGACTGTCATACTGGTGGTTGTTGACAGGTTCAGTAAGATGGCACATTTCATTGCTCTTCCTGCCCTCCCTAATGCTAAAACTCTGGCGCAGGTGTTCATTGGGGAGATTGTGAGACTTCATGGGTTGCCTTCTGATGTGGTGTCAGATAGGGGGTCTCAGTTTGTGTCCAAGTTTTGGAGGGCATTTTGTTTACGTCGGGGGATGCAATTGTCATTTTCCTCGGCTTTTCATCCGCAGACCAATGGTCAGACAGAGCGTCTGAATCAAAGCCTAGAGACTTATCTTCAGTGTTTTGTCTCAGAGAACCAGGAGGACTGGTCTTCTTTCTTGCCTCTGGCAGAGTTCGCTCTTAACAACAGGCGGAGCGAGTCCACTGGTAAGTCCCCGTTTTTTGGGGCATATGGTTTTCATCCCCAGTTTTGTACATTCAATGGGGGGGGCCCTTCTGGGGTTCCTGAGGAGGAGCGTTTCTCGTCGTCACTTGCTTCAGTGTGGAGAGGTGTATTGAATAATCTGAGTGCTATAGGGAACCGTTATAAACGTATGGCTGATAGGAGGAGAGTTTCTGGTCCAGATCTTAATGTGAACGATCTGGTATGGTTGTCTACCAGGAATATAAAACTTAAAGTTCCCTCCTGGAAGCTGGGCCCCAGATTCATCGGGCCGTACAGGATCAGTTCCATAATTAATCCTGTGGCATTTCGTCTGGACCTCCCTCCTACGTTTAAAATCCACAATGTGTTCCACAAGTCATTACTTAAGAGGTACGTGGCACCAGTCATACCATCACCTCTACCTCCTCCTCCAGTGGTGGTCAATGGTAACTTGGAGTTTCAAGTGTCAAAGATCATTGACTCACGTCTGAATCGCCGGTCCCTTCAGTACTTGGTGCATTGGAAGGGGTATGGTCCAGAGGAGAGGACGTGGGTTCCTGCGTCTGACATTAACGCAGATCGTTTGGTGCGGACCTTCCACAGAACTCACCCGGGCAAACCTGGCCCTGAGGGTCCGGAGGCCCCTCGTAGAAGGGGGGGGTACTGTCATGTGTGCATCGCCATGAAGATCGTCGCGGTTGCACATTCTGACTTCTCACAGCTGAGTTGCTGTTTCTTTGTGTTTGGCAGTTAGGGAGTTAATTCTGTCTGTGCTCAGTTCTGGGACTGGGTGCAGTTTCTCCCGGCTGCAATTAATTATTTGTTGATTGGTTTCCTTTAAATCTCTGGTTGTCTGTGTTGGGAGTTGCCAGTGAAATTCTTCATGCAGACCACAGATAGGATTGTATCTGTATAGACTTAAGTTAAAGAGCTCCTTAGTTGTTTTAAGCTCACCTTGCTTAGAGTTTAATATCCCAGATCATTTATGTTCCTTCTGTGTTTGAGTGTGTATGCAAGTCTGTGTTTTCTCCAGTCTGTCTTATATGTCTAATCTGTGTATTTAGCAGAGATCAGCCCATATCCCTTTGGTGGTAATCAGTATCCTTCTTAGGACTGATTACAGGGTTCAGGGACTGATAGGAGACAGGGTTAGGCTGGAGACTTGGACCTCTGAACCATTATCAGTACCTCCAAGGTGAGGGATTAGTTAGGACCCCAGTTTAGGGTCAGGTTAGACCCCCGGTCCTCCTCTTTCCTGTGACAGTGTATCAAGTCCTCAAGATTAACCCTGAGTTCAACGGATATCGTGTCAGGTAAATCTATTCTATATTTACATGCTGATGTTGCTAATCTATATGTTGTATAGAGTGTTGTTCTTTTAAGAATAGTTTACTGACATCGTACACATATCATAAGACCGCGTGACACATTCCTCAAAAGCCAACTTAATGGCCAAGAGTTCCCTATTGCCGACATCATAATTCCTCTCGGCGGACGACAATTTTTTAGAGAAGAAGGCGCACGGATGCCATTTACCAGGAGACGGACCTTGAGATAATACCGCACCCACCCCTGCGTCAGATGCGTCTACCTCCACAATGAACGGTTGTGATGCATCTGGTTGAATGAGTATGGGTGCCGAAGCAAAACATTTTTTCAAGGAGGAAAATGCTTGACAAGCTTTGTCAGACCACCTAGAAAAATCCGTCCCTTTTTTAGTCATGTCAGTGAGAGGTTTGACAACAGATGAGAAATTACGAATAAACTTCCGGTAGTAGTTAGCAAACCCCAGGAAATTCTGCAGTGCTTTAAGATCCTCTGGCCGATCCCATTCAAGCACAGCTCTCACTTTCCCAGGGTCCATACGGAAACCGGAAGCTGACACCAGGAAACCCAAAAACTGAAGTTCCTGAACGGCGAATACACATTTTTCCCATTTGGCGTACAGTTTATTGTCTCGCAAGATCTGCAACACCTGTCTCACATGCTCCTGATGAGACACAAGATCCGGCGAGTAAATTAAGATGTCATCTAAATAAACGACCACAAACTGTCCCACAAGGTGGCGAAAGATGTCATTAACAAAATGTTGAAACACCGCCGGAGCAGTAGTCAGACCGAAAGGCATGACAAGGTTCTCATAATGTCCCTCCGGAGTGTTAAACGCCGTCTTCCACTCATCCCCCTCCTTTATCCTAATCAGATTATACGCCCCCCTGAGATCCAACTTAGAGAACCATTTGGCGCCCACAATCTGATTGAAGAGATCAGGAATAAGTGGGAGCGGATACGGATCTCGGACCGTAATCCGATTAAGCTCACGGAAATCCAGGCAAGGGCGTAGGCCTCCATCTTTTTTCTTCACAAAGAAGAACCCCGCGGCCACTGGGGAAGATGAAGGTCTAATATGCCCCTTGGCCAGACTTTCCGAAATATAGTCCTTCATAGCCTGCCTCTCCGGACCAGAAAGGTTATATAACCTAGATTTAGGTAACTTAGCATCAGGAAGCAATTTTATAGAACAGTCATACTCGCGATGAGGAGGTAATTCTTGACACCCCTCCTCTGAGAACACATCCTCAAAGTCCTCCAGAAAAGGAGGTAAGGTTCTAGGCACGACCGCACTGATGACCGTGTTCATGCAGTTACTATTGCAAAATTCACCCCACTGGCTTATCTCTCTGGTTTGCCAATTAATAACTGGGTTATGTTTATTAGTTAACCAAGGAAGACCCAACACAATAGGAGTGGGGAGACCCTCCAACACATAACAAGACAATAGTTCTTTATGTATTGCCCCCACTCGAAGGTCAATGTTATGTACGGCTTGCAAAAAGCTACCTTGACCGAGAGGCCTGGCGTCGATAGAGAATATGGGGATAGGTTTGGCAAGTACACTCAGTTGCATACCTTGAACCTGGGCAAACCGAGCGTCCACCAGATTAGCCTCGGCCCCACTATCCAGAAGAACAGAAATCCTCTCAGTTCTCGTACCTACCACCACCTCCGCTGGTACGAGAAACTGAGACGGACTTGGGGACGAAATACATACTCCCAGATTGCCGTCCACCACACAACCTGGGATTAATAGTTTTCCGGCGACTTCTTGCTCAGTGCAGTACGGGATGGACACCCCTCAATAAAATGTCCCTTTCTCCCGCAGAAGAAACACCTTCTTGTTTTGCGACGCACCGCCGACCCCCTCCCTCGGTATGATGTCCCTCCCAACTGCATAGGTTCCTCAGAACAAACCAGGGGAACCTCAATATTAGGGACTTTAGAAGGAGGTGGAGTCATCACAGGGGGCGGAGTTACCCCACACCTCTCCCGAAGCCGTCTATCAATGCGAATTGCAAGAGCCATAGCGGCCTCCAGTGACGGGGGAGAATCATACTCAGCCAACACATCTTTTAATTTATCAGATAAACCTTGACAAAACTGGCTCCTAAGAGCCGGGTCATTCCACTGAGTATCCGTGGCCCACCTACGGAACTCTGAAGAAAATTCCTCCGCCGGACGATCTCCCTGCTGTATCCTACGTAACTTCATTTCAGCAAGGGAGACCCGATCCGGGTCATCATATACCAGACCCAGGGCTGTAAAAAATCGGTCCACTGACTGGAGAGGCCGGGGAGCCCGGGGGAAGAGAGAACGCCCAGGATTGAGGGTCCCCTTGTAAGAGCGAGATGACAATTCCCACCCTCTGATCCTCACTCCCCGACGACCGCGGCCGCAGCCGAAAATACAATTTACATGCTTCCCGGAAAGTAAAAAACTTGTCCCGCCCACCAGTAAACCTGTCCGGGAGAGCCACTTTAGGTTCAGATCTGGCTTGCTCCCGGGGGTACAAAACCTTGGATTTAACGTCCGTCAGCTCCATGGACAAACTCTGCAACTGCTGAGCTAAATGGGCTACTGGATTCATGGTGGCTGGGGAGAATCTTAAGTAGGGTCGGTGAAAATGTCACGCTGTCTCAGGATAGAGGTGGACCGGGGTCTATGCTGACCCTAAACTGGGGTCCTGACTAGTCCCTCTACCTGGAGGTACTGTTAATGGTACAGAGGTCCAGGCCGCCAGCCTAACCCTGTCTCCTGTAGATCCCTGACCACTGTAATCCAGTCCTGAGAAGGACCCTGATTACCACCAAAGGGAATGGGCAGATCACAGCTTACTAAAGGTACTGCCACACTACACAATCCCGCTAGCGATCTCGTTAGCGTCGCATACTAATGAGATCGCTAGCGGGATTGTTTCTATATCGCTAGTGTCGGCCACATTTAGCGATATCGTTAAGGACGCTATCGCGGTTAGCGATCTCCTTAACGACTTTAGCGGTACAAAAGTACCGCTAAATCGCTAAAAAAGGTGCCACACTTAGCGATATATACTTACCCAGCGGGGCGCCAGCGACGAAAATAGGGTCCGGAACGATTCCAGCGACGAGCGAGATCACAGCAGGAAGCTCGTCGCTGGCAAATGCCGCACACAACAACATCGCTAACGGGATCGCTAAATAGTGACCTTTTTTAGCGATCCCGTTAGCGATGTTGTTTAGTGTGGCATACCCTTAACAGTATTAGACACACGAGACAGACAAGGGGTAAAGTAAATACTGCCTTGCATACAAAAACTACAACACAGAGGGAACACAAAAGGTTAAGGAGATAAACAATAAGCGAGGAGAGGATTAACCACAACAGGCACTCTTAGCTTAAGTCTTCTCAGAAACGATCCGCTCTGCTGGTCAGAATGAATGCTTTCACCGACATCTCCCAAGCAAACTGGCAGGTATATGAAGGGAGCTAATTAGTGCATAATCAACTGCAGCCGGGCGGGGCTGGACCTAGTCTTAGCACAGAGCTAGGTAGAATTAACTTCCTCATTGCCAAACACAAAGCACCAGCAACTCAGCTGCGAGAAGTCAGAATGTGTAATCGCGACGATCTTCGTGGCGATACACCCATGACATTTGTCTGCCATGCTTGACCCCTTTGAGTGATTCATGATTAATAGTGATGAAGTATGGCAAACTTAACGACTGTATAATGCGAAAGTCCCCTCTTCCAGGAGCAGAAGCACCACTATTAGGAAATATGCGGTATGGATGTGCTGGTTTGACCACACAGTGTAGGGGAGTACAGATGGCTACAGAAAGTTCAGTTTAGGGAGTGCAGGGCTCATTTTTCAGAGCACTCACCGCGTCTCCCCTTCTTATACCTCCTGTGAAAAGAAGTGCTGTTCCAGCAGCTCCCCCAGGTCTAGGTTCTGCAGTGCTGTGTCTCCTTCCTGATGGAGCACACAGCTAAGATAGCCACCGTCCTCCTCAGGCCTCGCCGTCCCTGTCGGCACTCCCTCAGAGCTCTGCTCACCGGAGCTATGAATCGTGTCTCTGGGCACCGGATGACTCCTGGGGTCCAGGGGAATACAATGCGTGTAGGTAATCACCCGTGAAATTGCTAGACTGACAGGATGATTAACAGGATGTGAGAAGCTCCTTATCAGAGTGGCTCACATCGCCACGCCCCAACCAAATAGTAATTTGAAAAAAACTTTTCCCAGAATGGCTTAATTCTCCTGCAATCCCACCCTATATGTGTCATATTACCTCTATCTCTTCCACATCGCCAACATGTGTCAGGAACAGATGGAAAAATAGCATGCATTTTTGAGGGATAATACCACCATCTTGTAATAATTTTATAGTTTTTTTCCTGGGCAGGACAAGTGATTGATAGTTTATGTGTAAATAGAAATCTTTTCTCCCACTTCGACTGAGATAAAGATTCCCCAAGTTCCCGTTCGCATGCCTACCGATAGCCCATTTTCCACCGGCATCCCTCTCTGATTAGGTAGTTATATATAATTAAAATCACATGTTTAGGTGGAGATTCCTGTAAAAAAAATTTTTCAAAAGGGGAAGGTGTGAAGTGGCATAAGCGGTTTAGAACCTTAGAAGATATAAGACATTGCAATTGTACATATTCAAACCAAGAAAGGACTTTGGACAGGTACTGAGCCTGCAGAGAAATTAATGCGGGCAACTTACCATCAATAAGAACATGATGTATATGGGTGTCCTCCGCGGCTCTCCAACCGAGAAAAGTCTTTTTCAAATAACCCAAAATGACGGAGTAAAAAAAAGTGAGGCAAATAGTTTTTTAAGTTTTTTTTTAATCTCCGCAGTTTATCTTTTTAACAAGTGTGTAAATAATGCCGAATACACACACAACTGCTATGCTAAAGTTTTAGGCCGATGCTGCACGGTAAGAATGCTCTCAAAAATAGAAATGTTAATAGTTTATTTTTTATCAATTAGCAAAATGCAAAGTGAACAAATGAAAGAGAAATCTTCATCAAAACCTATTTGGTCTTATCTCCCTTTGCCTTCTGAACTGCCTGAAAGCACCAATTCTTCTAGAAAACCATGTTCAAGAGTATCTCAGGAGGAAGGTTGTTCAATTCATTTTGGAGAAGTAACCACAGGTTCTTCTGTGGATGTAGGTTTGTGCAAATCTCTCGGTCTAGAAGATGTCCATGCAGTGCCATCAGCTCAGAACCGTCAGCCATCCTTGGGTTCCAGCTATGCCATCTATTGAGAGATGAAGTCTGGCCAGAAGTGATCTTCATAGAATTGTATCCAAAACTATACCGGCGACGTGAAAACAAAACATTGCTACTCAACTATGCAGGAAAACTTAGGAACTGGGATGCAAAATAAAACCAACAAGTGCAGCAGACAAGAGCTGTGTGGGGCTTATATCATCAACCCCAGGACTCCTTGTTCTTCTTTACTCGGAAGATAGTCCTTTATGACATTGGCTGTATGTTTAGGGTTGTCCTGCTGCAGATATACTTGGAGTCAATCAAATGCATCCCTGATGGTATCTCATGATGGATAATTATCTGCCTGTTTTTTTCAGCATTGAGGACACCAATAAATCTGCTGCATTGAGGACCATAGGCACAGTAGTCTGCCAAGGAAACTTAATGCAGCAGATGAAAGATACATCATTCCTACTTCCATTCAAAATCCAAATACATCCAGTAGTGCCATCAGCTCATAACTGGGAGCAACTAGCACTACGCACATCTGTTGTTCACAGAGTCATGTGTTGTGAACACTTTTAATCTGGATTCTGAGTTTGGGCTCCCTCTGGTGGTTGGAGCTGGTCTGGCTGACAGAAGTCAATCACCTGAGGAGGATG
Organism: Oophaga sylvatica; assembly: GCA_033576555.1. Classification (NCBI taxonomy): domain Eukaryota; kingdom Metazoa; phylum Chordata; class Amphibia; order Anura; family Dendrobatidae; genus Oophaga; species Oophaga sylvatica. The sequence goes on along the minus strand of JARQOD010000003.1, from coordinate 260,342,997 downwards.
ATTGGAGATCAGGTGTTACAGACTGGGAAGATTTAAGTGAGCAGCCTTCCCTTAGTTGCTGCCGGTGATTTGGTTTTCTTTCAGATCCCTTTGGAAGTCTGCTTGCTCCCTGCTTTGTCCTGCATCTGTCAGATAACTTATTTGTCTGTTTAAATCTGTGGCTTTTGTTACCCTTTTGCTTTTCTCTGTTTTCTGCCTTGCTGGTGTGAGTTCAGCCGGGTTCCCTGAGGGTTCCTCTTAGGGTTTTTGCTGGATTGCAGACAGTATCCTTTCCTGTCCTGTTCTATCCAGTTTGGGCCCCAGCATTTGCTTACTCTATTTTCTGTCTGTGTTTTGTGCTTCATCTGTCTCACCGGCAATATATGTTTGGGGGTTATCTATTCCTTTGGGGCTCTACTCCTGGGCAGTTAGCTTTCCCCTTTCTCTCTTTAGGCTTAGTTAACTCTTTGGCTGTGTCGAGGCGTCTAGGGCATTGTAGGTACGTCCCACGGCTAATTCTAGTTGTGTTGTCAGTTTAGGGGTCTGCAATCCGCTAAGTTACCAACCTTTCTGGGTGTCTGGTTGCCTAGCCTGTTTTCCTATTATCCTCCTCGGTTACCGAATCATAACAGAATCACCGGCCACACTGTAGATCCTAGGGTACTTTAAAGAAGGAAAGAATAGTAAAAAAAAAAAGTGTCAGAATTTTTTATATATTTTTTTCTCTGGGGCCGTAGGAGGATTTTTTTTTCTTCGTTAATGGAGACTAAGCATTTGTCTGATCATGTTGAGCAGCTCGCTGCTGAAGTTCAGGGAATTTCTGCCTATCTCGCTCAGTTGTCTACTGTAGAACCTAAGATCCCTAGTCCTGATTTATTTTCTGGGGATCGGTCTAAATTTTTGAACTTTAAGAATAATTGTAAATTTTTTTTTGCCTTGAAACCCAATTCATCAGGGAACTCGGTGCAGCAGGTTAAAATTGTCATCTCCCTGTTGTGCGGCGACCCTCAGGATTGGGCTTTTTCCCTTACACCTGGGGATCCTGTTTTGGTTAATGTGGATGTGTTTTTTCAGGCTCTGGGGTTGTTGTATGATGAACTTAATGTTATTGATCAAGCCGAGAAAACCTTATTGGCATTGAACCAGGGTCAGGAAGCGGCAGAGTTATATTGTCAGAAATTCCGTAAGTGGGCAGTTCTTACTAAATAGAACGATGATGCCCTAGCAGCTCTTTTTCGGAAAGGTCTGTCAGAGACCGTAAAAGATGTTATGGTGGGATTTCCTGTCCCCTCTGGTCTCAACAACTCTATGTCATTAGCCATTCAAATTGACAGACGTTTACGTGAATGTAAAACTATTCAAGAGGCTGTGTTGCCTTTCGAACAAACCTCTGAGCCCATGCAGTGTGATAGGGTTATTTCTAAGGCGCAACGTCAAGAATTTAGAAGGCGTAATAACTTGTGCTTCTTTTGTGGGGACGCTTCTCATACTATTTCCGTCTGCCCTAAGCGGGAAAAACGTTTTGCTCACTCATTTGTTTTGGGCAATGTACAGCCTAAATTCCTTTTGACGGTTACCTTGATCTGCTCCTTATCTTCATTTTCTACTAAGGCTTTTGTTGATTCAGGAGCAACCCTGAACCTGATGGATTTTGACTTTGCCAAACGTTGTGGTTTTCCCATGGTACCCCTGCGGACACCGATTCCCTTGAGGGGTATTGATGCTACCCCTTTGGCGGAGAATAAACCCCAGTTTTGGACCCAGGTGATAATGCGGGTAGCCCCGGACCACCAAGAGAATTGTATATTTTTGGTGTTACATAATTTACATGACATTATTGTACTGGGTTTTCCTTGGTTGCACACCCATAATCCTGTTTTCTATTTGAAGTCTGTGGTTAGTTGGGGTTGTCAATGTGTTCTTAGTGACACTCCGGTTTTCTCTACCTCTCCCCAGTCTCAGGATGTCCCTGACTATTTGACTGATTTTTCTGATGTGTTTAGTGAGAGTAAGTCTACGTCCTTGCCTCCTCACAGGAGTTATGATTGCACGATTGAGTTAGTGCCCGGTTGTAAATTTACCAAGGGTCTGCTCTTCAATTTATCTGTACCTGAACATGATGCTATGTGATCTTATATCAAAGAGTCATTGGAGAAGGGTCATATTAGACCGTCTTCTTCACCTTTAGGTGCCGGCTTTTTCTTTGTGGCCAAGGATGGCTCATTGAGCCCATGTATTGACTATCGTCTCCTTAATAATCACTGTTAAATATCAGTATCCGTTACCCCTGATTTCCGATTTATTCTCCAGAGTGAAAGGTGCTAGTTGGTTTACCAAGCTTGACCTTAGGGGGGCGTATAATCTTATTCGCATTAAGCACAGTGATGAATGGAAGACGGCGTTTAATACTCCTGAGGGGCATTTTGAGTACCTAGTGATGCCTTCTGGGCTCACTAATGCCCCTTTCGTCTTCCAATCTTTCATGAACGATATTTTCCGGGATTTTGCGGACAAGTGTTATGACTTGGTAACTGAGGAGGACAGGAGCAAAACAGCAAGGCAGCCGAACACCTGAGAGGTTGGAAACTAATGGGTTGCAGTTCCCTAAACTAACCGCACAACTAGAAGCAGCCGTGGAGCGTACCTATGGTGGTCCTAGATGCCTTGGCACAGCTGGAGAGCTAGCTACACCTAAAGATAGAAACAGGAAAGCTAACTGCCCCGGAGTAGAGCCCCAAAGGAATAGGCAGCCCCCAAACATATAATGACGGTTAGACAAAATGAAACACAAACGCAGGCAGAAAATAGAGTGAGCAAACGCTGGAGCCAAACACTGCCTAATTAGGACAGGACATGACAGAATACTATCTTCAACCCAGCAAAACATTAGCAAAACTTCCAACACTTCTGATTTAAAAAATGCTGAGATCACACGATCTCGCCACCAACTAAATCAGATCTCAGTGTGAACAAGGCTAACCCACAGCCACTCAAAAAGCAGGGAAAGAGCAATTGAACAAATAACAGTGGCTACTGAAAAACAGAGAGTAGCACAGGCCCCAGTAGGGGACCTGGCTAACCTCCACAAAGGTGCAGACAAAAATGGAAAAAGCAAACACAATAGAAAAAAGCAGAAAATATCTTATCTGAAGGTAGCAGACGAAGGAGAGACACCAGCAGACTTCCAAATGAACCAGGGAACAACAATTGATCACCGGCGAGGATCATGGGAAGGCAGCTCCCTTATATCAGCCCAGTCAGTGCCTCCTGATTGCCAGTCGTCGCTGGCAGGTGAGGAGGCCCTGTCATTAGATACAGCCTCAGTACCGTCAGCAACCACCAGAGGGAGCCTCAGCTCAGAAATTGTCTCCAACACGTTCACAACAGACAAGTTTTTGATCGTTTATTTGGACGATATTTTGATTTTTTTCCAATGACTGGGATTCTCATGTGGAACATGTTCAGATTGTATTCCGGATTTTGAAAGAAAAGGCTTTGTATGTTAAGGGATCGAAATGTCTCTTTGGCGTACAAAAAATTTGTTTTTTGGGATTCATTTTGTCTCCGTCCACTATTGAAATGGACCCGGTCAAGGTTCAGGCCATTTATGATTGGGTTCAGCCCACTTCCTTGAAGGCTCTTCAGAAATTTTTAGGTTTTGCTCATTTTTACCGTAAATTTATAAGTAATTTTTCTGGTATTGTGAAACCACTGACGGATTTGACCAAAAAGGGCGCTGATGTGGTGAATTGGTCTCCAGAGGCAGTTTCGGCGTTTCAGGAGCTTAAGCGGAGATTCACTTCTGCTCCTGTTCTACGGCAACCTGATTTTTCTCTCCCATTTCAGGTGGAGATAGATGCTTCTGAGATTGGTGCATGAGCCGTTTTATCTCAAAGAGATCCTGTAACCTCTAAGATTAACCCTTGTGCCTTCTTTTCTCGAAAATTTTCCCCATCTGAATGTAATTATGATGTGGGGAATCAGGAATTATTGGCTATGAAGTGTGCAAATTGCCTCTTAAGAGAAAAAGAGGACTTGAACTTTATAGCGCCACCTATTGGAAGTAGCGATCCTACAAGTCACAATCAACCCTTTAACTAGTCTTGTAATATGACTTAGGATAAAAGCCAAATCAATGGCTATGAAGTGGGAGTTTGAAGAGTGGTGACATTGGTTGGAGGGAGCCAAACATCAAGTTGTGGTCCTCACTGACCACAAGAACTTGATCTATCTCGAATCAGCCAAGCGATTGAATCCTAGACAGGCTAAGTGGGCCTTGTTTTTCACTCGTTTTAATATTGTGGTCTCCTTTCTTCCGGGCACTAAGAATGTTAATGCGGATGCCGAGTCTCTAGGAGTTTCTTTACGGATTCTCTTGATGTGACTGAGCCTACTACCATTCTAAATGAGGGTGTGGTTCTTTCCGCTATCTCACCCGATTTGAGACTTGCCCTGGAGGAATTTCAGGAGGATAAACCTGAACGATGCCCTATGGGGAAATTGTATGTCCCCAACCAATGGAGGAGGAAAGTAATGTCTGAAATTCATTGCTCCGCATTGGCTGGTCATCCCGGTATTTTTGGTACCAGAGATTTGGTGAGTCGGTCTTTTTGGCGGCCTGCTTTATCTCTTGATGTCAGGAATTTTGTGCAGTCCTGTGGGACTTGTTCTCGGTTCAAACCCTGTTCTCGCTCTAGTGGGTTGTTAGTGCCACTGTCGGTGCCCAGGAGGCCATGGACCCATATCTCAATGGATTTTATTTCCGACCTCCCTGTCTGTCAGAGAACGACTGTTATCTGGGTGATCTGTGATAGATTTTCCAGGATGGTCCATCTTGTACCACTGCCGAAGTTGCCATCCTCTTCCGAGTTGGTGTCTTTGTTTTTTAAGCAGGTGGTTCTTTTGCACGGCATTCCGGAGAACATTGTGTCTGACAGAGGAGTCCAGTTTGTTTACAGATTTTGGAGAGCCTTTTGTTCTAAACTGGGAATTCAGTTGTCCTTCTCCTCTGCGTTTTACCCTCAGACCAATGGGCAGACTGAGAGAGCAAACCAGACTTTGGAAAGTTATTTGAGATGTTTTGTGTCTGCTGATCAAGATGATTGGGTCTCTTTTTTGTCCTTGGCTGAATTTGCTCTAAATAATAGAGCTAGTTAGGCTACTTTCATGTCCCCTTTTTTCTGCAACTTCGGGTTTCATCCTCGGTTTTCTTCAGGGCAGGTGGAGATTCAGCCTGTCCAGGTGTTGATTCTATGGTAGAGAGAATGCAGCAGATTTGGAATCAAGTAGTGGATAAGTTGTCTCACTCTCAGGTGAGAGCCCAATGGTTTGCCAACCGGCATAGGACTGATGGTCCCCGGTTTAAAGTAGGTGACATGGTTTGGTTGTCCTCAAAAATATTCCTATAAAGGTTACGTCTCCAAAATTTAAGCCAAGGTTCATTGGACCTTATAAGATTTTGAAAATCCTTAATCCCGTTTCTTTCCGTCTGGCTCTTCCAGGAACGTTCAAGATTCACAACGTTTTTCATAAATCTTTGTTGAAAAGGTTTGTTGAGCCAGTAGTTCCCATAGCTGTGCCCCCTGATCCTGTATTGGTTAAGGGCAATCTGGAGTATGAAGTAGAGAAGGTATTGGATTCTCATCTGGCTAGACGGAGACTCCAGTACTTGGTCAAGTGGAAAGGTTATGGTCAGGAGGATAATTCTTGGGTGTTTGCTTCTGACATTCATGCCGAGAGATTGGTTCTCGCCTTTCACAGGGCCCATCCTGATCGGCCTGGTGGCTTGGGTGAGGGTTCGGTGACCCCTCCTCAAGGGGGGTACTGTTGTGAACACTTAATATGGCTTCTGATTTTGGGCTCCCTCTGGTGGTTGCTGCTGGTAATGGAGCTGGTCTGGCTGACAGAAGTCAATCACCTGAGGAGGATGACTGGAGATCAGTTGTTACAGACTGGGGAGATTTAAGTGAGCAGCCTTCCCTTTGTTGCTGCCGGTGATTTGGTTTAATTCCAGAGCCCTTTGGAAGTCTGCTTGCTCCCTGCTTTGTCCTGCATCTTTCAGATAAGTTATTTGTCTGTTTAAATCTGTGGCTTTTGTTCCCCTTTTGCTTTTCTCTGTTTTCTGCCTTGGTGGTGTGAGTTCAGCCGGGTTCCCTGCATTTGCTTACTCTATTTTCTGTCTGTGTTTTGTGCTTCATCTGTCTCACCGGCAATATATGTTTGGGGGTTATCTATTCCTTTGGGGCTCTACTCCGGGGCAGTTAGCTTTCCCCTTTCTCTCTTTAGGCTTAGTTAACTCTTTGGCTGTGTCGAGGCGTCTAGGGCATTGTAGGTACGTCCCACGGCTAATTCTAGTTGTGTTGTCAGTTTAGGGGTCTGCAATCCGCTAAGTTACCAACCTCTCTGGGTGTCTGGTTGCCTAGCCTGTTTTCCTATTATCCTCCTCGGTTACCGAATCATAACAGTCATGCCAGAAGCGATTTTCATGGCCAAAAATCATACATTCGATGTATGAAATCATAGGAACTGGGGCAGAAGCATGGCAGCAGGTACTCTGTCTGGACTGATGGGTCAAAATTTGATATATTTGGCTACAACAGAAGACAGTTTGTTCTCCAGTGGGCTGGAGAGCAAAACGAGTTTCTGCAGGTAACAGTGAAGCATAGTGGAGGGTCTTTCCAATTTGAGGCTGGATTCCACCAAATGGAGTTGGGGATTGGGTCAGGATTAATTGTGTCCTCAATGCTGAGAAATACAGGCAGAAATTTAGCTGTCATGCCATGACAGAGGTGCCTGATTTGCTCCATATTTATTCTGTAGCAGGACAACGATCCCAAACATACAGCCAATGTCGTTAAGAACTATTTTCAGCGTTAAGAGCAACAACAAAACCTGAAAATGATAATATGGCCCACACAGACTTCTGATCTCCACATCATCGAGTCTGTCTGTGTAGGGATTCACGCTCTCAGGTAGACAGTAGATAGCATTTACACAGGCACTGGATTCTTGGGTCAAAATAATGTGATGTTTATTTCCACTGGTTGCACAGCACCAAAACAAAACCATAAACACAAAATCCCTAGCCTTATCCAGGTGCTAACTAAACAAAATAGACCCTGGCTGCTCACACACCGCTTGTCCATAGCAACCAATGACACTTCTGGTTTTGTGCACACGGCCTGTGCAGTCTCTTTTCAGAGAGATTTTGACTTGTCTCTCTGTAACTCCAATACAATCACTCTGGTCTGCTTCCTCAGCTCACTGACAGAAGTGAACACTTAGCCTAGTTATTGGCTAAGCCAGCCAGGTGCAAATAATCAGAGCATATAGATCTAGGATTTAACCCTAGCCTACCTTACTTTGCTACAGTCTGGCATAAAATAAAGAGACAGAAGGATTTGTACAAGCCTTCATCCACAGATCTATGGTTAGTTCTCCAAGATGTTTGGAACAAACTCCCTGCCGAGCTCCCTCAAACACTGTGGACAAGTGTACCCAGAGGAATTGATGCTGTTTTGAAGACAAAGAGTGGTTGTATCAAATAATGATTTGATTTAGATTTTTGTTTTGTTATTCTCTCTGTATTTTGTTAACTGATAAAAATAAACCATAAATTCTTCTATTTCTGAAAGTATTCTTACCGTACATCATTTTTCCTCTCATGAGAGAAGTCTATTGGATTAGATCAGTGGTTCTCAACCTTTCTAATGCCGTGACCCCGCAGTACAGTTCCTCATGTTGCGGTGACCCCAAACCAAAAAATAATTTTGGTGGCTACTTCAAAATATGTATTTTCTGATGGCTTTAGGCCAGTGGTCCCCAACCTTTTTTGCACCAGGGACCGGCTTCAAGCAAGACCATTCTTCCATGACCCCGCAGGGCGGGGATGGAGGTGTGGCAGGGGTGGGGCTTTGGTCATAAGGGGGCGGGGCTATGGACGGGGTTGTAGTTTAGTAGTAGTGCATACTTATCATTTAATTATAACATTTATACCACCCTCCCACCTTTCTATACAAGGCTCCGCTCCCACCCTTCTATACAAGGCTCCGCTCCCACCCTTCTATACATGGCTCCGCTCCCACCCTTGTATGCATGGCTCCGCTCCCACCCTTGTATGCATGGCTCTGCTCCCACCCTTGTATGCATGGCTGCGCTCCCACCCTTGTATGCATGGCTCTGCTCCCACCCTTGTATGCAAGGCTCCGCTCCCACCCTTGTATACATGGCTCTGCTTCTACCCTTGTATACATGGCTCTGCTCCCACCCTTCTGTACATGGCTCTGTTCCCACCCTTGTATACATGGCTCTGCTCCCACCCTTCTATACATGGCTCTGCTCCCACCCTTCTATACATGGCTCTGCTCCCACCCTTGTATACATGGCTCTGCTCCCACCCTTGTATACATGGCTCTGCTCCCACCCTTGTATACATGGCTCCGCTCCCACCCTTCTGTACATGGCTCCGCTCCCACCTTTATGTACATGGCTCCGCTCCCACCCTTCTGTACATGGCTCCGCTCCCACCCTTCTGTACATGGTTCCGCTCCCACCCTTCTGTACATGGCTCCTCTCCCACCCTTCTGTACATGGCTCCGCTCCCACCTTTCTGTACATGGCTCCGCTCCCACCCTTCTGTACATGGCTCCGCTCCCACCCTTCTATACATGGCTCCGCTCCCACCCTTGTATACATGGCTCCGCTCCCACCCTTCTATACATGGCTCCGCTCCCACCCTTCTGTACATGGCTCCGCTCCCACCCTTCTGTACATGGCTCCGCTCCCACCCTTCTGTACATGGCTCCGCTCCCACCCTTCTGTACATGGCTCTGCTCCCACCCTTCTGTACATGGCTCTGCTCCCACCCTTCTGTACATGGCTCCGCTCCCACCCTTCTGTACATGGCTCCGCTCCCACCCTTCTGTGCATGGCTCCGCTCCCACCCTTCTGTGCATGGCTCCGCTCCCACCCTTCTGTACATGGCTCCGCTCCCACCTTTCTGTACATGGCTCCGCTCCCACCCTTCTGTACATGGCTCCGCTCCCTCCCTTCTGTACATGGCTCCGCTCCCACCCTTCTGTACATGGCTCTGCTCCCACCCTTGTATACATGGCTTTGCTCCCACCCTTGTATACATGGCTCCGCTCCCACCCTTCTATACATGGCTCCGCTCCCACCTTCTGTACATGGCTCCGCTCCCACCCTTCTGTACATGGCTCTGCTCCCACCCTTCTGTACATGGCTCCGCTCCCACCCTTCTGTACATGGCTCTGCTCCCACCCTTCTGTACATGGCTCTGCTCCCACCCTTCTGTACATGGCTCCGCTCCCACCCTTCTGTGCATGGCTCCGCTCCCACCCTTCTGTACATGGCTCCGCTCCCACCCTTCTGTACATGGCTCCGCTCCCTCCCTTCTGTACATGGCTCTGCTCCCACCCTTCTGTACATGGCTCTGCTCCCACCCTTTTATAAGGGCTCGCTCCCACCCTTCTGTACATGGCTCCGCTCCCACCCTTCTGTACATGGCTCTGCTCCCACCCTTCTGTACATGGCTCTGCTCCCACCCTTCTGTACATGGCTCCGCTCCCACCCTTCTGTACATGGCTCCGCTCCCACCCTTCTATACATGGTTCCGCTCCCACCCTTGTACATGGCTCTGCTCCCACCCTTCTGTACATGGCTCCGCTCCCACCTTTCTGTACATGGCTCCGCTCCCACCCTTCTTACATGGCTCCGCTCCCTCCCTTCTGTACATGGCTCCTCTCCCACCCTTCTATACATGGCTCCACTCCCACCCTTCTATACATGGCTCCGCTCCCACCCTTCTGTACATGGCTCTGCTCCCACCCTTCTGTACATGGCTCCGCTCCCACCCTTCTATGCATGGCTCCGCTCCCACCCTTCTGTACATGGCTCCGCTCCCACCCTTCTGTACATGGCTCCGCTCCCCCCTTCTGTACATGGCTCCGCTCCCACCCTTCTGTACATGGCTCTGCTCCCACCCTTGTATACATGGCTCTGCTCCCACCCTTGTATACATGGCTCCGCTCCCACCCTTCTATGCATGGCTCCGCTCCCACCCTTCTGTACATGGCTCCACTCCTACCTTTCTGTACATGGCTCCGCTCCCACCCTTGTATACATGGCTCCGCTCCCACCCTTCTATACATGGCTCTGCTCCCACCCTTCTGTACATGGCTCCGCTCCCACGCTTCTATGCATGGCTCCGCTCCCACCCTTCTGTACATGGCTCCGCTCCCACCTTTCTGTACATGGCTCCGCTCCCACCCTTCTGTACATGGCTAGGCTCCCCCGTCCTCCCCAATACTTACCCTCCTCGCTCCGTCACTGAACTTCCCTGCATCCCTGTCGGCCGCAGCAGCTTCCTCATGTTCGCAGCGGTGACATAGTGCCGCTCATTAAGCTCATGAATATGGACGCCACGCCTATGGAAGTGGAGTCGCGTCCCATATTCATTACCTTAATGAGCGGTACTACGTCACCGCTCAGCGCTGGATGAAGCTGCCGCGGCCCACAGTGATGCAGCGACGGAAGGTGAGTATTGAGTCCAGCATTGTGTGCCGTGGCTCTGCGGCCCGGCAACAGAACTGCAACGGCCCGGCGGTTGGGGACCCCAGCTTTAGGCGACCCCTGTGTTTTGGTCGTTCGACCCCCGCCGAGGTCGCGACCCACAGGTTGAGAACCGCTGGATTAGATAGAGCGCCTGTCTACCCCATCAGTGGCACCGCAATACGATCGTGGGGTGCTGATGGGTTGTCATAGCAACTGTGTATAAAGAGGTTCCCAAGTCTGATATTATTGTAAACCTGCCAGGCACTTCATCAAACATAGCAACACATAGACACCAGATCTGGAGCCCTAGAAGTGTATTCAAAAACACAATAATACAATTTTTTATTTGTATAATTAAGAGTACAATCAAAGATTAAAACATGGTGCCTCATGACATGAAGAGGATTCTGCCGAGTTACCAATACATACAATTTAGACAGTAATAGATCAGTTTTTATATAAATAAAGATACTTATGAGTGTCTGTTATACATATAGTACTCTAAAAAATTACTCACAAAGAGTTTTTAGTACTTTTTTTCCCATGAATAATACCCAATATTCAACCACACAATATATATATATGCATACGTGCATATTAACTCAAATATCAGATTGAAGCAGCCGGTTAAATTCTCTAATCACCGCACAAGAATGTTCATGTATACATACATATCAGCTTAAGTAGAAAGTTTAAAGTGCCTAGTGCACATACACAAAGTCTGATAATTGAAAAGTGCATATATCAAAATCTAGTAAGCATGCAATGTATCATGCACACAGTTTTGAGTCACTAATATCGCTATATGACCATCCTATTCACATAAATGTTTATAGGGTTAAATATAATTCCATGTGTTTACATTTCTTGAATACATGTGTATAGATTAAGGTACCTGCTGCGTCCCTCACCCTGACGCGCATTTCGCCTATCTTCCCCGGGAAATTGCAAAATCTCTTTTTTTTTTAAATAGAGATTGTGATATGTAAAAGAAACCAAATATTTCCAAAAATAAAAAAAAAATAATTTAACACACAAACCTGATTTAATCATTCGTATTTTCTGATGATAACTTTTCTTTAATGGGTTAATAACAAAGCCATGACTGAAGAGGTGAAAGATTTATTGAAATTTTTGTGATAAACGTATTTGTACTGCAGGGATTTGGTTTCTTGGGTCATAAAATGACATTTACAATGTTATTCAGGATTATGTTCCGTCTGGTGAGGGTGAAAGGAGGAGCAGGACCCAGAGCCCAATCACAAAGTCATCTTATTCACTGATCCATGAGAAGAACAATGATCAGAAGATCCTAGACCTCACTAACAAGATCGTTCAACTTCTGACTGGAGAGGTGAGCGCTGCTGGGAATACTGGGACATTGTACCATAATACTAGAGAATAATGTGTTTGGATATTGACAGCATTATTATGTGTGTCAGGTTCCTATAAGATGTCAGGATGTCACTGTCCATTTCTCCATGGAGGAGTGGGATTACATAGAAGGTCACAAGGATCTGTACAAGGAAGTCATGATGAAGAATCACCGGCTGCTCACATCACCAGGTAAGTTATGTTTAAAGGGGTTCTCCAACTATGAGATAAAATGCCGTCCAATACATATTTCAAATGGCAGCACTTCCTAGTCACGTGTCAGGACGGGCTGCAGTCTAACGTCATACAGCTGCCAAGACCTGTGTCTCAACCTAAGAAGAGCTGTATCACACATACCTAAGTTGCAGGCTGGCAGTAGGGCTGTCATATATGAAGAAAAGTATCTTCTCCTTGATGAGTACAGCGCAACAAGGGTTATCTTCAGCTTCATCCTTCTCAATGTTTGTTTTCCCATTCTGTGCAGTCAATTTCTGTGGACTGCTATAGAGCTGTCAGAGTGACAGAAGATGATGAAGCTGAAGACAACTCTGTTGCATTATGTTTGGCGAGGAGAATATATATATCTCTTCACATATCACAGCCTTGCTTCCAAAAAACTAAAGTATGTGTGATACAACTCTTGTCAGTTGAGACACAGGTTTCAGGAGCAATATGTCTTTGATCTGCAAGCCATCCTGATATTTACTAGGATGGGATTGTCATTTGAAATGCATCATGGACGCCATTTTACCTCATTCTCGGAGAACCCCTTTGATGATTTTCAGTGATTGGGGTTATCAGTTATGTTGCTAGATCATCTCTCATTATATTAATTAGTAGAGATAATTGCTAATAAAATATTTACATCTTACACAGTTAAATATGGGGAGAGGTTACAATCCGAAGTTGAGAATGTTTTCACTTTTTGAAAACATTGTTAAAGGGAATCTGTCACCCGGTTTTTGCTACTCCATGTGATGCCATGTTCACACGTTGAGTATTTGGTGACTTTTTTACCTCGGTATTTGTAAGCCAAAACCAGGAGAGGAACAATCAGAGGAAAAGTATAATAGAGACACGTCACCACTTCAGTATTTATCACCCACTCCTGGTTTTGGCTTACACATACTGAGGTAAAAAAAATTCACCAAATACTGAATGATTCTTTTTAACCTCTTTATTAATGACCTTGTGATGGGATTGAGAGTAATGTGTCAGTGTTAGCTGACGACAACAAACTATGTGGGATGTTAAAAATTGAGCTTGACATTACAATTTTGCAAAACAATCTGGATAAGAAGACTGAATGGGCAAACACTTGGCAAATGAGATTTAATGTAGATAAATGTAGAGTAATGCACCTAGCATGGAGTAATCCTATTGCTTCATATACATTAAATGGGAGTATAGTCAGGACTATAGAACAGGAGAAGGACTCGGGTATTCTGGTTACAAGTAAGTTGAGCAGCAGTACTCAATATCAAGCAGCAGCCACAAAAGCAAACAAGATCTTAGGGTGTATAAAAAAGAGAGATAAAATCCCGCGATCCCAATGTATTATTAGCCCTTTATAAATCACTTGTGAGGCCATATTTAGAATATGGGATCCAGTTTTGGGCTCCACATTTTAAAAAGGACATTCAGACATTGGTGTCAGTTCAAAGGCAGGCAACTAGATTATTACAAGGGATGGAAGGCCTCTCATATGATGAGATGATGGAAAAGTTGGACTTGTATAGCTTAGAAAAAAGATGCCTCAGGGGATCTCATTTAGATGTATAAATATATGTGTGGTCCGTACAAAAACACTGGGACGTAACTTATTCCTTCCAAAGACCAGACTAAATACCAGGGGACACTCATTACAGGTGGAAGAAAGGAGATTATGGCAGCTAAATAGGAAAGGGTTCTTTACAGTTAGAGTAGTCAGACTGTGGAATGCCCTATCACAAATTCTAGTAATGGAAGAGGCTATAACAGCTTTTAAAAAAGGGCTAGATAATTTCCTTGATACACATAACATTGCGAAATGTACCGTAGTTACGTTAGTGACAAATGTACATTTGGTAGAAGAAGGTTGAACCTGATGGGCCTAGATCTTTTTTCAATCTATGTAACTATGTAACGTGGCCTAAGAGCAGCATAATGTAAGTGCAGAGTCCCTGAATCCAGAAATTTGTAATTTACTGGGCTAATTGCCGCAATTATGATAAAATCAGTATTTTATCTGCAACAGATCTACCAGTTCTCTGAATGCAGAGCTGTGTATAACCCCAATAGTATTGCTTTGTATAGCAAAAATTACTGCCTCCTGTGAACGCCAACCACAGGCTGAGTACTGTCATGACTGGTACAGGTTTCTTCAAGAGATCCCTGGCTATCATGACAAACCCATCACCCTGCATCACATCACAGGGGCGGTTAGAGCAGAGCGCCCTCAGGACCCGTGCTGTAAATGCCACTGTCACCGATTGATAGCGACGTATAACAGGTTAACAGTCGTGAGTTGAGCTCTGCTCCACTCACAGCTGTTAGAGACAGATGATGACTGAATAACACAGCCATCATCTTCCTGCATAGAATTGTGATCCAACCTAAGATCTACCATTTTGTTGCTGAAATTTTTTTTTATTACTCTTAGCAGTATGCATGCTGTGCAGTGTCCACGTGTTGTTATACTTAAGTACTTTCACACTAAACAATCGCTAGCGATCACATAACGAGCATACTAATGCGATCGCTAGCGGATTGTTTCATATCGCTAAGTGCGGCCACATTAGCGATATACTTAACGACGCTATGCCGTTGCGATTCTTAACGACTTTAGCGGTACAAAATACCGCTAAATCGCTAAGAAAGGTGCCCCATGCGATATTATACCAGCGGAGCGCGACAAGAAAATGCGGACGTCAGCGAGACGAGATCACAGCAGAAGTGTCGCGGAAGCGCCATGAACAATATCGCAAGGACTAATATGACGTTTTTTAGCGATCCCGTTAGCGTTTTCAGTGTGCATACCTTAGCAATTCATCTTGTATGCCAAATGATATTCAGTGTATAACTAACTATGAATTTTCTTTGTTCATGGGTTGTCAAGACAAACAGCAGAATACCTACATAGTGCTAGTCCGAATAGTAAACCCTGAGACCGTAAATGCAGAGTCGAAAGCAGACATTACCTTATTGAAAAAAGCAAAGCACTTTGGACAACTAAACATGATCAAGGAGTGAGAAAATATGTATGACACAAATAGAATACAAAATGTACCTCTACCAGTCAATCGTCTTATCCACAATGTCCATCCAATGATATTGAGGAAGAAACAAACTCTTGTGGTAGAGAAAACATCACAGACCACAACACCTATAACCCCACAGAATGTACTCAACCATTTCCATTGATTCACATTAAGGAGGAGCCAGTCTCCTGTGATGAAGGAGATAACGCAGATGCTGAGATTTATACACAGACTGATCATAGACAACAGTATCTATCTCCTCATTTTAGGGAAGCAATAGTCTCTCGTGGTAGTATCGCTGACCTTGAGTTCATTACACCTACTGCTCGTACACAACTTTATGCTTCTATTCATATCGAGGAGGAACCAGTCTCATGCGACAGAAAAATCGCAGATACAGACGGTTATGTACCTGCAGATCATGGTCATCGTTACCCTTCTATTCTTATTGAGGAAGAAGCAGACACATGTGAAGGAGGAAACCGTACTACTGTTTATACACTCACAGATCCTAGACAACAATATACTGGACCTCGAATTAAGGAGGAACCAGTCTCATATGATGGCAAAAACCTCATAAATTCCAACTTTTACACACCCAGAAATCATACACAGCAATATTCAGCCATTCATATTAAGGAGGAACCAATCTTCTGGGAAGAAGAAAGTCTTACAATCCCCTCTAGCAATGCACAATCTGATTATACTTCTCCTCAGGATATGAATGATGCAGAATTTATCGAATACATCAGTATACACAATGGACAGACTCATGACTATGGTGATTACAGCAACCAGTTATTTTTCAATTCTAAGCGAGTTAAGTCGGAAAAAATCCCAGTAGAACAATACCCTCTATACAAGTATGGAAAATGTTTTTCAGAACCTTCAAGTCTGTTTACCCATCATCGGATTAGTAATTCAGACGTACCTTTTGAATGTTCGTACTGTGGAAAAAGATTTGTGTATTACACTCATCTTGTGACCCACCAGAGAATCCACACAGGAGAGAGACCGTATGCGTGTTCTGTCTGCGGGAAGCGCTTTGCGCATAACTCTACTCTGATCACTCATCAGCGGATACACACAGGAGAACGTCCATACGTTTGCTTCCATTGCGGCAAATGTTTTACAAAAAAATCGAATTTAACAACTCACAACCGCATTCACACAGGAGAAAGGCCTTATTCCTGTACCAGATGTGGGAAAAGCTTTGGAAGCAAGAGTCATTTTAATAGACATGTTAAAATTCACAAGAAGGAAACAAGCCTTTTTTAAGACTTACATAAAAACTTCCAGCTTTCTTGTGTCGAGATCACGTGAGGCGAGTTTGAAGCGGTGCATTAATGTTAACATTTGGTTCATTAGCTAGTTTATATTAAATTATTTCAACAAAAAAAGATTTTTAATCAATTTCTAACGAAGTTATAAAACGAAAAATAGCGTAGATGATAATTTTTTTTTTTAATCTGGCTGAAAGTTGACTTGTCTTATTAACTGTTTTCGTACATTGTTTTTTTATGGCGTCTTTATATGTTTTTTTGAAGAATGTTAACAAATAAATGGCAATAAAATGGAAACCTCATTCATAAACATTAACAAGGGACCAAATTTCAAATATAAACCAGATGGCAACTTTAATAGGACTGTATTTCATAAATGTCATTATATTGAGAAGGCGGATATTAGTGAACTTAACTAATTCATTTAACTCAGGTGTTACAGATGTAAATGATTAAGGCTCCATTTTTAAAGCGAACCAGTCAGCAGGATTTTGCTAAGTAGCCTACAGACACTGTCAGGTTGGCACTGTTAACTCCTTAACCCCAGGAGCTTTTTTCGGTTTTGCGTTTTCATTTTTTTCTTACCAGACCCATAACTTTTTTATTTTTCCGTCAAAATGGCCATGTGAGAGCTTGTTTTTTTGCGGACGAGTTGCAATTTTGAACAACACTGGTTTTACCATGTCTTGTACTAGAAAACGAGAAAAAAATTCCAAGTGCGGTGAAATTGCAAATAAAGTGTAATCCCACACTTGTTTTTAGTTTGGCTTTTTTACTAGGTTCACTAAATGCTAAAACTGACCTGCTATTATGATTCTCCAGGTTAGTACGAGTTCATAGACACCAAACATGTCTAGGTTCTTTTTTATCTAAGTGGTGAAAAAAAATTCCAAACTTTGTTAAAAAAAAAATTGCGCCATTATCCGATACCCGTAGCATCTCCATTTTTCGTGATCTCGGTTCAGGTGAGGGCGTATTTTTAGCGTGCTAACCTGATGTTTTTAATGATACCATTTTGGTGCAGATGCGATCTTTTGATCGCTTGGTATTGCATTTTAATGCAAATTTGCGGCGACCAAAAAATCAGAATTCTGGCGTTTTTACTTTTTTTTTCTCGTTACAGCCATTTAGCAGTCAGGTTAATCCTTTTTTTTTATTGATAGATCGGGCGATTCTGAATGTGACGATACCAAATATGTGTATGTTTGATTTTATTTTGAATGGGGCGAAAGGGGGGTGATTTAAACTTTTATATTTTTTATCTTTTTAAAATTTTTTCTTTTTACTTTTGGCATGCTTCAATAGTTTCCATGGGAGACTAGAAGCTGCCACTACCCAATCGGCTCTGCTACATAGAGGCGATGAGCAGTTCTCCTCTATATAGCTGATTTACTCACTTGACTATGAGCGCCGACCACTAGCAAGCCGGCACTGACAACCATAGAGGTCTCCAGGAGACCTCAGATTGTCATGCCAACACACCAGTGACCCGCAATCACGTGACGCGGGTAACCGGTGAGCGTATTTCCGGCACGCTTGTCAGAAGCGCTTGGCGTTTGACAGCGGCATTTAACTAGATAATAGCCGTGGGTGGATCGCGATTCCACCAGCGGCTATTGCGGGCACATGTCAGCTGTTCAAAACAGCTGACATGTACCGGGAAAGATATGGGCTCACCACCAAAGCCCACATCAAAGGGAGGGAGTCCGACATCGGCGTAAATGTACGCCCGATGTAGGAAAGGGGTTAAACTGATTAACATGATACCTGGGGTGAAGAAATCCATCTTGTGGTTCTTGTCTAATCAGTGTTAGAAGTTTGCAGCTAATGATATGCTTGTGCTTCGGGGCAGGACTGTTTGGCAGAGCCTTATCTTTGCCCACAAAGCCGCCCCCCAAGCCCAAAATGTTCCACATCATAGAGACAGACTGTTTGTGCTTGTGGGGCGGCCTGTGGGCAGGTCTCTCCTTGGTTTCTCTGGCTTAGAGCAGAAAGATAAGACTGTGCCAACAGTCCTGCCCCGAAGCACGAGCATATCATTAGCTGCAAACTTCTAACATTGATTACACAAGAACCAAGAGATGGATTTCTTCACTTTGGGTATCATTTTAATCAGTTTAACACTGCCAACCTGACAGTGTCTGTAGGTTGCTTAGCAAAAATCCTGCTGACAGGTTCGCATTAACATTGTGATGTGCCGAGAAATGGATACAGTGTGGGAAAAAAAGTATTTAGTCAGCTACCAATTGTGCAAGTTCTCCCACTTAAGATGAGAGAGGCCTGTAATTGACATAAGTAGACCACTACTATGAGAGTCAAAATGAGAAAGCAAATCCAGAAAATCACTTAAGACACTCCGGATTATAAGATGCACCCCAAATTTTGAGGAGAAAAATAGGAAAAAAACTTTTTTTATTAAAATGGTACTGCTCTTATAATCCATGCGTCATTGCTTACCAGTGGTGGTGGCTGCGGTGAAGCGGGGTAGCTGCTGGAGGAGGCAGGAGTGGGGTGATGCTGCAGGCCGCGGGCTGGGATGAGGGGTGTTCCGATGTGAGGCGCGCCGCTGCGGGTGTTCGGTCCTGCAAGCGGTGTTCGGTCCTGCAGGCGGTGCCCTCCCGAGAGCTTGGTGCTGAGATCTCCATCTGCGCATGCGCCGCCCCCGGCAGCCATCTTCCCGGAGTCCACCTTATAGCAAACCATAGAACTGCAGGGGCTCTGGCCTTTCACAAAATGTCAGCAGCGCACCGGATACCACCCTTAGCACCGGACCACCAGACACCCGCAGAGGCGCGCCGCACATCGGAACACCCCTCATCCCAGCATGCGGCCTGCAACAACGATCCACTCTTTCCTCCTCCAGCCCCGACCCTTGGATTCCGCTTCACCGCAGTCGGTAAGGTATATCCACATTATAAGACGCAGCCCATTTTCCCCAAAAATTTGGGGGAGAAAAAGTGTGTCTTATAATCGGAAAAATATGGTAAATATTAATATAATAATTATAATTAATATTATATCACTCAATATTAAGCAGAATTAAGTATGACGACATTCCCTTATATACCGTTTAAACCCGAATACAGTCTCTTCTGTATATTGTGTGAGGCCTACACAACCTCCCAGTGTCCAGCATATGAGGCCACACAGCCTCCCCATGTCCAGCATGACCTCCACACAGGCTCCCCATCAGTTCCCACAAGCCATAATATGAGGCCCACACAGCCTCCCCATGTCCAGCATATGAGACCCACACAGCTCCCCATGTCCAGCATATGAGGCCCACACCACTTCCCCATGTCCAGCATATGAGGCCCACACAGCTCTCCATGTCCACCATATGAGGCCCACACAGCTTTCTAATGTCCTGCATATGAGGCCACACACAGCCTCCCCATGTCCTGCATATGTGGCCCTCACAGCCTCCCCATGTCCTGCATATGAAGCCCACACAGACTCCCCATGGAAAGCATGAGAGCCCGATAACCTCACCATGTCCACAGTAAGACCCCCCATAGCCTCCCCATGTCCACAGTAAGACCCCATAGCCTCCCCATGTCCAAAGTAATACCCCATAACCTCCCATGTCTACAGTAAGACCCCCATAACCTCCCCATGTCCACAGACTCCCATAGCCCCCTCATGTCCAGAGTAACACCCATAGTCTCATGTCCACAGTAAGGCCTCCCCATGTCCACAGTAAGACCCCCATAGCATCCAGATGTCCACAGTAAGACCCCTTATCCTCCCGATGTCCACAGTAAGACCCCCGGAGCCTCCCCATGTGCAGTCAAACATCCAATATACATAAATAACTAAAACACCACATGCTCACCTTGGTCCCATTCCCTGACGCTCTGCTTCTGCTCCTGTCTCGGTGTCTCCGTTGCGCTGACTCTCCGCAGTATACAGCTGATGCGATGAAATGGCTTGGGGCCCCTGTGCAAGAAATGTGTCTGGGCCCCCCTCCCTGCCCGGTACGCTGCTTATGATGATGGCAATCTGGCAATGGGACCCTTGTATTCGGGCTCCGAAAAACAAGGCAGATTGCCCTCATTATTACTGCCCTGCAAGCAGGGGCGTACATAGCAATCACAGGGCCCCATCTGTTGTGAATGGACTTGAAATGAGTTCTGAGCAGAGGCTCCCTCTGGTGGTTACAAGCGGTACTGGACTGTCCGGAGTTGGAGGATTGGGAATCAGGTGTTACTGACTGGTCTTATATAAGGGAGTCGCCTTCCCATCAGGGTTGCCGGTGATCAATTGTTCTGGTCTCAATCCTTGATTCCTGTTTCCTTTGTAGCCTGCTGTGTCGTGTCTGCATCTCCTGCTAACAGATAAGACATTTTCTTCTTTTTGTTTTTGTGCTTGATTTTTGCATTTTGTCCTGCACTTCTGTGGGGGCCTTCAGGGTCCCCTCCGGGGGCTTTTGCCCTCTCAGTTTAGTTCAGCCACTGATGTTTGTACATTTGCTTTTTCCAGTTTTTTCAGTGGCTGCTGTTTTGATTTTGTTACACCAGAGAACTAATTTAGGTGGTAGAGGTCGTGTGATCTCAGGTGTTTTTGAAATTAGTAGAGTTGGTGCTTTTCAGGGTTTTTTGGGATTGCAGTAAGTGCCCTTCCTATCCTTTTCTATTTAGGTAGTTTGGGCCCCAACGTTTGCTCATACTATTTTCTGTCTGTGTCAGTATTTCTTCTTGTCTAACCGCCATTACATGTTTGGGGGCTTTCTATGTTCTTTGGGGATCTGCTCCGGGGCAGATAGTTTCCTCTTTCTATCTTTAGGTGTAGTTAGTTTCTCAGGCTGTGACGAGGCGTCTAGGACCAACGTAGGAACGCTCCACGGCTGCCTCTAGTTGTGGTGGTTAGTCAGGGTACTGCAATCTCATAGATTCCAACTGCTCTGGTGTATTGCCTTTTTTACCTGCACTCCTCAGCTACCGAAACATAACACCCATCGCAAAAGTTCTTTTTGGGCCTCCCCCACCTCTAAAATAATATATACAGTACAGACCAAAAGTTTGGACACACCTCATTCAAAGATTTTTCTGTATTTTCATGACTATGAAAATTGTACATTCACACTGAAGGCATCAAAACTATGAATTAACACATGTGGAATTATATGCTTAACAAAAAAGTATGAAACAACTGAAAATATGTCTTATATTCTAGGTTCTTCAAAGTAGCCACCTTTTGCTTTGATCACTGCTTTGCCATGACAAAACACTGGGCTTGTACGCCTCTCCATGTTTCCGTCTAACTATTAGACGACCAGGTGTTGGTCAAAGGTGAAAATTAGACTCATTAAGAAGATTACCTTACTCCCTTTATGGTCCAATCCTTATGGTCTTTGGCAAACTTCAGCCTGACTCTCCTTTGCTTCTCATTGATGAAAGGATTTTTTCTAGCTTTACATGACTTGAGTCCTTCCTCTAGGAGCCTGTTACGAACTGTTCTTGCTGTGCACTTCACCCCAGCTGCTATTTGCCATTCCTTTTGTAGGTCACTTGACGTCATCCTGCGGTTGCTGAGTGACATTTGAAGAAGATGATGGTCATCCCGGTCAGTGGAGAGTCGTTTTCACCCTCTGCTGGTCTGTAGCTTTGTTGTTCCCAATGTCTGCTGCTTGACTTTGTTGTAATGGACTTCCATCTTAGAAATTTTAAGGATGGAGGCAAAATGACACTCACTAAATCCCTCTGCTAGTAAAGCGAGAATTGAGCCCTTCTTTTCCTCACTCAAGACTTTTCAACTCCTTTGGCATGGTTAAAAGTTATTTTTTCATTCCTATTACTTTTGGGATATTATTAGCACTTGTTTTGCCATCCAGCTTGTCCTATTGCAAGACGATTGTGAACCCCACAGCAGTGTTTTTTATACTTTCCTTCGTTAAATAAGACTTGGTTCAGGTGATCACCTAATCAGAAGCACATTAAGTAGAATGAGGTGTACTATGGTTGGAATTCAACTGGAATGGAATGGCTGTCAGACATGTAGAGAAGCTGATTTTTAATAAAACTGTGCAGTGGTCTCTTAATTTTTGACAGAGCTGTATATGTGTGTGTGTGTGTCACTGACATCTATATATCTAGTCTATCCTATTTTAACCCCTCTCTGCCATCAGACGTACTATTCCGTCCATGTGACCCTGGAACTAATTCCCATGGACGGAATAGTACGTCATGGGCGATCAGCTGCGCTCCCGGGGGGAGCGTAGCTGATCACGGCCGGGTGTCAGCTGTATATCACAGCTGACACCCAGCACTATGTGTCAGGAGCGGTCACGGACCGCTCCCGGCACACTAACCCCTGGCACACCGCGATCAAACATGATCGCGGTGTACCCGGGGCACAGGGGAGGAACGCGCAGGGTGGGGGCTCCCTGCGCGCTCCCCTGTGACCCTCAGAGCAGCGCGATGTGTCGCGCTGTTCCGAGGGTCCGTCCTCCCTCCAGGTCCCCGGATCCAGTATGGCGCCGGGGTCCTGCAGGGAGGCGGCTTC
Organism: Oophaga sylvatica; assembly: GCA_033576555.1. Lineage (NCBI taxonomy): Eukaryota > Metazoa > Chordata > Amphibia > Anura > Dendrobatidae > Oophaga > Oophaga sylvatica. The sequence continues at coordinate 260,320,046 of JARQOD010000003.1, read as the reverse complement.
CTCAGCGCCTGCTGAGAGCAGGCGCTGAGGAAGCCTGCAGCGATGCCAGAGCGATTGCTGGTGTGACAGAGTTCTGTGCACACTGTCACACCAGCGATCTGATAAAATGCTGTGATGTCCCACCCTGGGACAAAGTAAAAAAGTAAATAAAATATAAAAGTAAAAAAAATCATAAAAAAAAAAAAATATTCCCCATTAAATTAATTTCTTCCTGTAAATAAAAAAAAACAAAACAATAAAAGTACACATATTTGGTATCGCCGGTCCGTAACGACCCCCCCTATAAAACTGTCCCACTAGTTAACCCCTTTAGTGAACCCCTTAAAAAAAAAAAAAACTAAGCAAAAAGTGGAATAATAGCGATCAAAAAGACCGATATAAATAAACATGGTACCGCTGAAAACGTCATCTTGTCCCGCAAAAGACGAGCCGTTATACAGCATCATCAGCGAAAAAATAAAAAAGTTATAGCTCGCAGAATAAAGCAATGCAAAAATAATGATTTTTTATATAAAATTCTTTTTATTCTATAAAAGCGCCAAAACATAAAAAAATGATATAAATGAGGTATCGCCGTAATCGTACTGACCCGAAGAATAAAACTGCTTTATCAATTTTACCACACGCGGAACGGTATAAACGCCTCCCCCAAAAGAAATTCATGAATTGCTGATTTTTGTTCATTCTAACCTCCCAAAAATCAAAATAAAAAGCGATCAAAAAATGTCACGTGCTCAAAAATGGTACCAATAAAAACTTCACCTCGTCCCGCAAAAAATAAGACCTCACATGACTCTGTGGACCAAAATATGCAAAAATTATAGCTCTCAAAATGTGATGCAAAAAACTACTTTTTGCAATAAAAAGCGTCTTTTAGCGTGACAGCTGCCAATCACAAAAACCCGCTATAAATAGTAAATCAAACCCCCCTTTATCACCCCCTTAGTTAGGGAAAAATAATAAAATTAAAAAAAAGTATTTCCATTTTCCCATTAGGGTTAGGGTTGCGGCTAAAGTTAGGGTTAGAGTTGGCGCTAACGTTAGGATTAGGGTTGGGATTAGGGTTAGGGGTGTGTTAGGGTTAGGTTTGTGGTTAGGGTTGGGACTAGGGTTAGGGGTGTGTTGGGGTTAGGGTTGGAGTTAGAATTGGGGGGTTTCTGCTGTTTAGGCACATCAGGGGCTCTCCAAATGTGACATGGCGTCTGATCTCAATTCCAGCCAATTCTGCGTTGAAAAAGTCAAACGGTGCTCTTTCACTTCTGAGCTCTGCAAGGCTCCCAAACAGTAGTTTACCCCCGCATATGGGGTATCAGCGTACTCTGGACCACATGAGTTATTGTGCAATTTGTCCTATTTCTCTGTTACCCTTGGGAAAATAAAAAACTGGGGGCGACAAAATCATTTTTGTAAAATGTTTTTACGGCTGTATGTTATAAATTTTCTGTGAAGCACTTGGGGCTTCATAGCACTCACCACACTTCTAGATAAGTTCCTTGTGGGGTCTATTTTCCAAAATGGGGTCACTTGTGGGGGGTTTCCACTGTTTAGGCGCATCAGGGGCTCTCCAAATGCGACATGACGCCCCCAGACCATTCCATCAAAGTCTGCAATCCAAAAGTCACTACTTCCCTTTCGAGCCGACGTGCGCCATACAGAGTTTACTCCCCATATTGGGATCAGCGTACTCAGACAATTGACACAACTTGGGTCCAATTCCTGTTACCCTTGGAAAATAATATTGGGCGAAAAATCATTTTTGTAAAAAAAAAAAGATTTTATTACGGCTGTACGTATAAACTTCTTCGAGCACTTTGGGGTTCAAAGTGCTCACCACACATCTAGATAAGTTCCTTGAGGGGTCTAGTTTCCAAAATGGTGTCATTTGTGGGGGTTTCAACTGTTTAGGCAGATCAGGAGCTCTCCAAACACGACATGGCATCCAGCCAATTCTGCGTTGAAAAAGTCAAACGACGCTCCTTCCCTTCCAAACTCTGCCATGCACCCAAACAGTGGTTTACCCCCACATATGGGGTATCAGCGTACTCAGGACAAATTGCACAATAACTTTTGGAGTCTTGTTACCCGTGGGAAAATAAAAATTGGGGTGAAAAGATCAATTTTGTGGAAAAAATATGATTTTTTAATTTTACGGCTCTACGTTATAAACTTGTGTGAAGCACTTGGGGGTTCAAATTGCTCACCAAAGATCTAGATAAGTTCCTTAGGGGGTCTAGTTTCCCAAATGGGGTCACTTGTGGGGGTTTCCACTGTTTAGGCACATCAGGGACTTTCCAAATGCAACATGGCGTCCAATCTCAATTCCAGCCAATTTTGGTTGGAAAAAGTCAAATGGTGCTCCTTCCATTCCGAGCTCTGCCATGCGCCCAAACAGTGGTTCCCCCCCACATATGGGGTATCAGCGTACTCAGGACAAATTGGACAACAACTTTTGAGGTCCAATTTCTCCTGTTACCTATGGGAAAATAAAAAATTAGTGACTAACAGATAATTTTTGTGGGAAAAAAATAGGATTTTTTATTTTCTTGCCCGGGCATTATAAACTTGTGTGAAGCACTTGGGGGTTCAAAGTGCTCACCAAAGATCTAGATAAGTTCCTTAGGGGGTCTAGCTTCCAAAATGGGGTCACTTGTGGGGGTTTCCACTGTTTAGGCTCATCTGGGCACTACAAACGGAACATGACCCCCATCAATGTTTGCATTCCAAAACTTACTGCTTCCTTTCCAAGCCCTGCCGTGCGCCCAAACAGTTTCCCCCCCCCACATATGGGGTATCAGCGTACTCAGGACAAATTGGACAACAACTTTTGGGGTCCAATTTCCTTGGGAAAAATAAGAAATTTGGGACTAAAAAATCATTTTTGTGGAAAATTGTTTTGGTTTTTTTTTCACACTGTGGTGTAGTGACCCCTGATGCAGCTAGGGGGCACTGTGTATGCTCCTCGAGATATGCATGGAAGCATGGTTTGTGTTGTGGTAAAGGACCTGTGATGAGGTCATGACCAGGTGACCTAACCATGTGATCCTGACCTCATCTGTGGGTGGGGTTACACCTATGTGCATGGAAGCATAGTTTGTGTTGTGGTAAAGGACCTGTGATGAGGTCATGACCAGGTGACCTAACCATGTGATCCTGACCACATCTGTGGGTGGGGTTACAGCTATGTAACGAAGTGTGCTTGGCACCTGTAGAGAGTGTTGTGGGAGTCTGCCAGGGTGGACAGACTTCCATGTGTCCAGATGGGACTTTACAGAAAGGACTCTGTGTCTAGAGAGTGTGTGGGAGTCTGCCAGTGTGGACAGACTTCCATGTGTCCCGGCGGGACATTACAGAGAGGTCTCTGTGTCTGAGTGAGGCTCCAGGCTGGAGCTGAAGCATTGAAGATTCGTATTGTATGTTACCAGGAGGTTTATGATGTAATAAACCTAAGGACTTTTTGCATAAGAAAGTGTCTCCTGATTTACCTCTGAAGCAGCCGAGTGAGTGAAACCTTACAATTGGTGGATGGAATGCTGGCAGCGGCCCAAGGAGCACATGTTGCAGGACTGGGAATCAAAAACCAGAGGAGGAACGGACGGTCTGTGAAAACCGTGAGTGTGACCAGTGGTCACGAATAAACTGTGGTTATGTTTATGTGGTGCCTCTGATATGAGGTATCTGAAGAAACTGTTAGCAGTGGTGACAGACAGGAGTCTGTGTTATGTTGACCGGGGTCATTGAAAATGGAGAAAAAGCATGCTGATAGGATACCTCTGAGGAGGAGGTCTCCAGGAACCTGTGTGGTTGACGCCAACAGGTAACGGTCTTGAAAACCGTGTTATGCTGGTCGGGACCAGAGGGAACTATTCGTGAGAGAAAGACTGTTTTTTTTCCTTTGTTGGATGCCTCTATGAAAAGGAGGTATCCGGAAACCTGCGTGATCAACAGGTAACAGACAGGAGTCTGTGGTGTACTGACGGGTCAGTGAGAGATTGTTTTGTCCTTGTGGGATGCCTCTATGAAAAGGAGGTATCCGGAAACCTGCGTGATCAACAGGTAACAGACAGGAGTCTGTGTTGTACTGACGGGTCAGTGAGAAACTGTTTTTTCCTTTGTGGGATGCCTCTATGAGAGAGGAGGTGTCCGGAAAATCTCTCTGGCCGAGAGTGTAACAGACAGGAGTCTGTGTTGTACTGACAGGTCAGTGAAAGACTGTTTTTTTTCCTTTGTGGGATGTCTCTGGGAGAGGAGGTGGCCGGAAAATCTCTCTGGCTGAGAGTGTAACAGACAGGAGTCTGTGTTGTGCTGACGGGTCAGTGAGAAACTGTTTTTTTTTCTGGAACACGTGTGAGGTGTTTGCTGTGGCTCGGAGGAGTCATGAAGGTGACAAGCGGCTGGCTGTGACTCGTGGGGTCACGAAGGTGACAAGCGGCAAGACAGCGCAGCGTGCAGAGACTTGTGGTAGCAGTAGCTACAGTGACTGTTGCAGCAAGAAGTTCTGCAGCAGCCGGAGCTGCAGTAACAGCCACAGCAGCTTAGGAGTAGCATCTGGAGGTGCTGGTTGTTGGTGGCTGCAACGGAAGTGGTGGCAGTACCAGCAGGAGCTGGTGTGGTAAAAAGGACAGTGTGAACAGAGGCACACAAACTCTTAAAGGGCCAGTACACGCCCTAAGTAAAAGACACTGTCTAAGGGTACTGTGTGGACTGGGGCCTGTAAGAGCCGTGGTGTGTTCCCCAGTATGGGTGGTACCAAAAGGGGGTGGGTCCCAAAAGGGGGCGGTAACCCAAATTGGGATTGTGGCCCGAAAGGGGGTGGAGTCTCAAAAGGGGGTGGTAGCCCAAATCAGTAAAGTTGCCCAAAAGGGGGTGGAGTCCCAAAAGGGGGCGGTAACACAAATTAGGATGGTGGCCCAAAAGGGGGCGGTAACCCAAATTGGGATGGTGGCCCAAAATGGGGCGGAGTCCCAATAGGGGCGGTAACCCAAATTGGGATGGTGGCCCGAAAGGGGGCGGAGTCCCAAAAGGGGGTGGCAACCCAAAAGGGGATGGTGGCCCAAAAGTGGGTGGAGATTCCAAAAGGGTGTTATGCTGGTATACCACCGAACTTAGTGTACCCCTATGAGAGGAAGCGGGACTTCACGTTATTTGAAAAGGCATGGGAAGTTGATAAAGTGTGTTGTTGTTAAGAGGAGGGAGCCCAATCACAGCAGGTGGCTGTAGTGGTTCCTTGTCGTGTGATGTGTGAAAAGAAGGTAACACCTAATATCGATAGTCTAGAGTTCCAGGTGACCAGAAGAAAGTGTGGGTCAGACCAACTCGGGGACTTGGACGTGACAAGACGTGTGACCGTGAGAAACGGTATAGCTCCAGGAAAGGGGGCAGAGACCTGTCTAAGGGGGAACGTGTTGTTCCAGGATGACAGGGGGAGTGGGAGTGACTCCTATGCAGACTGTGACTCGACCGCAAGGGAAAGTGAGTGCAGTAAGCTGAAGCTCTCTGAAGTTACCGAGAGTCGTGAGACAGTGGAAACTGCAGATGCAGGAACGGGCGGAACTCTGGAGAGGCAGAGTGTGTGTAGGCAAGAGTGCCCAGCCGAAAATGTAATTAAAGAGGTGATGGTGCGACATGTGCTGGCTAAAAGAGAGCAGGACCATGAGATAGAGCTGTTTAAAGAAACAGTGAAAGAGACAGTCGAGCGAGAAAGGGTCCTGAGACAAATGATTGAGCACAAAGTGGAGGAGCTGGAGAAGGAAGTCTCTAAGCTCAGAGATCATCTGTCAGCGTGTAAGAGTATGAACAAGGCTCTATGGAAAGAGACGGAGGTGCTCAGAGAGGCCCAAGAGAAACATCAGCAGGAGTGTCGCTGCTTGGCAGAAGAGCGAGATAGAGTTCACCGAGAGCTCAAGATAGAGGAGGAGACTAGTGCCCAGCTCCAGAAATCTATGGGAGAAGAAATCCAGCAAGGGAAGTGCCATGCAGATGGGCACACAAGGGAGAGCGATGTCTTGGAAAACTGTACTAATGCTCAGGACGAGGAGGTCCAACAGTCTGTCCAAGAAGGTGACGGGTCGGGTTTCAAGTGTGTAATAGAGATACCCGAAGACCTGCGAGAAGTGTGTGCCAGTGAGGAGGTGCATGAGGCCTTTAGAAAGGCGGTAGAAGCATGTAGTGTGAACTGCGTGCCAGAGATGAAACAGTTAGTCATACTGTCGACTAAGGAAGTCACACTGAAGCGAGTGGCTGTCCTGAGAGACATGCATCTACAATGCCTCCGAACGAAACAGATGATCATGTGGAGGAATAAAGAAGCCGCTCGACGTTTGGAGCAAGCAAGAAAGGCTCAAAGTCGGCTTGGATTGGTGGAAGACATCATTCAAGTGCCCAGAGGTCTGGTGAAGAAAGTCATCGGAAGACTTGGGAAAGTGATGCAGGAGATGGTGAATAAGTCCAGTGTGACGAGAGTCAGGATTCCGGCTGATGACGAAGTCCAGGTCAGGGGTGAAGATGGGATGGTTCCATTCCTCGTTGTCGGGTCCAGGGAGAGCCTTGGGAATATCTGGATGCTCCTGGAGTATCGTGTGTCATACTTGAGAGAAGTAGAGCAGCTACGACTGGAGAGGGAGCAGGTCAACAGAGAGCTGCAGGAAATGGAAAGAAGATTGCCGCCACCTTCAATCCGTAGTGTTGAGAGGCGAAGAGCGCCTGATGGAAGAGGTAGAAATAGTGATGCCTCAGTTAGCTCAGTGATGAGTGACCTAAGCAGGAGAACCTAAGGTGGACGAGCTGAAAAGGACTCAGACCAGACAGGACGTATGGGTGCAGGGGAATTGCGACGCCGTACTGACCGCTGGGGAGGCGGGTGGTCTGACAGAGGGCCCGACTTAGCCAGACGGTTTGACTGGCAGAGACGACCGAGAAGGATCTCTGGTCGGGTAACAAGTGTTCAACCCCACAAGTTTGAACAGAGGGGGGAGGTATGTGGTTAGTGACCCCTGATGCAGCTAGGGGGCACTGTGTATGCTCCTCAAGATATGCATGGAAGCATGGTTTGTGTTGTGGTAAAGGACCTGTGATGAGGTCATGACCAGGTGACCTAACCATGTGATCCTGACCTCATCTGTGGGTGGGGTTACAGCTATGTAACGAAGTGTGCTTGGCACCTGTAGAGAGTGTTGTGGGAGTCTGCCAGGGTGGACAGACTTCCATGTGTCCAGATGGGACTTTACAGAAAGGACTCTGTGTCTAGAGAGTGTGTGGGTGTCTGCCAGTGTGGACAGACCTCAATGTGTCCCGGCGGGACATTACAGAGAGGTCTCTGTGTCTGAGTGAGGCTCCAGGCTGGAGCTGAAGCATTGAAGATTCGTATTGTATGTTACCAGGAGGTTTATGATGTAATAAACCTAAGGACTTTTTGCATAAGAAAGTGTCTCCTGATTTACCTCTGAAGCAGCCGAGTGAGTGAAACCTTACAACACCCAGGCATTATAAACTTTTGTGAAACACTTTGGGGTTCAATGTGCTCACAACAGATCTAGATAAGTTCCTTATGGGGTCTAGTTTCCAAAATGTGTCACTTTTGGGGGGTTTCCACTGTTGAAAAAGTCAAACGGCGCTCCTTCCCTTACGAGCTCTGCCGTGTGCCCAAACAGTGGTTTTCCCCCACATATAGGGTATTGGCGTACTCAGGAGAAATTGCACAACAACTTTATCTGCCCATTTTCTCCTTTTACCCTTGTCAAAATAAAAAAAAGTTTGTAAAAGATCATTTTTGTGGCTAAAAAAATTTTCCTTCCACGTTGCTTCAGCTCCTGTGAAGCACCTGAAGGGTTATTAAACTTCTTGAATGTGGTTTTGAGTACCTTGAGGGGTGCAGTTTTTAGAATGGTGTCACTTTTTGGTATTTTCTGCTATATAGACCCGTCAAAGTGACTTCAAATGTGAGGTGGTCCCTAAAAAAATGGCTTTGTAAATTTTGTTGTAAAAATGAGAAATCACTGGTCAACTTTTAACCCTTATAATTTCCTAACAAAAAAATTTTGGTTCCAAAATTGTGCTGATGTAAAGTAGACATGTGGGAAATGTTATTTCTTAACTATTTTGTGTGACATATTTCTCTGTTTTAAGGGAAAAAAAAATTCAAAGTTTGAAAATTGCAAAATTTTCAAAATTTTCGCCATATTTGTGTTTTTTTCAAAAATAAACGCAAGTTATATCGAAGAAATTATACTTCTAACGTGAAGTACAATATGTCACGAGAAAACAATCTCAGAATCGCGAAGATCCGTTGAAGCGTTCCAGAGTTATAACCTCATAAAGAGACAGTGGTCAGAATTGTAAAAATTGGCCCGGTCATTAACGTGCAAACCACCCTTGGGGGTGAAGGGGTTAACCAGTTACACTGTGATTTTACTATATGCGGCAGATGATTTGCTGGATTTTCATATATCTATGTAATATATATATATTCTATGTGTATATATCTATTCTATCCTATTCTAACCTGTCATTGTGATTTTACTGTATGCGGCGGATAAATTGCCAGTTTTTCAAAGGACATCTGTGCGTAAAAATCCGACAGCACTCGCATGGTCGTGTGGTGTCCAAGTTTTTCTCGCACCCATAGGCTTTCATTGGTGAGTTTCAGCCAACTCTTGGTGCCAATTGTAGCATGCTGCGATTTTACATACACGCCAAATACGCCTGAGGAAAAAAAAAAGCTGATGTGAGCTGCCCCATAGATTAACACTGGGCCGAGTGCTATTCAATATTTTCTCGCATAGCACTTGGCCATATTCTGCGGAAGTGTGACTCCAGCCTAAGTCCATGTGAGGCACAGAAAATCATGTGCAGTTACACACAAAGTGCATTTTCCTTTTTTATATGCTTTTCCAGGACAGTGTGAAACTAATAAATCACACAGATTTTGAAAACTATTTCCTCCCAAACTAATAATTAGTCCCCTAAAGCTCAAATTGTCATGATGTGCTCACAAGGCAATTGTTTCGTGTGTTGGAACCCTTACTAACCTGGATTGGTAATTGAAAATGAAACTCCAATGCAGGTGCAACCCACTGATACTTTTACATCATTATATACTGCTGCGTATACGATATGCATAACAATTTTCAGTGTAATTGGAGGTGAACTATATAACGGATCTGTCACCGATTTCACAATACAATCCCCATACATTATTTACATTATTTATCCCGTCCATGAAACCCGTGCCAATCTGACCATGGACGGGATAGTACGTCATAGGCGATCAGCTGCGCTCCCGGGGGGAGTGCAGCTAATCGCCGCCGGGTGTCAGCTGATTATCACAGCTGACACCCGGGACTGTGTGTCAGGAGCGGTCACGGACCGCACCCGGCACATTAACCCCTGGCACACCGCGATCAAACATGATCATGGTGTACCAGGGGCACAGGGGAGCATCGCGCAGGGAGGGGGCTCCCTGCACGCTCCCCTGAGACCCTCAGAACAGCGCGATGTGAGAAGTGATGTGAGAAGCCTGCAGCTATGCCTGTGCGATCGCTGATGTGACAGAGTGCTGTGCACTCTGTCACACCAGCGATATGATATTTTAGGGCTCATACTCACTGGCGCCGAAAACGGATGATAATCAGAGGAAAAAAAATCGGATTCAAATCTGACCAATGTTATTCAATAGGTGAGTTCTCATTTGCGATTTTTTTTCTCATCAGAAATTGGTGTGAGAAAAAAATTGCAGCATGCTGCGATTTGATGCGATTTTGGGATGATAATCGCCAATGCAAGTCAATGGGTGCGATTAAAAAACGAACAGCACTCGCACCATGCAAGTGCTGTCCGATTTATATGCACCAGTCTCCTTTGAAAAGCCGGTAATACATCCCCGGCTACTGTAAAATCACACTGACAGCTCACAAAACACTAGATACATACACATAGAATACATATATAATATATATATATATATATATATATACATGTCATTGTGACACATACATATATATATATATTTATAGTTCATACACTTCTACATATTGTAATAGCCGCTAATTCAATTGCCGGATTTTGTGAAATCACAGAAGCCGACATGAAATGATACATTGTTTCCACACAGTTAACCATGTCATTTCATGTATTTTGATATATGGTTTTAAGTTACAATTACATAAGTATATGTGTGCAAAATTTCAGACATGTAGGGGTTAATTAAAGGTGTAAATTCGTTGAAAAAAAATGCGTGGGCTCCCGCTGTATTTTCTCCACCAGACAGACAAAGCAAGTGAGTGGGGGCAGATAATAATAGCCTAGGGAGGGTACATTTTTTTTGTGCCCCCCCTGGCTACTAACATCTGCCCCCAGACACCCCAGAAAGGGCAAATCTCTAATTAGATTTGCCCTTTCTGGCACTTTGCCTGTCTATTCCCATTGCCCTGTAGCGGTGGCGAATGGGTTAATAAGGGGTTAAAGCCACCTTGCAATTGAAAGGTGACTGTAAGCCAGGTTAATAATTGAGAGCTGTCAATTAGACAACTATCAATTATTAATCCTATTGTATGAAAGAAAAATCAAACACACACAGTTTAATAAAAAAGAAGTTTAATGAAATAATCACACAGTTTTTGACCATATTTTATTTTCCTGCTAAAACCATTTCCTGTAATAAAAATAAAATAAAAAAGCAAAATTATTCTTACCAATCCGATGTACAGTCAGGTCCCATGGTGTAATCCATCAGAAAGGGTTAACAGGTTACAGCTCGCAGAGAGCTAATAATGCTGTCTCCGAGCTGTAACCCCCTGAATGAATAAGTCACTCTCCCAGCGAAAGGAGAGGAAGAGATGAATGAATGGAGCTTAATTGATTTATTGCCACTTTCACTTCAGTGACCTGACCTAATGTGAAAGTGGGATACAATCAATTAAGCTTCATTCATTAATCACATCTTCTCCTGTCGACAGGAGATAAGCTCATTCATTCAGTAGCTATCAGCTGAGCACGCAGCATTAGTTGCGCTGCTTGGCTGATTGCTAGTTAACCCTTTGTGAAGGATTACATCGTGGGACGTGACAGATCGCCAGATAGGTAAGAATAATGTTGTTTTATTATTTTATATTTATTTTAGGAGATCAAGGGCTTCGAACGGATTAAGAGTTAAATAAAAGATGGTCAAAAATATGTGTTTTATTTCATTAAAATTATTTATTCTTAAAGTGTGTGTGTGTTTTTTTATTTACTTCAATAGGATTAATAATTGATAGTTGTCTAATTGACAGCTCTCAATTATTAACCTGGCTTAAGGTCACCTTTCAATAGCAAGGTGGGTTTAACCCCTTATTAACCCATTCGCCACCGCTACAGGGCAATGGGAATAGATGGGCAAAGTGCCAGAAAGGGCGAATCTAATTAGAGATTTGCCCTTTCTGGGGTGTCTGGGGGCAGATGTTAGTAGCCAGGGGGGGCACAAAAAAAATGTACCCTCCCTAGGCTATTATTATCTGCCCCCACTCGCTTGCTTTGTCTGTCTGGTGGAGAAAATACAGCGGGAGCCCACGCATTTTTTTCAACGAATTTACACCTTTAATTAACCCCTACATGTCTGAAATTTTGCACAAATACACTTATGTAATTGTAAGTTAAAACCATATATCAAAATACATGAAATGACATGGTTAACTGTGTGGAAACAATGTATCATTTCATGTCGGCTTTTGTGATTTCACAAAAGCCGGCAATTGATTTAGCAGCTATTACAGTGTGTAGAAGTGTATGAACTATAAATATATGTATATATATATGTCACAATTACATATATATATATATATATATATATATATGTATTCTATGTGTGTATATGTATTGTTTCTATTCTTTATTAAAGCTGTCAGTGTGATTTTACAGTAATGCCAGGGATGAATTAGCGGCTATTATACTATGTAGAAGTGTATGACCTATATATATATATTATATATATATATATATATATATATATATATTATATATAATTATTTGCTTTTTGTGTACATTTTTTTGTTACAATGTGATTTTTACATGACTTTTTACATAGAGATAACTGCTCTATGTAAAACTTCATGTTAAAATCGCATTGCATACAGATGGAAAACTGATGGAAAACTGACAGAAAACGCATGGTGCGATTTAAAATCGCATCAAAATCGCATGCCTTTTTACAACAAATGTACCGTTTTTTTCCTGCAGAAAACGGACCGATTTTTTTCCACCCAGTGAGTATGAGCCCTTACAGTGATGTCCCACCCTGGGACAAAGTAAAAAAGGGAAAAAAAAAGCATGTTTTAAAAAAATTCCAAAATAAAAAAAAAAAATATTCCCCAAAAAATTCATTTTTTCCTGTAAATAAAAAAAAACAAAACAATAAAAGTACACATATTTGGTATCGCCGCGTCCGTAACGACCCCCCCTATAAAACTGTCCCACTAGTTAACCCCTTTAGTGAACCCCTTAAAATAAAAAAAAACAGCAAAAAATCAATGCTTTATCATCATACCGCCAAACAAAAAGTGGAATAACATGCAATCAAAAAGACCGATATAAATAAACTTGGTACTGCTGAAAACGTCATCTTGTCCCGCAAAAAACGAGCCACCATACAGTATCATCAGCAAAAAAAACAAAAAGTTATAGTTCGCAGAATAAAACGATGCAAAAATAATTTTTTTATATAAAATTGTTTTTATTCTATAAAAGCGCCAAAACATAAAAAAATGATATAAATGAGGTATCGCTGTAATCGTACTGACCCGAAGAATAAAACTGTTTTATCAATTTTACCACACGCGGAACGGTATAAACGCCTCCCCCAAAAGAAATTCATGAATTGCTGATTTTTGTTCATTCTAACCTCCCAAAAATCGAAATAAAAAGCGATCAAAAATGTCACGTGCTCAAAAATGATACCAATAAAAACGTCACCTCGTACCGCAAAAAATAAGACCTCACATGACTCTGTGGGCCAAAATATGTAAAAATTATAGCTCTCAAAATGTGGTGATGCAAAAACTATTTTTGCAATAAAAAGCGTATTTTAGCGTGATAGCTGCCAATCATAAAAACCCGCTATAAATATTAAATCACACCCCCTTTATCACCCCCTTAGTTAGGGAAAAATAATAAAATTAAAAAATGTATTTATTTCCATTTTCCCGTTAGGGTTAGGGTTGCGGCTAAAGTTAGGTTTGGGGTTGGCGCTAAAGTTAGGGTTAGGGCTGGGATTAGGGTTAGGGGTGTGTTAGGGTTAGGTTTGTGGTTAGGGTTGGAACTAGGGTTAGGGGTGTGTTAGGGTTAGGGTTGGAGTTAGAATTGGGGGGTTTCCGCTGTTTAGGCACATCAGGGGCTCTCCAAATGTGACATGGCGTCTGATCTCAATTCCAGCCAATTCTGCGTTGAAAAACTCAAACGGTGCTCCTTCACTTCTGAGCTCTGCCATGCGCCCAAACAGTAGTTTACCCCACATATGGGGTATCAGCGTACTCTGGACCCCAAGAGTTATTGTGCAATTTGTCCTATTTCTTCTGTTACCCTTGGGAAAATGAAAAACTTTGTTTTTACGACTGTACGTTATAAACTTCTGTGAAGCACTTGGGGCTTCATAGCGCTCACCACACATCTAGATAAGTTCCTTGTGGGGTCTATTTTCCAAAATAGGGTCACTTGTGGGGGGTTTTCACTGTTTAGGCGCATCAGGAGCTCTCCAAATGCGACATGACGCCCCCAGACCATTCCATCAAAGTCTGAAATCCAAAACGTCACTACTTCCCTTCCGATCCCTGATGTGCGGCCATACAGTAGTTTTCTCCCACATATTGGGTATCAGCGTACTCAGGACAAATTGGACAACAACTTTTGGGGTCCAATTTCTCCTGTTACCCTTGGAAAAATAAAATATTGAGGGTGAAAAAATCATTTTTGTAAAAAAAAAGGATTTTTTATTTTTACGGCTGTAAGTTATAAACTTCTGTGAAGCACTTCGGGGTTCAAAGTGCTCACCACACATCTAGATAAGTTCCTTGTGGGGTCTATTTTCCAAAATGGGGTCACTTGTGGGGTGTTTCCACTGTTTAGGCGCATCAGGGGCTCTCCAAATGCGACATGACGCCCGCAGACCATTCCATCAAAGTCTGCAATTCAAAACGTCACTACTTCCCTTCCGAGCCCCAACGTGTGCCCATACAGTAGTTTTCTCTCACATATTGGGTATCACCGTACTCAGGACAAATTGGACAACAACTTTTGGGGTCCAATTTCTCCTGTTACCCTTGTGAAAATAAAATATTGGGGGCGAAAAAATCATTTTTGTAAAAAAAAAAAAAGATTTTTTTATTTTACGGCTGTACGTTATAAACTTCTGTGAAGCACTTCGGGGTTCAAAGTGCTCACCACACATCTAGATAAGTTCCTTGAGGGGTCTAGTTTCCAAAATGGTGTCATTTGTGGGGGGTTTCCACTGTTTAGGCAGATCAGGAGCTCTCCAAACACGACATGGCATCCAGCCAATTCTGCTTTGAAAAAGTCAAATGACGCTCCTTCCCTTCCAAACTCTACCATGCACCCAAACAGTGGTTTACCCCCACATATGGGGTATCAGCGTACTCAGGACAAATTGGACAACAACTTTTGTGGTCCAATTTCTCCTGTTACCCATGGGAAAATAAAAAATTAGTGACTAAAAGATAATTTTTGTTGGAAAAAAATAGGATTTTTTATTTTCATGCCCGGGCATTATAAACTTGTGTGAAGCACTTGGGGGTTCAAAGTGCTCACCAAAGATCTAGATAAGTTCCTTAGGGGTCTAGTTTCCAAAATAGGGTCACTTGTGGGGGTTTCCACTGTTTAGGCTCATCTGGGGCACTGCAAACGGAACATGACCCCCATCAACGTCTGCATTCCAAAACGTTACTACTTCCTTTCCAAGCCCTGCCGTGCGCCCAAACAGTTCCCCCCCCACATATGGGGTATCAGCTTACTCAGGACAAATTGGACAACAACTTTTGGGGTCCAATTTCCTTGGGAAAAATCAAAAATTTGGGACTAAAAAATCATTTTTGTGGAAAATTGTTTTGTTTTTTTTCACACCCAGGCATTATAAACTTTTGTGAAACACTTGGGGGTTCAAAGTGCTCACAACAGATCTAGATAAGTTCCATAGGGGGTCTATTTTCCAAAATGGTGTCACTTGTGGGGGGTTTCCACTGTTTAGGCGCATCAGGGGCTCTCCAAACGCGACATGGCGTCCAATCTCAATTCCAGCCAATTTTAATTTGAAAAAGTCAAACGGCGCTCCTTCCCTTACGAGCTCTGCCGTGCGCCCAGACAGTGGTTTTCCCCCACATATGGGGTATTGGCGTACTCAGGAGAAATTGTACAACAACTTTATCCATTTTCTCCTTTTACCCTTGTGAAAATAAAAAAAAAGTT
The DNA here is from genome assembly GCA_033576555.1 of Oophaga sylvatica. Lineage (NCBI taxonomy): Eukaryota > Metazoa > Chordata > Amphibia > Anura > Dendrobatidae > Oophaga > Oophaga sylvatica. Next base: position 260,304,605 of record JARQOD010000003.1, on the reverse strand, counting down.
TGTAAAAGATCATTTTTGTGGCTAAAAAGTTAAATATTCATTTTTTCCTTCCACGTTGCTTCAGCTCCTGTGAAGCACCTGAAGGGTTAATAAACTTCTTGAATGTGGTTTTGAGTACCTTGAGGGGTGCAGTTTTTAGAATGGTGTCACTTTTGGGTATATTCTGCTATATAGACCCCTCAAAGTGACTTCAAATATGAGGTGGTCCCTAAAAAAAATGGCTTTGTAAATTTTGTTGTAAAAATGAGAAATCGCTGGTCAACTTTTAACCCTTATAATTTCCTAACAAAAAAAAATTTTGGTTCCAAAATTGTGGTGATGTAAAGTAGACATGTGGGACATGTTATTTCTTAACTATTTTGTGTGACATATTTCTCTGTTTTAAGGGAATAAAAATTCAAAGTTTGAAAATTGCAAAATTTTCAAAATTTTCGCCATATTTGCATTTTTTTCAAAAATAAACGCAAGTTATATCGAAGAAATTTTACCACTAACATGAAGTACAATATGTCACGAGAAAACAATCTCAGAATCGCTTTGAAGTGTTCCAGAGTTATAACCTCATAAAGAGACAGTGATCAGAATTGTAAAAATTGGCCCGATCATTAATTTGCAAACCACCCTTGGGGGTGAAGGGGTTAATAGACCTTTTTGAAAGTTTACCAGTTTAATATTAGATGAGCATTATTATGTAGCTGGTTAATATGATCACTTTTATTTCATGATTATCCTGCGATTCCAACAAAAGCGGCAGAATGCTGAATACATAAAGTAGCTACAAGACATGAACAGTAAGGCTTCATTCAGACGTCAGTGATTTTTCTTGTTTGTAAAAAATAGTACAATTTTAATTTTCATCAGTGTTTGGGATCCGATTTTCATCAGTGTTTGATCAGTGTGTCACTTTTACCATCAGTGTTTCATCAGTAATTATCTTCCGTGAAATAAAAATGGAAAGCTTCTCCTATCCATTGCCATGTTATAAACAGACAGCACATTGATAGAACCCATTATCATTTGGGTACAATCAGCAATTTTTTCACGGACCCATAGAACTATATGTATAATTTTGACCACTGACTCATCAAAAATGGATGTTTCCTTGATTTTTTTGCATGCATAGAGCTATAAATTCTAGTGGCTACGTGTTCTATCTGTGACAAAAAAATGTACAGAACATGTACGTGAAAATAAGGACATTTGAATGAAGCCTAAAAGTAATGTGTCAAATTTTCATTTACATTTTACCTGTGAAAATTGTTAAATGGTCGAGTGAGAGTTCCCTTCAAATTTCTTTTTGTTTTTTTTTTTGTTTTTTTTCAGTAGCACAATGTTTTTCATGAACGTGACTTGAACTAAAGGAATATTATTGGATCTTCAGTTTAAACGTCTGTACTCTGGCTCCAACAGTACGTGATGGTGATGAGCCAAATTATCTGATGGTCACAGAAACTGTCCCTAGTACGTTGCATCACTAACAAAGCACTAGGGACAGTTTACATGCTAAAAAGGACATGACAGGTTCACTTTAAAGAACTACAAGGAGGGAAAAGAGGAAATACAGGGACTAAAAGCATGGAACAGCAATCAGAAATTACATCCACTTCTCGACTACAAAAAAAGGCTCAAAGTATCAAATAGTGAGACCTTTCCTTGGTAACACTAGCCAATAATTGTAACTGATAATAACAAATCTTTGTCTCCATAACTTAAAAAAATATACTACAGTGATATGACACTGACGACGGTAAATTATTAACAAACTTTTGAGTTAGCCCTTAATGCCCAATTCACCTGTAGTTTTGTCCTGGATTGAAAGATTCCCACATTAGCAGTGTTACCAGCTCCGGCAGCGAATGAAGCAGAATGTCATCACTCCCTATGGTTTAGGCCTCTTTCACACATCCGTTTTGCGCCTGACGGCGCCCCCGGCATTTTGCCGTAGCGCCGCATCCGGCAACTCGTATGAAAAACCGGATGAGACGCATCCGGTTTTTCGCCGGATCCGGTTCTGTGATCCGTTCAAAAACAGGATCCGTCTCATCCAGTGTATCCGGTTTTGCATCCGTTGACGCCGGAATGCGCCGGATCCGGTTTTTAAGAACGCCCCTTTTTGGGGTTCCAAACATGATTGGCTACTGTAATCCTATATATACACTGCTCCTACATCCCATCTTTGACAGGTTGTAGAGGAGCAAGTGCAGGTTGGAGAGAAGAGCAAGTAGCAAGTGATTGGCGAACATGGATGTCATTATCGGCAATATCTTCAGGAATCTTGTTGATTTTACTGCGGAGATGAATCGCTTGAGGTTTAAATTCTGGAGAAGGAGCGAAAGATTGAGGAGCAGCGCATTATGCGTCAGCGCCAGCGAAGACGACGACGTATGTGGATCCACCCCATCACGGCACAGAGATTAACTCGTGGTGTCTGTTCAACACTGAACATGGAGCTGCGAGAAAATCCAGAGAATTTTTTGCCATATCTACGGATGAACAAAGAAAACTTTGACGATTTGCTGGAGCGTGTTGGAGACCAAATAAAAAATCGGACACCTACTGTCGATTCTCAATTTCTCCGGCGGAGCGTCTCATGGTCACTATAAGGTAAGCTATATGTATTGGATCTGTTTGCTTGAGCACACTTGTAATTTTATAATTTATTTAACATCACAGGACAACTAGGAAACCATATCAGTAGGCCAAAAAATTGTTATAAAACAGTGTTTTTCATTGATGTTATTATTTTTGTTATCTCCAATAGTTATAGCTGAGTTCTGGTATGTAATGCTGTGTTTCTGAAATAATTTGTATTTTCTATTTTGTTTTCAGATTTCTGGCAACTGGCGAAACTCTGTCATCGCTCCATTTTCAGTATCGGCTGGGAATCTCCACACTATCCGGGATAATAAAGTACACTTGTCGTGCTCTGTGGGATAGTTTGGTTGGAGAATTTCTTCCAGAGCCAACAACAGAGCGGTGGCTTGAAATAGCGGACCAGTTTTTATGTATCTGCCAGTTCCCCAATTGCCTGGGCGCTGTTGATGGAAAACACATCCGCATTCAAAAGCCTTCAGGAACCGGATCAGAATTCTTTAACTATAAAAAATATTTTCGGTTGTCCTGATGGCTATTGCAGATGCGGAGTACAAGTTTATCGCGGTGGACATTGGGTCTTATGGACGGTCAAATGACTCCCAAGTGTTTAAACTTTCTGCTATGGGCCGTAAACTGTATGGAAACACTTTTCAGTTTCCCCCCCCTAGGCCACTGCCTCAAACCTCAGGCCCACCGATGCCATTCGTTTGTGTAGGTGATGAGGCATTCCAGCTGTCGAACACCTCTTGAAGCCGTACGCCAGCAGAGGATTAACCCATACAAAGCGGATATTTGACTACCGCCTCACAAGAGCCAGAGGATGGTGGAGTGTGCCTTTGGCATTATGACAGCTAAATGGGTGTCCTTTTGACTGCAATTAACTTTAAGACCGAGACTGTGGATGATGTTATTAAAGCGTGCGTGGTCCTACATAATTTTGTCCTAACCATGGAACCGATTTCTATGGAGGACCACAATCAAGAAACAACTTTGCACGACTACAGCAACATTACCACTCGCAGTACAGTCGCGGTTTCAAGAATGAGGGACCAGTTTGCCCAATACTTTGTGTCACCAGAAGGTAGTGTTGACTGGCAGGATGACAGAGTGTGATAAATGTATTTGTTCTTTTAAAACTTTTCTTTACCCACAATAAACCTTTAAAAGTTTACTTGTCTACCTTCTTGTGTGTTTTCTACTGTCTGTAACCTTTTTGCCATAGTTGTGTCCATGGCTGTTTGTTTAAACAAAACTATTTCACCTTTTGTCCAAAAAAGTGTACATTGTAGGGCAGGGTTCCCAAATCCAGTCCTCAAGGCCCACCAACAGGTCATGTTTTCACTATTTCCTTTGTATTGCTCAGGTGATAATTGCCTCACCTGTGCAATACAAAGGAAATCCTGAAAACCTGATATGTTGGTGGGCCTTGAGGACTGGAGTTGGGGAACCCTGTTGTAGGGGATAACCTAACAAAGTACACAATTTTTGGAAAAAGATAATATACTTTGCATACTACACAACCCGGGACACAACTTTGGCAAAAAGGTTACATTTATGAACCTTTTAGCCAAAGTTAGGTGTACCTGTATACCAAATATAAAACTTAACATCCTATTAATAAAAGACAGACAACAATGTTAAACCAATGAACAATTTATTGAAAAAATTATTTTTTAATATAATTGTTATTAAAGAAGGCCTTGTGGCCCAATTCTTCACATTTAAATAACCTTTATTTTTTATTCAACTTTATTATTTTTTTTAGTAAACTTTATTTTTTTAAATAAATTTTTTTGTTTTTCAACATTATTTTTTTAAATAAATTTCGGAAAAAAAATTTAACATTAACTACAGGTCAGTGTAGTGTGGGGTGGAAATACTGCTGGAGGGGCTGCGGGACACTTCGACCGTGGGAGTGTGGAGGGACGACCGGGATGGTGGTGTGGAAGGAACAGGAAGAGGTGAAGGGGTGGAAAGACTAAAAGAATGGGAAGACAAGGCAGAACAGGTGGGTGGTGGTGGAGTGGAGGGTTGGGCAGGAGGAGCAGGTGACATGGTAGGCAATTGGAAGGGGGAAGGAGATCGGTACGAGGTAGGAGTGTGGTACAGGGTAGGTGGCTGGTAGTGGGTAGGTTGCTGGTACTGGGGAGGTGACTGCAGTTGGGAAGGTGGTTGGTACTGGGAGGTGGTTGGAATTGGGGAGGTTGATGGACCTGGGGAGGTGGGTGGTATTGAATAGGAGGGGGAGGAGGGATGGCAGGTGGAGGGGGGGGAGATGTACGGCGGCTGTAGGGGGGGGAGGTGGAGGAACGACTGGGGTGGATTGAGGATGCGAGAGAACCTGCACTAGAGCAGCGTGGCACGTTTGCATCACATAAATCTGCTGGTCAGAGATAGCGGATCTATGCGCTCCGCAACCAACCTAAAAAAGCTGTGGTTTGGTGATGCTCTTGCTTCTGACTGCACAGTTTGCAGAAGTGTCTTTACCTCACCAACTAGGGAGGCTATCTGATGAACGCCTGCGGCAACTTGTTCAGATAATACCTTAAGACAGTTCTGGAAAGATGCATTCATATGTAAGAACTCGGGCGCATAGTTCTTTTCCTGACCCCTCTGACGCTGCCGCCCAGTACCCGCAGCTGTACTAGAGGTGGCAGGGTCAGAAGGGTCATGTAATGCAGCCGGCCACGATGCTCCAGTGCTGGTGGAGGGGACTGCGGGATCAAATGTGTGGGAAGGTGCAGATGTAGAGGGTCGGTCGAAGTGTCCCTCGGTGTTGGTCTCCTGAGGGATCGCTCTAGAAGGCGCTAACTCTGCGGGCGCCCGAGTGCTGGTCACCGTGCTGTGGAAGAAAGAAAAAGCATAAAATTAATATACAGATGTGGAATGGCCCTGGCTGCAAAAAAACATTCGATAGATGTTAACATTTGATGGTGTACAATAATAAATTATATTGTGGTACCGTGTTAGCCAGAAAAATCGATTAATACTTCTCCGTCCAATTATGCAAAGATTCTTAAGTGATACTTTATTGGCTAACCAAATGATTGTCGCAAGCTTTCAGAGCGCAAAGCTCCTTTCAGGCAAGATTACAGTATCTTGCCTGAAGAAGGACTTGCGCTCTGAAGCTTGCGAACATATCATTTTCTGGTTAGCCAATAAAGGTATCACTTTAAGAATGCTCTTGTCATAATTGGACGGAGAAGTATTCACAACATTTGATGGTAATATTTACCTTCTGGTGACCATTGTTTCACGCAGGAACGCCAGAGCTCGTGCATATTTATACTTGCTCTGGCGTCCTGAAGAACCACTCGGGGCCCGCATCTCCTTATTGAACTCCTTCTTAAAGCGATCCCTCACAGACCGCCACCGCTTCACAATTTCTCCCCTGAAACGAGAAAGCACACATTGGTTAGTATACAACATCATGGTTTCCCAAACTTCATTCCTCGTGTCCCCCAGAGGTCATGTTTTCAGTATTTCCATAGTGTTTCACAAAAGGAAATCATGAAAACATGAAGCGTGGGTGACACGAGGACTGAAGTTTGGGAAACACAGCTTTACAGTCAGCAACATGAACTATACTTACAGTATTTAGTCTGGGACCTAACATCGAGGTCCTCCCAGCGGTCCACCATTGCCGAAGCCACTTCCTCCCAGAGCCTGGGTCACAATTTGATCCGAATGCCGGCGGTCCCCCATGTTCCACAGCGGCTCCCTTTCTCGGACCAGATCAATCATCAACTCGACGTCGAGGCCCTCCTCAGTGTCCGAGTCGGGAGCACGCTGTGAAGCCTGTGAAATTAACCCCTCTCTGACATTAGACGTACTATCCCGTCCATAAAACCCGTGCCATTCTGCCCATGGACGGGATAGTACGTCATAGGCGATCAGCTGCGCTCCTGAGGGGAGCGCAGCTAATCGCCGCCGGGTGTCAGCTGATTATCACAGCTGACACCCGTGACTGTGTGTCAGGAGCGGTCACGGACCGCTCCCGGCACATTAACCCCTAGCACACCGCGATCAAACATGATCGCGGTGTACTGGGGGCACAGGGGAGGATCGCGCAGGGTGGGGGCTCCCTGCGCGCCCCCCTGAGACCCTCAGACGAGCGCGATGTGATCGCGCTGTTCTGAGGGTTTCCTCCCTCCCAGGACCCGGATCCAAGATGGCGCCGGGGTCCTGGAGGGAGGCGGCTTCCTCAGTGCCTGCTCGGAGCAGGCACTGAGAAGCCTGCAGCTATGCCTGAGCGATTGCTGGTGTGACAGAGTGCTGTGCACACTGTCACACCAGCGATTTGATAAAATACAGTGATGTCCCACCCTGGGACAAAGTAAAAAAGTTAAAAAAATAAAAATAAACATGTTATAAAAAAAATCCAAAATAAATAAAAAAAAAAAAAAATATTCCCCAATAAATTCATTTCTTCCTGTAAATAAAAAAAACAAAACAATAAAAGTACACATATTTGGTATTGCCATGTCCGTAACGACCCCCCTATAAAACTGTCCCACTAGTTAACCCCTTAAAAAAAAAAAAAAAAACGAAGCAAAAAATCAATGCTTTATCATCATACCGCCGAACAAAAAGTGGAATAACGCGCGATCAAAAAGACCGATATAAATAAACATGGTACCGCTGAAAACGTCATCTTGTCCCGCAAAAAACGAGCCTCCATACAGCATCATCAGCGAAAAAATAAAAAAGTTATAGCTCGCAGAATAAAGCGATGCAAAAATAATTATTTTTTATATAAAATTGTTTTTATTCTATAAAAGCGCCAAAACATAAAAAAATGATATAAATGAGGTATCGCCATAATCGTACTGACCCGAAGAATAAAACTGCTTTATCAATTTTACCACACGCGGAACAATAAAAACGCCTCCCCCAAAAGAAATTCATGAATTGCTGATTTTTGTTCATTCTAACCTCCCAAAAATCGAAATAAAAAGCGATCAAAAATGTCACCTGCTCAAAAATGGTTCAAATAAAAACGTCAACTCGTACGAAAAAATAAGACCTCACATGACTCTGTGGGCCAAAATATGCAAAAATTATAGCTCTCAAAATGTGGCGATGCAAAAAACTATTTTTGCAATAAAAAGCGTCTTTTAGCGTGACAGCTGCCAATCATAAAAACCCGCTATAAATAGTAAATCGAACCCCCCTTTATCACCCCCTTAGTTAGGGAAAAATAATAAAATTAAAAAAATGTATTTATTTCCATTTTCCCATTAGGGTTAGGGTTAGGGTTGCGGCTAAAGTTAGGGTTAGGGTTGGCGCTAAAGTTAGGATTAGGGTTAGGGTTGGGATTAGGGGTGTGTTAGGGTTAGGTTTGTGGTTAGGGTTGGGACTAGGGTTAGGGGTGTGTGTAATGTATGTAGTACAGTTCATATAGCGTCTTGTGCTTGGGTGCGATGAAAACACAGGAGTCACAGGTTTGATATAGAAAAGTCCTGTATTACTTCATACAAGTTGGCAGAAATAGTCACACAGTTTGCAGACACAGAAACAGGAGACACAGCAGGCCAGAGTAATCCAAGCTCAGCAATCACTCTCCACAACAGGTTCAGGATCTTCTTCTCTGTTACCGTAAGTCCATGCAAACGTGGGTCTTTCAAAGAGCAGGGTTCAGAGTCCACAAGTGCTTCAGAGTTCCTCAGTAGGAATAGCTGGAGTACAAGGTCCAAGGCTTACAGGAGTCAAGTCACAGGTTCACTGCAGGCTAGATTCTGAAGCACTGATTGCTCAGCTGTGGCTGCTTAAGAAGCAAAGGAGAGAATCAGGGCGGGAACATGCAAGCTGGAAACTCCATTTTGACTGAGGGCAAGATAGCTGCAGCAAGACAGAAAGTAAAATGGCTGACGAACAAACTGAGTTTCAGGAATATATACATAGAACCTTACATTACTCCCCCCTTAAGGACAACCTCCGGATGACCTCAGACCAGGCTTGTGTGGGTACCTCTGATGAAACTGACGGAGCAAGCGAGGAGCATTAACGTTATTGACCGGTTCCCATGAGTTGTCCTCCACTGGGAAACCCTGCCATTTAATCAGATATTGTAACTGATTTCTATACAACCTGGAATCTAAAATCCTTTCCACCACAAATTCTTCCTGACCATCGACTAGCACTGGGTCAGGGCAAGGAGAGGAACGTCCAGGAAACGTATTGGGTGTCGCAGCCTTTAGTAGGGATACATGAAAGACAGGGTGGATTCTCATAGTTCTGGGCAGTTGAAGACGACAAGCAACGGCACTTATAATTTTACTGATTTTATAGGGTCCAATGTACTTATGTCCCAACTTAGACGATGGAATCCTTAACTTAAGATTTCTGGTTGACAGCCAGACCAAGTCTCCTACCTTGAAAGCTGGTGCAGGTTTACGAAATTTATCTGCTGCTTTCTTGTACCTTTCTTGAGCCGATTCCAGATTTTCCTTTAGAAGATCCATATTCTTCTGTAAAGACGTGATTCTTTCAGCCACTGCTGGTAAAGGCGTTTCTATGGGAAATCGTGGTAGAATGTTAGGATGATAACCTAGATTAGAGTAAAAAGGAGACTGCTTAGTGGAGGCACTCTGAGAGTTGTTATACGAGAACTCAGCTAATGGAAGTAGATCCACCCAATCATCCTGTAGGTGGCAGATAAAGCAGCGGAGATACTGCTCCAGGGTTTGATTGGTTCGTTCGGTCTGTCCATTAGTCTGGGGATGAAAAGCAGAAGAAAGGTTACTTTAATGTCCAATGCTGCACAGAAATTTTGCCAAAACCTAGAAGTGAATTGCACCCTCGATCCGAAATAACCTCATCCGGTACTCCATGTAAGCGAAACACATCTTTAATCATCAAATCTGATGTCTGTTTTGCAGTGGGTAAGCCGACACAAGGGATAAAATGAGCTGCCTTTGTTAGACGGTCAACCACCACTAGAATGGTGTTCTTCCCCTGAGAGGTTGGTAACTCCACAATGAAGTCCATAGAAATGGATCCCCACGGACGGGACGGGGTGGGAAGTGGCTGTAACAGACCAGTTGGTGAGGAGCGAGGTGTTTTGCATCTTGCACAGACCTCACATGAAGTGACATAATTCAAAACATCCTTCCTGCAAGTGGGCCACCAAAAGAAACGAGAAAGAAATTCCTGTGTCTTTAGAATTCCTCTATGCCCAGCTATCTTGGAATCGTGAATGAGTTGCAATACTCTTAATCTGACTGTTTCAGGAATATACAGACGTTGTCCCAGAATCCACACACCATTCTTAAAGACAAGACTTACGTCCCTTGGGGGTTGTGCCAAAAAGGAATCCGCATGGTATGCTTCCTTGATGTCCTTAAGTAGGTCTTGATTATGAATTACTCCTAGGAATCTAGAGTCAGGAAGAATAGTCTTAGGAGGAGTAATTGGACGTGTCTCTGCTGAGTAAATCCTAGAGAGTGCATCAGCCTTTCCATTGCGCGATCCTGGTCTATAAGAGATGATAAAATTAAATTGGTTTAAGAAAAGATTCCAGCGAGCCTGGCGAGGAGTCAGGCACTTAGCCGACCTGATAAACTCAAGGTTACGATGGTCTGTCAGGATGACTATTTGCTGTGCAGCTCCCTGAAGAAGGTGTCTCCATTCTTTGAAGGCGGCAATAATGGCCAACAACTCTCTATTGCCCACATCGTAGTTCCTCTCAGCCGAAGACAACTGCTGGGAAAAGAAGGCACAGGGATGCAAGACATTCTTCTCACCTGTTCTCTGAGAGAGTATAGCTCCAACGGCACAGTCTGAAGCATCCACCTCTATTATGAAGGCAAGCTCGGGGTTGGGATGTACTAGGATAGGTGCAGTGGTAAATTTATCTTTTAGACGGGAAAATGCTTCCTGAGCTTGGGGAGTCCAGGAAAACCTAGACTCTTTCGGGTAAGTTGAGTGATAGGTGACACTACCTCAGAGAAATTTCTAATGAAACGTCTATAGAAGTTGGCAAACCCGATGAAGCGCTGTACTCCTTCACATTTCTAGGACTTGGCCAATCCTTGATGGCTTGGGTTTTGCTTCCATCCATACTAATTCCTTGTGTAGACAGTACATACCCCAGAAATTGAATTTCGGTCCTATGGAATTCACACTTTTCAAGTTTGATGTAAAGATGATTTTGTCTTAGACGTTCCAAGACCATTCTCACATGTCCATGATGTTCCTCTGTGGAGTTAGAAAAAATTAGAATATCATCCAAATAAATTACCACGAATGTATCTAGGAGATCCCTGAAGATGTCATTCACCAAGTGTTGGAAAGTGGCTGGGGCGTACTCAGACCAAAAGGCATAACTAGATATTCAAAGTGTCCATAGCGTGACCTGAATGCAGTCTTCCATTCATCCCCAGGTCTAATACGGACTAAGTTATAGGCCCCACGAAGATCTAGTTTAGAAAAAATTTTGGCATGTCGCACTCTCTCCAATAACTCAGGGATTAAAGGCAATGGATAACGGTTTCTAATAGTAACCTTATTGAGTTCCCTATAGTCTACGCATGGTCTCAGAGATCCATCTTTCTTCTTTACAAAGAAGATGGGTGCACCTGCAGGAGATGAAGAGGGGCGTATGAAGCCCTTGGCTAGATTTTCATCTATGTAATCCTTTAAAGCCTTTAGCTCGGGCCCCGCCAGGGGGTAGATCTTACCAAAAGGTATCTCTGCTCCAGGCAATAATTCAATTGGACAATCATAGGACGGTGAGGAGGAAGCTGGTCAGCGTTCTTCTTGTCACATAAATCCACATAGTCCTGGTATACAGCTGGTAGTTCAGGGACTGACATGATTCCTTTAGGAACAGAGCAAGCTGAAACTTTTGGACTCATCTGTTTCTCTGGAAAGTGTAATTCCTTGGTCTCCCAGTTAATGGTAGGATTCTGAGCCTGCAGCCATGGTAGCCCTAGAATAATGGGAAAGTGGGGAGAAGAGATAAGCATAAAGGACAGTTTCTCTTGATGATCTTTACCCATAAGAACCCTCAAAGGCTCTGTTTCCTGATCCACTGGTCCAGAGGTCAGCAGGGAGCCATCCACAGTTTCCATCTGTACTGGAGTAGCCTTCTTCACTGAACGTATTCCCTGTTTCAGAGCAAAGGAGACATCCATAAAATTTCCACTTGCCCCTGAGTCGATCATAGCAGAGCTAGACACCCAAGCTGAGTCAACCCAGAGTTTGATGGAAAGAAAGCAATGAGAATTGTTTTTCTTACAACTCAGCTGGGACACCGCTGAGGAAACTTGAAAAATGGCAGCGTTTACACAGTCAACGTCCTCAGAGGTAACGGAGTTTAAGTCCGAGAAATCAAGATCTGTTGCTGCAGATCTCTCTGGAGCCTGAGGCTCGGACCTGACAGATCCCCTCTCGCAACACTCACAATGAATGAGTGCTGCAGTAGTCTTACGAGAACGGCTGGGGCAGTTTATAATGAAGTGCCCTGACTTACCACAATAGAAACATAGATTCTCCTTAAAACGATGTTCCTTGCGTGCATCACTAACCCGTCGTTGTAAAGAGTCTACCTGCATGGGTTCAGGTTCAGGTTCCCGTGTAATCCTACTCAAAGGTTCCTTAGCTGGAAAAGGAAGGTAGGAAAAGGTTAGTACGATTGCTTTCGAACCATCTCTCTTGCCTGCGTTCAGTCAGACGAGTATCAATACGGATGCAGTAGTTAATAAAGTCACCTAACGCAGTGGGAGGGTCGGCACGAGCAAGTTCATCCTTAATCAGTGGAGATAACCCCTTTCGAAAAATAGATTTTTTGGCGGAACTGTCCCAGGTGGTATCAAGGGCCCATCTCCTGAAATCCAAGGCATATTCAGCTACCGAGTGCTTACCTTGGCGCAAAGCTAACATGGCTGCTTCAGCTGTTGCACCTCGATTGGGGTCATCAAACACCTGCCCCATGGCTGAAATAAAATCATCAAGGTGATTCAAACAATCATCCTCAGTCTCAATCAGAGGGTTTGCCCACATTAAAGCCTTGTTGGTAAGCAACATAATTATAGTAAGCACCTTAGATCGTTCAGTGGGAAATTGTGAAGCATGTGCAGAAAAAAAAAAATTGCATTGATTAATAAATCCCCTGAATTTCTCACGTTCACCGCCAAAACGAAAAGGGGGCAACTTGGGAATCCCAGCACTCGGGGCTACGGCAGGAGCCTGGACTCGCCCCTCTAGAACCTCAATCCTGGCTCGCAAATCCTGGGCAGTCTGTCCAAACACTTGCAAATTGTGATTAGTGAGGTCCTGTAGGCTTGAAAAACGGGTCTTTATATTCTGCAAATCTGTAAGGATATTATCAGTCACTCCGCAAAGTTCCTTTATGCGGGCCTCCATTTTCCAGATCTTTTAAGACAGGAGTACTGGAAGAAGAGGAGAGGAGAAAAAAAAAAACAATAGTGTTTACCTGTGGCAACACTGCAGAGAGAGAAAAAAAATTAAGGGAACTGCTCACCTGGAATGGTTGTGAGAAGTCACAACCACTATCATCACAGAAAGTTTCAACCAGACATCTGATATCCAGAGTTACAGCAGACAAAAAAGAGAAAAGAAAGGAAAAAAAAAAAACAATAGTGTTTACCTGTGGTAACACTGCAAAAAGAAAAAACTTAAGGGAATTGCTCACCTGGAATGGTTGTGAGAAGTCACAACCACTGTCATCACAGAAAGTACAACCGGACATCTGATATCCACAGTACAGCAGACACAGCCTTCCAGACCCAGCAGACACTAACGTTTTGGCTTCAGAATCTTGTAATGTATGTAGTACAGTTCATATAGCGTCTTGGCTTGGGTGCGATGAAAACACAGGAGTCACAGGTTTGATATAGAAAAGTCCTGTATTACTTCATACAAGTTGGCAGAAATAGTCACACAGTTTGCAGACACAGAAACAGGAGACACAGCAGGCCAGAGTAATCCAAGCTCAGCAATCACTCTTCCACAACAGGTTCAGGATCTTCTTCTCTGTTACCGTAAGTCCATGCAAACGTGGTCTTTCAAAGAGCAGGGTTCAGAGTCCACAAGTGCTTCAGAGTTCCTCAGTAGGAATAGCTGGAGTACAAGGTCCAAGGCTTACAGGAGTCAAGTCACAGGTTCACTGCAGGCTAGATTCTGAAGCACTGATTGCTCAGCTGTGGCTGCTTAAGAAGCAAAGGAGAGAATCAGGGCGGGAACATGCAAGCTGGAAACTCCATTTTGACTGAGGGCAAGATAGCTGCAGCAAGACAGAAAGTAAAATGGCTGACGAACAAACTGAGTTTCAGGAATATATACATAGAACCTTACAGTGTGTTGGGGTTAGGGTTGGAGTTAGAATTGGGGGGTTTCCGCTGTTTAGGCACTGTGACATGCGTCTGATCTCAATTCCAGCCAATTCTGCGTTGAAAAAGTCAAACGGTGCTCCTTCACTTCTGAGCTCTGCCATGCGTTCAAACAGTAGTTTATCCCCACATATGGGGTATCAGCGTACTCTGGACCCCAAGAGTTATTGTGCAATTTGTCCTATTTCTTCTGTTACCCTTGGGAAAATAAAAAACTGGGGGCGAAAATATCATTTTTGTACAAAAAAAATTATTTTTTTGTTTTTACGGCTGTACATTATAAACTTCTGTGAAGCACTTGGGGCTTCATAGCGCTCACCACACACCTAGATAAGTTCCTTGTGGGGTCTATTTTTCAAAATGGGGTCACTTGTGGGATTTCCACTGTTTAGGCGCATCAGGGGCTCTCCAAATGCGACATGACGCCCCCAGACCATTCCATCAAAGTCTGCAATCCAAAACGTCACTACTTCCCTTCCGAGCCCCAACGTGTACCCATACAGTAGTTTTCTCCCACATATTGGGTATCAGCGTACTCAGGACAAATTGGGCAAAAAACTTTTGGGGTCCAATTTCTCCTGTTACCCTTGTAAAAATAAAATATTGGGGCGAAAAAATCATTTTTGCAAAAAAAAAAAAAAGATTTTTTATTTTTACGGCTGTGCGTTATAAACTTCTGTGAAGCACTTCGGGGTTCAAAGTGCTCACCACACATCTAGATAAGTTCCTTGTGGGGTCTATTTTCCAAAATGGGGTCACTTGTGGGGGTTTCCACTGTTTAGGCGCATCAGGGGCTCTCCAAATGCGACATGACGCACCCAGACCATTCCATCAAAGTCTGCAATCCAAAACGTCACTACTTCCCTTCCGAGCCCTGACGTGCGCCCATACAGTAGTTTTCTCCCACATATTGAGTATCAGCGTACTCAGGACAAATTGGACAACAACTTTTGGGGTCCAATTTCTCCTGTTACCCTTGTGAAAATAAAATATTGGGGGCGAAAAAATCATTTTTGTAAAAAAAAAAGGATTTTTTATTTTTACGGCTGTGCGTTATAAACTTCTGTGAAGCACTTCGGGGTTCAAAGTGCTCACCACACATCTAGATAAGTTCCTTGTGGGGTCTATTTGCCAAAATGGGGTCACTTGTGGGGGGTTTCCACTGTTTAGGTGCATCAGGGGCTCTCCAAATGTGACATGACGCCCCAGACCATTCCATCAAAGTCTGTAATCCAAAACGTCACTACTTCCCTTCCGAGCCCCGACGTGTGCCCATACAGTAGTTTTCGCCCACATATTGGGTATCAGTGTACTCAGGACAAATTGGACAACAACTTTTGCGTTCCAATTTCTTCTGTTACCCTTGTGAAAATAAAATATTGGGGGCGAAAAAATCATTTTTGTAAAAAAAAAAAAAGATTTTTTATTTTACGGCTGTACGTTATAAACTTTAGTGAAATACCTGGGGGTTCAAAGTTCTCACCACACATCTAGATAAGTTCCTTGAGGGGTCTGGTTTCCAAAATGGTGTCATTTATGGGGGTTTCCACTGTTTAGGCAGATCAGGAGCTCTCCAAACAGACATGGCGTCCAGCCAATTCTGCATTGAAAAAGTCAGACGGCGCTCCTTCCCTTCCAAACTCTGCCATGCACCCAAACAGTGGTATACCCCCACATATGGGGTATCAGCGCACTCAGGACAAATTGCACAATAACTTTTGGAGTCTTGTTACCCTTGGAAAAATAAAAATTGGGGTGAAAAGATCATTTTTGTGGAAAAAATATGATTTTTAAATTTTACGGCTCTACGTTATAAACTTGTGTGAAGCACTTGGGGGTTCAAATTGCTCATCAAAAATCTAGATAAGTTCCTTAGGGGGTCTAGTTTCCCAAATGGGGTCATTTGTGGGGGGTTTCCACTGTTTAGGCACATCAGGGGCTCTCCAAATGCAACATGGCATCCAAACTCAATTCCAGCCAATTTTGGTTGGAAAAAGTCAAATGGTGCTCCTTCCATTCCGAGCTCTGCCGTGCGCCCAAACAGTGGTTCCCCCCCACATATGGGGTATCAGCGTACTCAGGACAAATTGTACAACAACTTACGTGGTCCAATTTCTCCTGTTACCCTTGGGAAAATAAAAAATTAGTGACTAAAAGATAATTTTTGTGGGAAAAAAATAGGATTTTTTATTTTCATGCCCGGGCATTATAAACTTGTGTGAAGCACTTGGGGGTTCAAAGTGCTCACCAAAGATCTAGATAAGTTCCTTAGGGGGTCTAGTTTCCAAAATAGGGTCACTTGTGGGGGGTTTCCACTGTTTAGGCTCATCTGGGGCACTGCAAACGGAACATGACCCCCATTAACGTCTGCATTCCAAAACGTTACTACTTCCTTTCCAAGCCCTGCCGTGCGCCCAAACAGTTTCCCCCCCCCACATATGGGGTATCAGCGTACTCAGGACAAATTGGACAACAACTTTTGGGGTCCAATTTCCTTGGGAAAATTCAAAAATTTGGGACTAAAAAATCATTTTTGTGGAAAATTGATTTTTTTTTTTTCACACCCAGGCTTTATAAACTTTTGTGAAACACTTGAGGGTTCAAAGTGCTCACAACAGATCTAGATAAGTACCTTAGGGGGTCTAGTTTCCAAAATGGTGTCACTTGTGGGGGGTTTCCACTGTTTAGGCGCATCAGGGGCTCTCCAAACGCGACATGGCATCCAATCTAAATTCCAGCCAATTTTAGTTTGAAAAAGTCAAACGTCGCTCCTTCCCTTACGAGCTCTGCCGTGTGCCCAAACAGTGGTTTTCCCCCACATATAGGGTATTGGCGTACTCAGGAGAAATTGCACAACAACTTTATCTGCCCATTTTTTCCTTTTACCCTTGTCAAAATAAAAAAAAGTTTGTAAAAGATCATTTTTGTGGCTAAAAAGTTAAATATTAATTTTTTCCTTCCACGTTGCTTCAGCTCCTGTGAAGCACCTGAAGGGTTATTAAACTTCTTGAATGTGGTTTTGAGTACCTTGAGGGGTGCAGTTTTTAGAATGGTGTCACTTTTTGGTATTTTCTGCTATATAGACCCGTCAAAGTGACTTCAAATGTGAGGTGGTCCCTAAAAAAATGGCTTTGTAAATTTTGTTGTAAAAATGAGAAATCACTGGTCAACTTTTAACCCTTATAATTTCCTAACAAAAAAATTTTGGTTCCAAAATTGTGCTGATGTAAAGTAGACATGTGGGAAATGTTATTTCTTAACTATTTTGTGTGATATATTTCTCTGTTTTAAGGGAATAAAAATTCAAAGTTTGAAAATTGCAAAATTTTAAAAATTTTCGCCATATTTGCGTTTTTTTCAAAAATAAACGCAAGTTATATCGAAGAAATTTTACCACTAACATGAAGTACAATATGTCACGAGAAAACAATCTCAGAATCGCGAAGATCCGTTGAAGCGTTCCAGAGTTATAACCTCATAAAGAGACAGTGGTCAGAATTGTAAAAATTGGCCCGGTCATTAACGTGCAAACCACCTTTGGGGTGAAGGGGTTAAAATAGAAAAAAAAAAACATTACCATACACATTATTTGAAAATGTCAAAATTATACATGTTAAACTGGAAAAATTTCTTCAAAAAAATGTAGAGATAACACATGTTTTGTAAAAATTAAAAATTATATGAAATGGTAACAAAAATGGTAGATAGGTCAAAAATTTTCAAAAAGAAAAATGACATTTTAAAAAAACACCAAAAAAAATGAAAAAATTGACGTTTCAAAAATAAAAAATATGAATTCCACAAAAAAAAAAAAAACTTACACGTTGAGAACCGCCGACAGTCTCACGACGACGACTCTGGGAGGCGCTGGGAGGAACCCTTTATTGGCTCCTAGATCCGAGAGACTAAAATGAAAATAAAAATTAGGATATTGGCATGTGTTGGCCGCTGTGTCAAGTATGTACTAAATGGTTTTCTATGTGTTGTGTGTAGTGTGATGTTGTGTTTCTGCGATTGATGCAGGATTCTTACGAATTGTGAGCCCACTCCGGGTATCTCTCCACCCCGTCCTTCTTCCTCTGGGAGCTCCTCGTCATCTTGCGATTTCTGTTATTAAAAAAGACAATCAATACATATATCCCACAGATGGATTGTGGAGAGAAAAAAATTAGATATTTTTACCGCCAATTGCTGACGATGGGTAGGAGGGCTCCCAGAAGAAGATGTGTCATGATCACCCTGCATCTCAAGTGGCTGGGAGGGAGGAGATGCTGCTGCTGCTGCTTCTTCCGCCATAGCCGCCATTGCGGCAGCTGCAGCAGCTGTTTGACGGTCTCTGCTGTGGAAGAAAGACACAAAAAGGGACAGTGAATATATTTCTATATTTCTTGTCCCTGGCTGAAAGAGAAAAACAAACATGTAATTTTGTCTTTCTGCCGCCTCCGTCGCCGCCTGTCGTTGCCATCTTCTGCTGTTGAGTAAAAGGGACTGTGAATATACTATTCCTTGTCCATGGCTGAAAGAAAAACAAACATGTAATTTAGAGCAAAATGGGGGATGTCATAGTTATTTTCTGCTGGCTATCCTCCGAGCTTGGAAGTCCTCTCCTCCCCTCTCTTCAATTTGGGCTGCATCCGCCGCCTGTCGTTGACGTCTTCTGCTGTTGAGTAAGGACACAAAAAGGGACAGTGAATATATGTTTATTCCTTGTCCCTGGCTGAAAGAGAAAAACAAACATGTAATTTTTAGGGAAATGGGGGATGTCATAATTACTTTCTGCTGGCTTCCCTCCTAGCATCCAGGATGTCTTGCGCCCGTTCTGCTGCAGCTTCAATTCTTCTGCTGTGGAATAAACAGACAAAAAGGAACTGTGTTTATATGTATTGATTGTCCCTGTTTTAAAATATAAGATTCAAACATGGACAGTTGTTATGTTACGGTAGCTGAGGAGTGCAGGCAAAAAAGGAAATACACCAAAGCCGTTGGAATCTATGAGATTGCAGTACCCTGACTAACCACCGCAACTAGAGGCAGCCGTGGAGCGTTCCTACGTTGGTCCTAGACGCCTCGTCACAGCCTGAGAAACTAACTACACCTAAAGATAGAAATAGGAAAGCTATCTGCCCCGTAGCAGAACCCCCAAAGATAATAGAAAGCCCCCAAACATGTAATGGCGGTTAGACAAGAGGAAATACTGACACAGAAAGAAAATAGTATGAGCAAACGCTGGGGCCCAAACTATCTAAATAGAAAAGGACAGGAAGGGTACTTACTGCAATCCCAAAAAACCCTGAAAAACACCAACTCTACTAATTTCAAAATCACCTGAGATCACACGACCTCTACCACCTAAATTAGTTCTCTGGTGTAACAAAAACAGCAGCCACTGAAAAAACTGGAAAAAGCAAAAGTACAAAACACAGTGGCTGGACTAAACTGAGAGGGCAAAAGCCCCCGGAGGGGACCCAGAAGGCCCCCACAGAAGTGCAGGACCAAATGCAAAAATATAGCAAAAACACAAAATAAGAAATTGTCTTATCTGATAGCAGGAGATGCAGACACGACACAGCAGGCTACAAGGGAAACTGGAAAGAAGGATTCAGACCAGAACAATTGATCACCGGCAACCCTGATGGGAAAATGATTCCCTTAAATAAGACCAATCAGTAACACCTGATTCCCAGTCCTCACAATCCTCACTAGTACCGCTTGTAACCACCAGAGGGAGCCTCTGCTCAGAACTCATCTCAAACCCATTCACAACAGTACCCCCCCCTTGAGGAGGGGTCACCGAACCCTCATTTGAGCAACCAGGTCGGTCAGGATGAGTTCTATGATACGCACGGATAAGTCTCCTAGCATGGATGTCCGAAGCAAACACCCAAGAATTATCTTCCTGACCATAACCTCTCCATTTAACCAAATACTGGAGTCTTCGTCTAGAAAAACGAGAATCCAATATTTTCTCAACCACATACTCCAGATTGCCCTCAACCAAAACAGGGTCAGGAGGCACAGCAGCAGGAACCACTGGCTCAACAAACCTCTTCAACAAGGACTTGTGGAACACGTTATGGATCTTAAATGTCCCTGGAAGAAGCAAACGAAAAGAAACAGGATTAATAATCTCCATGATCTTATAAGGTCCAATGAACCTAGGCTTAAATTTAGGAGATGCTACTCTCATAGGAATATTCTTTGAGGACAACCAGACCAAGTCCCCCACTTTAAACCGAGGACCATCAGTCCTATGCCGGTTAGCAAACCGCTGGGCCTTCTCCTGAGAGAGGGACAACCTCTCCACTACCTGGTCCCAAATCTGCTGCATACGCTCAACAACAGAGTCAACACCTGGACAGACAGAAGCCTCCGTCTGTCCTGAAGAAAATCGAGGGTGAAACCCAGAATTACAGAAAAACGGAGACATCAAGTGGCAGAGCTAGCCCTATTATTAAGAGCAAACTCAGCCAAAGGCAAAAAAGAGACCCAGTCATCCTGATCAGCAGACACAAAGCATCTTAGATAAGTCTCCAATGTCTGGTTTGTTCTCTCAGTTTGACCATTGGTCTGAGGATGAAATGCCGAGGAGAAAGACAATTGAACACCCAGTTTAGAACAAAAAGTCCTCCAAAATCTGGAAACAAACTGGACTCCTCTGTCAGACACAATGTTCTCAGGAATGCCGTGTAAACGAACCACGTGCTGAAGGAACAACGGCACCAATTCAGAGGAGGAAGGCAACTTAGGTAATGGCACAAGATGTATCATTTTGGAAAACCTATCACAAATAACCCAGATGGTGGTCATTCTCTGAGAAACAGGAAGATCGGAAATGAAATCCATAGAGATATGGGTCCATGGTCTCTTGGGCACAGGCAATGGCATCAACAAACCACTAGAGCGAGAGCAAGGCTTGGAGCGAGAGCAAGTCCCGCAGGACTGCACAAATTCCCTGACATCGCGAGACAAGGTAGGCCACCAAAAGGACCGACTAACCAAGTCTCTTGTACCAAAAATTCCGGGATGCCCAGCCAATGCGGAACAATGAATCTCAGACATCACACTCTTTTTCCATTGGTCCGGGACAAACAATTTTCCAACAGGGCAGCGCTCGGGCCTATCCTCCTGACACCCCTCCAGAGCAAGTCTCAAATTGGGCGAGATGGCGGAAAGAACTACACCCTCCTTCAAAATAACAGAGGGATCAGATAGCTCAGGAGAGTCCGCAAGGAAACTCCTCGAGAGGGCATCCGCCTTAACATTCTTAGTGCCAGGAAGAAAGGAAACCACAAAATTAAAACGTGTGAAAAACAAGGCCCACCTGTCCTGTCTAGGATTGAGTCGCTTGGCAGATTCCAGATAAACCAGATTCTTATGGTCCGTAAGGACCACCACCTGATGTTTGGCTCCCTCCAGCCAATGTCTCCACTCTTCAAAAGCCCACTTCATGGCCAATAACTCCCGATTACCCACGTCATAATTACGTTCAGTAGGAGAAAATTTTCGAGAGAAAAAGGCACAAGGGTTACTTTTAGAGGTCTCTGGATCTTTTTGGGACAAAACGGCACCTGCCCCAATTTCAGAGGCATCAACCTCCACCTGAAATGGCAGAGAAACATCAGGCTGCCGTAGAACAGGAGCAGAAGTGAATCTCTGCTTAAGTTCCTGAAACGCAGAGACTGCCTCAGGAGGCCAATTCACCACATCAGAACCCTTTCTGGTCAAATCAGTTAATGGTTTAACAATAACAGAGAAATTACCAATAAATTTACGATAAAAATTGGCAAAACCCAAAAATCTCTGAAGAGCCTTTAATGAAGTAGGTTGGACCCAATCACAGATGGCCTGAACCTTGACCGGGTCCATTTCAATAACAGATGGGGACAAAATGAATCCCAGAAATGAGATCTTCTGTACGCCAAAAAGACACTTTGATCCCTTCACATACAGAGCATTCTCTCTCAAAATCTGGAATACAGTTCGAACATGTTTCACATGAGAGTCCCAGTCATTAGAAAAAATCAAGATATCATCCAAATAAACAATCAGAAACTTGTCCACAAAATCCCTGAAAATGTCATTCATGAAGGACTGGAAGACGGAAGGAGCATTAGTGAGCCCAAAGGGCATCACAAGGTACTCAAAATGCCCTTCAGGGGTGTTAAATGCCGTCTTCCATTCATCCCCGTGCTTAATGCGAATAAGGTTATACGCCCCCCTGAGGTCAAGCTTGGTAAACCAAGTAGCGTTTTTCACCCTGGAAAACAGGTCAGAAATCAAGGGTAACGGGTATTGATATTTCACAGTAATATTGTTCAAGAGACGATAATCAATACACGGCCTTAATGAACCATCTTTTTTGGCCACAAAGAAAAAACCGGCACCTAAGGGTGAAGAGGATGGTCTGATATGACCCTTCTCCAATGATTCCTTGATATAAGACCGCATAGCGTCATGTTCAGGTACAGACAAGTTAAAAAGGCGACCCTTAGGGAATTTACTACCTGGCACTAATTCAATAGCGCAGTCATAGCTCCTATGGGGAGGTAAGGATGCAGATTTACTTTCGCTAAACACATCAGAAAAATCAAACAAAAAGTCAGGAACATCCTCAGCCTGGGGGGAGGCAGAAAAAACAGGAGTGTTGGCACTAACACATTGGCAGCCCCAACTGGTTACAGACACAGATTTCCAATCCAAAACAGGATTATGAGACTGTAACCAAGGGAAACCCAGCACTATAATGTCATGCAGATTATATAGAACCAAAAATTTGCAGCACTCCTGGTGATCAGGTTCAACCCTCATTATCACCTGAGTAGAAAACTGGGGTTTATTCTCAGCCAAAGGGGTAGAATCGATCCCCAGTAAAGGAATAGACTTCTGTAGGGGTATCAAGGAAAACCCACAACGTTTAGCAAAATCATAATCCATCAGGTTAATAGCTGCTCCAGAATCAACGAAAGCCTGAGCAGAAAATGAGGACAGAGAGCATATCAGAGTGACAGTTAATAAAAACTTAGTCTGAACACTACCCAAGACAACTGAGCGTGCAAAATGTCTTCCCCGCTTAGGGCAGACTGAAATAGCATGAGAGGCATCACCACAGTAGAAACATAACCCATTGCGCTTTCGAAACTCATGACGCTGTGCCCCAGACACCACTCCATCACACTGCATGGGCTCAGCAGCTGGCTCACAAGGCAACACCACTCCACGCATACTTCTCCGCTCACGCAAACGTCTGTCAATTTGAATCGCCAATGACATAGAATCATTGAGACCAGAGGGGACAGGGAATCCCACCATAACATCCTTTACATTATCCGACAGACCCTTCCGGAAAAGGGCCGCCAAAGCGTCGTCATTCCATTTGGTCAGGACTGCCCACCTACGGAATCTCTGACAGTATAACTCAGCGTCATCAAGCCCCTGATTTAATGCCAACAAGGCTTTTTCAGCTTGATCAGTGACATTAGGCTCATCGTACAATAACCCCAAAGCCTGAAAAAATGCATCAACATCACTCAAAACAGGATCCCCAGGTATCAGGGAAAAAGCCCAATCCTGAGGATCGCCGCGCAGGAGAGAGATGATAATTTGAACCTGCTGCGCTGCGTTTCCTGAGGACTTAGATTTTAAGGCAAGAAACAATTTACAATTATTTTTGAAATTCTGAAACTTAGCTCGATCCCCTAAAAACAAATCTGGCATGGGGATCCTAGGTTCCACAACAGGCAACCTAGCAAGATATGCAGCAATACTCTGAACCTCAGTGGCAAGCTGATCCACATGGCCAGACAACTGTGCAAACTCCATTGGGAGAAAAGATCCTCCCCAGCACCCAGAGATACAGAGGGAAAAAAAAAAAAAAAAAATGCAACAAACAGAAAAATATCTCTGACAACTTTTCTTCCTTCAAAATATTTTTTCCCTTCTGTGAGTACCATACAATTTTTATGGCCGGTGATACTGTTATGTTACGGTAGCTGAGGAGTGCAGGCAAAAAAGGAAATACACCAGAGCCGTTGTAATCTATGAGATTGCAGTACCCTGACTAACCACCGCAACTAGAGGCAGCCGTGGAGCGTTCCTACGTTGGTCCTAGACGCCTCGTCACAGCCTGAGAAACTAACTACACCTAAAGATAGAAATAGGAAAGCTATCTGCCCCGTAGCAGAACCCCCAAAGATAATAGAAAGCCCCCAAACATGTAATGGCGGTTAGACAAGAGGAAATACTGACACAGAAAGAAAATAGTATGAGCAAACGCTGGGGCCCAAACTATCTAAATAGAAAAGGACAGGAAGGGTACTTACTGCAATCCCAAAAAACCCTGAAAAACACCAACTCTACTAATTTCAAAATCACCTGAGATCACACGACCTCTACCACCTAAATTAGTTCTCTGGTGTAACAAAAACAGCAGCCACTGAAAAAACTGGAAAAAGCAAAAGTACAAAACACAGTGGCTGGACTAAACTGAGAGGGCAAAAGCCCCCGGAGGGGACCCAGAAGGCCCCCACAGAAGTGCAGGACCAAATGCAAAAATATAGCAAAAACACAAAATAAGAAATTGTCTTATCTGATAGCAGGAGATGCAGACACGACACAGCAGGCTACAAGGGAAACTGGAAAGAAGGATTCAGACCAGAACAATTGATCACCGGCAACCCTGATGGGAAAATGATTCCCTTAAATAAGACCAATCAGTAACACCTGATTCCCAGTCCTCACAATCCTCACTAGTACCGCTTGTAACCACCAGAGGGAGCCTCTGCTCAGAACTCATCTCAAACCCATTCACAACAGACAGTATTGAGCTTTATGTTTTACGGAACACAACATCCCGTCATTAATTGGAGCCATAAACAGTACCAGGGGGAAACACCCTATCCCTGCAAAAAAAAAAACACACGATACAGTACCAAGGGGAACCACCCGATCCCCAAAAAAAAAATTTAAAAAAAACATTTAAATAAACATTATGATATAAAAACAGGCACATTTCAGATAGCAGCATGAGGAGCAACACCATCACAGGCCAAAAAAAAAATTTAAAAAATAAAACACATAGATCAACATTATGATACAAAAAACATGCACATTTCAGATAGCAGCATGAGGAGCAACACCATCACAGGCCCAAAAAAAAATTTAAAAGATAAAACACTAGATCAACATTATGATACACAAAAAATGCACATTTCAGATAGCAGCATGAGGAGCAACACCATCACAGGCCAAAAAAAAAATTAAAAAATAAAACACTAGATCAACATTATGATACACAAAAAATGCACATTTCATATTGTCGCAGGGAGACCAACCACATCACAGCAAAAAAAGTTTTTAAAAAAAATAAATAACAATAGATCAACATTATGATATAAAAACATGCACATTTCAGATAGTTGCAGGAGAAGCAACCACATCACAGGCCAAAAAATTTTTTTAAAAAATAAAACACTAGATCAACATTATGATACAAAAAACATGCACATTTCAGATAGCAGCATGAGAAGCAACCACATCACAGGCCAAAAAAAAAATTAAAAAGAAAACACTAGATCAACATTATGATACAAAAAACATGCACATTTCAGATAGCAGCATGAGGAGCAACCCCATCACAGGCCAAAAAAATTTTTTAAAATAAAACACTAGATCAACATTATGATACAAAAAACATGCACATTTCAGATAGCAGCATGAGGAGCAACACCATCACAGGCCAAAAAAAAAAATTTTAAAAATAAAACACTAGATCAACATTATGATACAAAAAACATGCACATTTCAGATAGCAGCATGAGGAGCAACACCATCACAGGCCAAAAAAAAAATGTAAAAAATAAAACACTAGATCAACATTATGATA
Organism: Oophaga sylvatica; assembly: GCA_033576555.1. NCBI lineage: Eukaryota > Metazoa > Chordata > Amphibia > Anura > Dendrobatidae > Oophaga > Oophaga sylvatica. Next base: position 260,278,775 of record JARQOD010000003.1, on the reverse strand, counting down.
CAAAAAACATGCACATTTCAGATAGCAGCATGAGGAGCAACACCATCACAGGCCAAAAAAAAAATTAAAAAATAAAACACTAGATCAACATTATGATACAAAAAACATGCACATTTCAGATAGCAGCATGAGGAGCAACACCATCACAGGCCAAAAAAAAAATTTTAAAAATAAAACACTAGATCAACATTATGATACAAAAAAACATGCACATTTCAGATAGCAGCATGAGGAGTAACCCCATCACAGGCCAAAAAAAAAATTTAAAAAATAAAACACTAGATCAACATTATGATACAAAAACATGCACATTTCAGATAGCAGCATGAGGAGCAACACCATCACAGGCCAAAAAAAAAATTTGAAAAATAAAACACTAGATCAACATTATGATACAAAAACATGCACATTTCAGATAGCAGCATGAGGAGCAACACCATCACAGGCCAAAAAAATTTTTTTAAAAATAAAACACTAGATCAACATTATGATACAAAAAACATGCACATTTCAGATAGCAGCATGAGGAGCAACACCATCACAGGCCAAAAAAAAAATGTAAAAAATAAAACACTAGATCAACATTATGATACAAAAAACATGCACATTTCAGATAGCAGCATGAGGAGCAACACCATCACAGGCCAAAAAAAATTTTAAAATAAAACACTAGATCAACATTATGATACAAAAAACATGCACATTTCAGATAGCAGCATGAGGAGCAACACCATCACAGGCCAAGAAAAAATTTAAAAAAATAAAACACTAGATCAACATTATGATACAAAAAACATGCACATTTCAGATAGCAGCATGAGGAGCAACACCATCACAGGCCAAGAAAAAATTTTAAAAAATAAAACACTAGATCAACATTATGATACAAAAAACATGCACATTTCAGATAGCAGCATGAGGAGCAACACTATCACAGGCCAAGAAAAAATTTTAAAAAATAAAACACTAGATCAACATTATGATACAAAAAACATGCACATTTCAGATAGCAGCATGAGGAGCAACACCATCACAGGCCAAGAAAAAATTTTAAAAAATAAAACACTAGATCAACATTATGATACAAAAAAACATGCACATTTCAGATAGCAGCATGAGGAGCAACACCATCACAGGCCAAAAAAAAATTAAAAAATAAAACACTAGATCAACATTATGATACAAAAAACATGCACATTTCAGATAGCAGCATGAGGAGCAACACCATCACAGGCCAAGAAAAATTTTTAAAAAATAAAACACTAGATCAACATTATGATACAAAAAACATGCACATTTCAGATAGCAGCATGAGGAGCAACACCATCACAGGCCAAGAAAAAATTTTAAAAAATAAAACACTAGATCAACATTATGATACAAAAAACATGCACATTTCAGATAGGAGCATGAGGAGCAACACCATCACAGGCCAAAAAAAAAATTTAAAAAATAAAACACTAGATCAACATTATGATACACAAAAAATGCACATTTCACATTGTCGCAGGTAGACCAACCACATCACAGCAAAAAAAGTTTTTTTAAAAAAAAAAAAAAATAGATCAACATTATGATATAAAGACATGAACATTTCAGATAGTCGCAGGAAGACCAACCACATCACAGCAAAAAAAAAAAAAAAAACAGTAGATCAACATTATGATATAAAAACATGCACATTTCATATTATCGCAGGAGGACATACCCCATCACAGGCAAAAAAACAGTACCAGTAGATCCACATTATCAATGAAACACATTCACTACAGTAGCAGGGGATACACAATATAACTTCCAAAACATGCGTATTTGAAACACTACTAGGGGGACCCACCCCATCATCGGAAATTACATTTCGTACAGTACCAGGGGAACCAACCCCATCACAGAAAAAACATGAATTTGAAAATGTCCCAGGGTGGCAAAAAAATGCAGTAGCTCAGACAGCATTGGTGACATATGTGTTGTAAAATTTGGGGTGGGGGGTGTCATATTTACCGTCTATTGTCCTGGCGCTCCATGGTGCTGGCTGCGTATCCTGGTGCTGCTGGCTGCGTATCCTGGTGCTGCTGGCTGCGTATCCTGGTGCTGCTCTCTTGCTCTCATGTGCATGGTATGTCTGATGTCCCACTGCATGCTTTTTTATATGTTTGCTGTGGGCTGGTATCTCAATTAAAAAACTTTATCCGGCCACCGGATCCGGCTCTCGCCGGATCCGCCGCATTGCGGCGTCCATTGACTTTCATTGTAACAAAAGCCGGAAGCGTCGGATCAGGCGCTTCCGGCTTTTTCGCCGCAGACAAAAAACGTGACATGCAACCTTTTTGCCAGACGCCGAACGGCGACCAGACACCGCATCCGTCAAAAACCGGATGCGCCACAGGGACATGCGGCGCCATCCGGCACTAATGTTAGTCTATGGAAAAAAAAAAACGCATCCGGCATTACATTTCGCCGGATGCGGTTGGACAAAAAAACGCCGGAGGGCGCCGGAGGGCGCAAAACGGATGTGTGAAAGAGGCCTTAGTGGCACCTGCAGGGTACTGCAGATCAGCTCCAATACAAATACTGGCTGATCTGCAGTGCTTGGCTAAAGCCAAAAATCACTTCTCAATCGCACTGTTTATTCAACACTGTATACATCCAGCCACTGCCAAAGGTGGGAACAGCTGAATGGTGTCAGTGGTGGGTGGCAGACCCCCAGTTATCTGTTACTGTTGATATATCTGGAAGACAGGTCATTAACATCCTAATCAAGGAGACCCCTTTAAAGGAGTTTCCCTTTACAATTAAATCACTGTCAGTGATGAGATCCATTATGCCTATTAGCAAATATCAACACATGATATTTGAATATGTTGATACTTGGTGGAACACATCTCTAAATGGTAGAGAACATAAATTATTAAAAACACCCCCATTGATTACTGGGTAGAAACCGTTACAGAAAAGAACACATTGGAAATTAGTAGGACATATAAAAAAAGGTAAAGTAGATCAATACGTTATGAAGCACATCTTCATCTGGTAGGACACCTCAATAATGGTAAAGCATTTCAAATAGCTTTTGAGTTCATGGGAAACCAGTAGAACACAATACTTATACTCAAGCAGAACTGTTACCAGATTGCACAATGCAAATTGTATACATTATTAAATAGATTTCTTAGACCTGATAAGACTGGTATGTTTACTTTGAAAATTCACTTCAGAGATGTTCTATAATCATAATGTTAAAGGGGTTGTCCACTTTCACAATTCTCCTCTCCATTATTGTCCTTCCATCCCTCACTTCAGCTATGTGTTGCACTTACTTTATTGTAAGTGTCTTATTCTTGGTCTTCGGGAGTGCTGTTACTAGAGAATATGATCGCGAAACCGATTGCCAAACATAAATTCTGCACGAATATGACACATTTGTATTCCTGATCGGAAACAAGAGCATTTTTTCATAAAACCAGAAAAAGTCGGTAAAAGTGCGGGAAAATAATTGCGATGCCACTAAAGTATTTTAAAGTAGATAATAGATAGATAAAAAGCCGGCAATTCAGCAGCTGGTACAGTAAAATTACAACAGGACCCAAAAGGATACAGTAGATTACAAACAGTATACAGTATACACATAGATATATAGATGTCAGTGACATATACAATTAGTACATTGTGTTTGCTGCTTACTGTACATATATTTAATTATTAAAAGATTATTTTTCTGAAAAAACTGGCCTGGGCTCCTGCATAATTTTCTTAACCAGCAGAGTGAAAGCCGACAGCTGGGGACAAATGTTTATAGCCTGGGAAGGGGGTAATATCAATGGAGTTTCCCAGGTTATTAATTTCAGCTCACAACTGTATACTTAGCCTTTACTGGCTATTAAAATGGGGGACCGCAAAAAAATGACAGAGTCCCTATATTTAATAACCAGCAAAGGCTAAGCAGACAGCTGTAGGCTGATATTAATAGCCTAGGAAGGGGATTTTCAGGATTCAAACCTAGCAGCTCCTGTGCACCAGTCCACAGCTCTTCCTTCTGAGCTATTCAGCTTGCTGGACAGTTCCATGCTTATCCAAATACTTGAACCTATGTTGTTGCTGATGTCTCCTCCCTGAGTTTCCTGTTGGTTACCACCCTGAGTTCCTGATTGGCTCATTCTGATTGCACACCCTATTTAAACCTGGCCTTGCTCTCAGTTCCTTGTGTGATTATTGAGCTACCTGCCTTTAGTCAAACTTCCTTTCACTTGCTTAGGCTAGGTTCAGATTTGCGTTCAGGAGGGCTGTGGATGGCAGCGTACTTCCTCTGTGAAGTTTCGCCTACTTCTGTATGCGTCCTGCGTACCTAGCTTTAACATTGGATACGCTGGGACATGCGTTGTATGCGGATGCGTCCGCATGCGGCGATTTAACGTGTGCGGCGACCGCACAGAAATGCAAAATTGCGGACGCATCCGCATACAACGCATGTCCCTGCGTAACAAATGTTAAAGATAGGTACGCAGGGAAATGCAGGATGCATACAGAAGTAAGGGAGCTTCACAGAGGAATAAAGGAGGAAGTAGGCTGACATCCACAGCCCTCCTGAACGCAAATCTGAAAACAGCCTTATTCCTTAAAACGATACTGCTGCTCTTGGTAAACGACCCCTGACTTCTGTGACTACGATTCCTGCTTACTCCTTCAAATGATACTGCTGCTCTTGGTAAATGACCCCTGACTTCCTTGACTATGATTCCTGCTTATTCCTTCAAATGTTACTACTGCTCCTGGTAAATTACCTCTGGCTTTCTTGACTGCGATTCCTGCTTATTTCTTCAAATCACATTGCTGTTCCTGTGTATCGACTCCTTGGCTATTCCAGACTATGCTACCTGCCCGGCGCTGCCCCTAGTGGTTGCAATAGCACTAATCCAACCAGGTCAGTCCGTAACAGGGACATGGATATTGCCCCCCACAAGGCAAAAAAGCATCAGCTCTCAGCCACCTCAGAAAAGGCTCATCTATAAGATGTGCCTTTTCTGGCACTTAGCCTCGCTCTCCACACTTACCCTGATGCAGTAGCAAGTGGGGTAATAATTGGGGGGTTGATGTCACCTTTGTATTTTCAGGTGACATCAAGCACAGATGTTAGTAATGGAGAGGCATCCATAAGACGCCCCTATTACTAATCCCATAATCATATTGTATAAAAACACACACCCAGAATAAAGTCCTTTAATTGAAAGAATGACACAGCCTCCTTTAATAAATCTTAATTAAATCATACTTACTGCATCGCCAATTTCAGTGATGCCATTGTCGCCTGCAAGAGAATTAAAATAATAAATAATATTCCTCACCTGTCCACTGAGAAGATGATAATCCATTTGTCCCACGATGGGTCTAGCTCTGCTTCATCTAGATGGCAGGCTGCATGGTTGCATAATGCAACCATACAGCCTGAGATCCAGTAGATACTGAGCAGCGTCTGCTACCACTTCTTATGGTCTCACAGTGAACTTCCATAACCTGTCTGAAGTCACTGCGAGCATGAAAAAAACATCAGCCCTCAGCCGCCCCAGAAAAGACTACAAGATGTGCCAAATCTGATGCTTAGCCTCACTCTTTCCACTTGCCCTGTAATGGTGGCAAGTGAGGAAATGGTTGGGGGGTTGATGTCATCTTTGTATTGTCAGGTGATATCAAGCTCACAAGTTAGTAATGGAGAGGTGTCTATAAGACACCCCAGTTACAAACCTTATAGAGATATTAAAAAAACACACCTAGAATAAAGTCCTTTAATTGAAATAATAACACAGTCCTTTATTGAATCTAAATTAAACCATACTCACTGAATGCAAAATCCACTGAACCTAACATCTCCTGTAACAAAAATAAAACAATAAACCTCAATATTACTCACTTTTCCACAGAGAAGATAATAATCCGTAATGTCCCGCAACTATCTTGATGACTTTGAGACATGACAGCTAGTTACACATTGACACAGGAGGTAATCGCTCCTGCAGTGTATAGCGCTGAGCTACGGTGAGAAAGTTCACCAGAGTTCATCAGATGAACTAGTGTGACCTCATTCACAGCAACTCAGCGCTATACACTCTGGGAGCTATGATGCTCCTATTAGTGTATCGCCAGCGGCTGGTTATAGCAGTCACATCTTTCGATATGGCTGTTCTACACGTGAGATCGCCATGGGACACTTAAGATGACGTGGACTATGGCGGACAGGAGATTATCTAGGAGAGTATTAAGGAAACCAGGATGGATGAACACAGAACTTAAACACATCCTAAAAAGGAAGAAAGAAATGTTTATCAAATGGAAAGAGGGAGGCATATCTAAAGAAGAATATAATGTTGTCTGCAGAACCTGCAGGGCACAAATCAGATTATCTAAAGCTGACAATGAATTAAGGCTTGCAAGAGACATCAAAAGCAATAAAAAAGGATTTTGGGGATATGTCAAAAGTAAAAGAAAAGTCAAAGATGCTATAGGATTTTTACAGGATGAAAATGATGAAATGGTAAGACAGGATGTTGAAAAGGCCAAACTTTTAAATTCCTATTTTGCATCTGTTTTCTCTCAGAAAGGAAATGTAACATTAACTGATCTTCAATGTCTTATTAAGATAATTAATTGAATCCAGGATATCTATAAACAGAACAATAGTGAGGAAACACTTAGCTAACATAAATAAATTCAAGTCTCCAGGTCCAGATGATTTACACCCCAGAGTACTGAAGGAGATAGCAGAAGAAATTCTTGAACCACTCTCCATAATCTTTGAAAATTCTGGGACAATAGGGGAAGTCCCAGAAGACTGGAGAAGAGCAAATGTTGTTCCTATCTTCAAAAAGAGGAAGAAGGTGGATCCAGGGAACTACAGGCCGGTGAGTCTGACCTCTATACCAGGAAAGATCTTTGAACAAATTATTAAACAACATGTATGTAAGTACCTGGATAAGAATGAAGTGATTAAACAGAGTCAGCATGGGTTTGTAACTAATAAGTCATGTCAGACTAACTTAATTTCCTTCTATGACAGAATCACTGACTGGGTGCATCAGGGAAATGCTGTAGATATAGTATATCTTGACTTCAGCAAAGCATTTGACAAAGTATCTCACACAAGCCTTATTGTAAAAATGACTAAGTATGGAATGGACAAGGCAACTGTTAGGTGGATTCATAACTGGCTTAGTGATCGGTTTCAAAGAGTCGTCGTAAATGGCTGCACATCCAGTTGGAAGAATGTCTCAAGTGGGGTACCACTGGGCTCTGTCCTGGACCCTGTATTGTTCAACATCTTTATCAATGATTTAGATAAAGGAATTGAGAGTAAGCTGATTAAATTTGCTGATGACACAATGCTAGGAGGGATAGATAATACTAGAGAAGAGAGAGAGGATTCAAACAGATATACATAAACTGGAGCAGTGGGCAGCAACTAACAGAATGGTTTTTAACAGGGAAAAATGCAAAGTATTACATCTGGGCAATAAAAATGAAAAAAAGCATATACAAAATGGGAAGAATTGGGCTAAGTAACAGCACATGTGAAAAAGAGTTGGGTATACTAATAGATCAGACTGAACATGAGTCAACAGTGTGATGCAGCAGCAAAAAAGGCAAATGCAATTCTAGGATGTATTAACAGAAGCATACAGTCTAGATCACGTGAGGTCATTATCCCCCTCTACTCCTCTTTGGTCAGACCTCATCTGGAATACTGTGTCCAGTTTTGGGCACCACATTTTAAAAAATACATCAACAAACTAGAGCAAGTTCAGAGAAGAGCGACTAGAATGGTGACTGGTCTGCAAACCATGTCCTATGAGGAATGCTGCAAACACTCAATAATCAGAGAAGATTGTTATTGTGCTGTGTGATTGAAGACATCATAAAAAAACAGCATTTACGCTACATGCAAACACGGCCTCAGCATTACATTTTTATTACATTTTTTATGGGTTTAATAGAGAAAAAATATCAATCACGCCATTTTTTATGTCATTTAATGATCACTGTAAATAATCTGATAGCTGTGTTGTGTTGGTCGTTATTACAGGGGCACCAAATATGTCTGTTATTTGCTGATTTGTGATGATTATTATTTAACCCCTTAATGTCCATTGACGTGCACAATCCGTCATGGCCGGATGTCAGTTCCGGCACCAGGACGGACTGTGCACGTTATCCCTTTGAACTACCACTGCGTGTAAACACACAGTGGTAGTTCAGTGCTGACAGCTGTCTATGACAGCTGACAGGCACAGCAAGCGGTGCGGGGACCTTTGCCGTCGGTCCCCGCACCCACAGCGCTGTGATTGGTCAGTCAATCTGACTGACCAAACACAGCAGCGATCGAGCAGGAGATGCTGAAATTTCAGCATCTCCAGCGCGATCAGTGCAGGAGCTTAGCGCTGCAGTGGCCAAGCTTCCTGCACTGACAGCCAGGAGCGGCGCCCCCGCCGCCCCTGGCTGTTAACCCCCTGACTGCTGCGATCGAGCGCGATCGCAGCGCTCAGGGGGAAGGCAGAGGGTCGGGAGCTCCCTCTGCCTCAGATCGGCGCCCTGCAATGTATTTGCAGGGCCCGATCTCTGCCTTGATGACCCGGGGGTTGTCATGACATCTAGCTACGGAAAGCTACGGAAAGCTGCTGTGATCATGCAGCTTTCACCATAGGTACAATGCATTGCAATGCTGGAGCATTGCAATGCATTGTAACTGCAATAAAAAGTAAAAAAAGTGAAAGTCCCATAAAGGGATAAGTTAAAAAAATCATTTTTTAAAAAAAATTGTAAAAAAAATATTAAAAAATAATTTAAAAAAATCCCCTAAAAAATACACATTTTTATGTAATAAAAAAATAAAAAACAAAAAAAATACACGTTTGGTATTGCCGCGTCCGTAAAAATCCCATCTATAAAAGCATAACCCTAATTAACCCCTCAGTGAAAGCCGTAAAAAAAAACCACAAAAAAGTACTAAATTATACTTTTTCCAAGCGGTATGATGATACCGCTTGGAAAAAGTGCAATAACACGCGATCAAAAGTCAGATATAAATAATCATGGTACCGCTGAAAACGTCATCTTGTCCCGCAAAAAACAAGCCACCATACAGCATCATCAAAAATATAAAAGTTATAGCTCGCGGAATAAACTGATGAAAAAATAATTATTTTTTCTATAAAATTTTTTATTGTGTACAAAACGCCAAAACATAAAAAATATATAAATGAGGTATCGCTGTAATCGCAGTGACCCGAAAAATAAAGCTGCTTTATCAATTTTACCACACGCGGAACGGAGGAAAAAAAAAAAAAAAAAACAATTCCTGAATTGCTTGTTTTTGTTCATTCTGCTTCCACAAAAATCGGAATAGGAAGCGATCAAAAAACGTTATGTGCCCGAATATGGTACCAATAAAAACGTCAGCTCGTCCTGCAAAAAATAAGCCCACAGATAACTCTGTCAGCCGAAATATGGAAAAATTATAGCTCTCAAAATACGGCGATGCAAAAATTTCTTACAAAAAATTATTCCAAAAAAAAGCATCTTTTAGTGTGTGACAGAAGTTAAACATGAAAAAAGGAAGTAAATCTGGTATCGCTGTAATCGCTCCGACCCGAGGAATAAAGTCGCCTAATCACTAATACCGCACGAGGATCGGCGTAAAAATAAAACCAATTCTTCAACTCTTTGTGGATTTGTTCATTCTGCCTCCCAAAGATTGCATAAGGCGATCACAGTGGTTCCCCCCACATATGGGATATCAGCGTACTCAGGACAAAATGTACATCAACTTTTGGGGCCCTATTTCTCCTGTTACCCTTATAAAATAAAAATTTGGGGGCAAAAAGGTATTTTTTTGTGGAAAAAAATATGATTTTTTTATTTTCACGGCTCTACGTTATAAACTTCTGTGAAGCCCTTGGGGGTTCAAAGTGCTGACCACACATCTAGATAAGTTCCTTGGGGGGTCTAGTTTGCAAAATGGTGACATGACACCCGCAGACCATTCCATCAAAGTCTGCATTTGAAAAAGGCGCTCCTTCCCTTTCGAGCTCTGCCATGCGTCAAAATAGTGGTTTACCCCCACATATGGGGTATCAGCGTACTCAGGACAAATTGCTAAATAACTTTTAGGGTCCTGTTACCCTTTGGAAAATAACAATTGGGGGTGGAAAGATCATTTTTGTGGAAAAGATATGATTTTTTAATTTTACAGCTCTACGTTATAACCTTCTGTGAAGCCCTTGGGGGTTCAAAGCTCTCACCACACATCTAGATAAGTTCCTTGGGGGGTCTAGTTTCCAAAATGGGGTCATTTGTGGGGGGTTTCCACTGTTTAGGCACACAGGGACTCTCCAAATGCGACATGGCGTCCAATCTTAATTCCAGCCAAAAAAGTCAAATGGTGCTGCTTCCCTTCCAAGCTCTGCCATGCGCCCAAATAGTGGTTTACCCCCACATATGGGGTATCAGCGTACTCAGGACAAATTGCACAATAACATTTGGGGTCCTGTTACCCTTTGGAAAATAAAAATTGGGGGTGGAAAGATCATTTTTGGGAAAAGAAATGATTTTTTAATTTTACAGCTCTAAGTTATAACCTTCTGTGAAGCCCTTGGGGGTTCAAAGCTCTCACCATACATCTAGATAAGTTCCTTGGGGGGGTCTAGTTTCCAAAATGGGGTCACTTGTGGGGGGTTTCCACTGTTTAAGCACACAGGGGCTCTCCAAATACGACATGGCGTCCAATCTCAATTCCAGCCAAAAAAGTCAAATGGCGCTGCTTCCCTTCCGAGCTCTGCCATGCGCCCAAATAGTGGTTTACCCCCACATATGAGGTATCAGCATACTCAGGACTAATTGTACAATAACTATTGGGGTCCTTTTATCCTTTGGAAAATAAAATATTGGATGAAAAGATCATTTTGGGGAAAAAATATGATTTTTTAATTTTACGGCTCTACGTTATAACCTTCTGTGAAGCCCTTGGGGGTTCAAAGCTCTCACAACACATTTAGATAAGTTCCTTGGGGGGTCTAGTTTCCAAAATGGGGTCACTTGTGGGGGGTTTCCACTGTTTAGGCACACAGGGACTCTCAAAATGCGACATGGCGTCCAATCTCAATTCCAGCCAAAAAAGTCAAATGGCACTGCTTCCCTTCCGAGCTCTGCCATGCGCCCAAATAGTGGTTTACCCCCACACATGGGGTATCGGTGTACTCAGGAGAAATTGTACAACAAATATTGTGGGTCATTTTCTACTTATACCCTTGACAAAATTTAAAAAAATTGTGTCGAAAGAAAAATTTTGGGAAAAAAGTTAAATGTTCATTTTTTCCTTCCACATTGCTTCAATTCTTGTGAAGTATCTAAAGGGTTAATAAACTTCTTGAATGTGGCTTTGAACACCTTGAGGGGTGCAGTTTTTAGAATGGTGTCACTTTTGGGTATTTTCTGTCATATTGACCCTCAAATTCACTTCAAATGTGAGGTGGCCCCTAAAAATAATGGTTTTGTAAATTTTGTTGGAAAAATTAGAAATTGCTGGTCAACTTTTAACACTTATAACTTCCTAACAAAAAAAATTTTGGTTCCAAAATTGTGCTGATGTAAAGTAGACATGTGGGAAATGTTATTTATTAACTAATTTTTGTGACATATCTCTCTGATTTAATGGCATAAAAATTTAAATTTGAAAATTGCAAAATTTTCAAAATTTTTGCCATATTTCTGTTTTTTTCATAAATAAACGCAAGTTATATTGAAGAAATTTTACCACTATCATGAAGTACAATATGTCACGAGAAAACAATCTCAGAATCGGCAAGATCCGTTGAAGCGTTCCAGAGTTATAAGCACATAAAGTGACAGTGGTCAGAATTGTAAAAATTGGCCTGGTCTTTAACCTACAAAATGGCTTGGTCGTTAAGGGGTTAAAAAATGCATTAAAAATTACATTATTTTAAGTGTTTTTCATATTTTAGCAATTTTATAGGAAGAAAAAAATCTCTTTTATTTTAATTTTCCCTCTAGAATCCAGGGACATTGAAATACACTGTATAATGTATCAGTACAATTTGCCTGTGGAGTCAGAGCCTGCAATAAAGATCAAGTACACAAAATTCTCCACATTACATCACTAGAGCCGGTGGCTCCTTAGCTCCTGCTTGTACTGTTGAAGGTTGTGAGGTAGAGGCCTGGGGAGACTAAAAAAAAGATAAAATTAATTGCTTCTTATTATTTTTATTAGATACATAGGAACAAAAAATATGACACTTTCTTCACCTTAGCATACAAGTACAAAGAAATACACTGCCTGCAATACATGTCAAGATTACCAAAATCTCTTATGTTTATCTTGTGAGCTGTGGTTCATAGATAAAGCTGCCACCTGCAAATATAGAAAAGAGTATTGTCATGTGACAAGGTTCGTTGCCTTTTAGGATTGCTACTTCCAGTAGGTGGCACTAGAGTTCTAGTCCTCTTCCTCTCTGAAGAGACAATTTGCATATCCCCCTTATCATGAAATATAGCTAGGATACACGACCCTAATGAAGCAGTTATAAAGGGGAAAATCTGGTAAGCCTACTCTTCCTGCTTTTTAGGTTTGCTCATCATAAGGTAGAAAGATAAGCGGGGCACTTATTTGACCAGATGAATTTAGTTATGGTGTGGCCTTAAAGGGTATGCCACACTAAACGAGATCGCTAACGAGATCGCTAAAATACGTCACTATTTAGCGATCTCGTTAGTGACGTCGTTGTGTGTGGCATGTAGCAACGACGTGGCCCCTGCTGTGATCTCGTTGATCGTTCACTAGAGTTTTGGACCGTATTTTGATCGTTGGCGTCCCGCTGGTGAGCCTGAATCGCTGTGTTTGGCACCTTTTGTGAACGATGTGCGACCTCATTGACGACGCATTAGTCAGCGGCGCAGGCGGGACTTTGTTTTCTTTCGTCAACGCCCTTCAGCTCCGATTGGTGACCACAACATCACCTCAGCTATAATAACTGCGCCCCCATCCATTGTTTCCAGAGGATAGTATCGTGTGTCGGAGTTTTGCGATCCTGTTTGTGGCGCAGTGGTGGGTTTTGCGATCCTGTCTGAGTCGCTAGAGCACTTCATCTTCCCCATTTCGATTTGGATATTTGGATTCAAGGTACATATTGTTTGTGATGTTGTTTGATACGTTTTTTTACCTTATTTTTTTTCGTCTGCTTTATTTTTTTTACACCCCCCCACCATTTTAGACATTTGTAAACTGTATTTTACATGTTAACTGAAAAGTTAACAAAAAAATTTTTTTTTATATATTTTTAATTTTATTCTTTATTTTATTTTGTTTAAACACTTTATTAATAGTAATTAATTAGTAATTAACTTTTCTCTTTTTTACCGCACAGGTTGCACATAATGAACCTGTCCACCGCGGAGCGTGTGATTGTGGCAGTTGCATTATCAATGGAGGCAGATCGACAAGAAGAGGCGCGGGTGGAAGAGAGGCGCTCCAAACGAAAGCGTCGCATGTGGACCAGAGAATGGCTGGAGCAGAGGTCCAGATTCACCCACATGCATCTAGTGAGGGAGTTGCAGGAGAAGAATCCGCAGGATTTCCGGAATTATCTACGGATGTCGGAGGATTCATTCAAGCTCCTACTGGAATGTGTGAGGCCACTCATTGAACAGCAGGATACCCGGATGCGTGCAGCTGTTTCAGCAGAGGAACGTTTGGCAGTAACGCTGCGATTTCTGGCAACCGGACGTTCAATGAAGGATTTGCAATTTTCTGCTGCAGTTTCTCGATCGCTTCTTGGCGTACTTATTCCAGAGACATGCAACGCCATCGTCCGCAGTTTACGGAGCTACATGCCTTTTCCCAAATCTGTGGCGGAATGGCAAATTATTGCCTCTAATTTTGAAAGGATTTGGCAGTTCCCAAACTGTGGTGGTGCCTTGGATGGCAAACATGTGGGGATCACGCAACCAGCCAAAAGCGGATCCTATTTTCATAATTACAAGGGCTACTTCAGCATGATCCTCATGGCCCTTGTTAATGCCAATTATGAATTTATTAACGTTGATGTTGGCATTAATGGAAGGGTTTCTGACGGTGGCGTTTTGGAGCACACTACTTTTGGTGAACGGTTGAATAATAATAAACTGCACTTGCCAACCAACATGGACACCACCGCCAACCTAAACTTTGTTTTTGTGGGCGATGAAGCCTTCCCCCTTCATACGCATCTTGTGAAACCGTACCCACAAAAGACTTTGACAGGGTAAAGGCGGATTTTTAATTACAGACTGTCTAGGGCACGGCGCGTTGTGGAGAATGCCTTCAGCATAATGGCCAACGGCTTCAGGGTTTTCCACACTCCAATCAACATGAAGCTGGAATCGATAGACTCTGTGGTGTTGGCCTGTTGTGTGCTGCACAATTTTCCACGCAAACGCGATGCTGGTACTTACAGTCCGCCAGGCTTCATGGACTCGGACAGCAATGGTGACGTGGTGGTTGGAGAATGGCGTGACAATGATCCCGCTATTGCAGGCCTTCAACCTGTCAATCAAGGCAGGAGCAAGGACGATGCGAAGGCCGGCCGAGACAAGTACTGCCATTACTTTAATGGGCCTGGTGCAGTGAGTTGGCAGCATCAGGTCTAGTTTGATTTTGATAATGTTTGACTTTTGCATTTTTTTAACAATGTTTTTATAATAAAAAAAAAATTTTTTAAAATGCATTCGTGTTTTTTTTCAATTATTTTACCAATATGGGAGAAGGGCTAATGATGGGTGAGATGTGGGGAGGGAGTAATGGGGATGGCAGCGAGACATGTTACCAGCAGCTGTAGTTTTTAAAATCTTTTCAAAGGCTTTTTTGTTGTCTATTTTTTGTTTTACATTGTATCTACTTGTCACACACGGGGTCATGGGAGTACCATCAGTCATAGGAGTTCATTGTTAAAAAAATAAAGAAAAAAGTTTCAAATATTTACAATTATTTTAAGGGCCTATGGTCTCACTAGCGTTCAAACATTATAATTAAATATAACAGATAATACACCACAGCTGCATATATAAAGTTTAAA
>JARQOD010000003.1:260190297-260263568 GCA_033576555.1 Oophaga sylvatica | reverse complement strand
AACCGTGTCTGTACGAGTTGAATAGAGCAGAGCCGTGTGTCTGTACAAGGTGCACGGAGCCGAGACCCGCGTGTACGAGGTGGATGTAGCAGTGCTGTGTGTGTACGAAACGGAGCCCTGTGTGTGTGAAGTGTATGGAGTTGAGCCGCTCAGCTCCGTATACACAGGGCTCCGTGCTTGAGCCGTGTGTGTACAGAGCGGAGCAGAGCCGTGTGTGTATGTAGCGGAGCCGCGTGTGTACGAGGTGTATGGAGCAGAACCGCGTGTGTACGAGGTGTATGCTGCAAAGCCGCATGTATACAAGGTTTACGGAGTGGAGTCGTGTGTGTACAAGGTGTACAAAGCGTGGCTGCGTGTGTACAAGGTGTACAAAGCGTGGCTGCGTGTGTACAAGGTGTATGGAGTGGAGCCTTGTGTGTGCGAGGTGGACGGAGCGGAGCCGTGTGTTTACGAGGCATACAAAGCGGAACCGTGTGTGTATGAGGTGTGCAGAGCCCTGCGTGTACAAGGTGTATGGTGGGGAGCATTCATACCTCCCAACCGTCCTGAATTCAGCGGGACACTCCCGATTTTGAGAGTCTGCCCCGCTGTCCCAGCCGGGAGCTTTTCCCGTGGACGCAGGAGTACATGCCGGAGCCCCGAAGAGCACTTTAAAACTCGCACGTGATGTTCCACCAGAAGTGACGTGCTGAAAGATGACCGGAAATGAGTTAATTTCGGGAGGAGATTGTGACGGAACCATGGAGGCACTTCAGGGAATGCTTCAGATCCATCACCGTGTCCTCGCCTTGGAATCGGGGATGTCGGCCATGTGAGCGGATCATGATATGTCCTGCATCGGGAGGCTCAGGTGGGCACTACAATGGGACAATTTCTTTCTTTCTCTCTGTTCTTTCTTTCCCCTCTTTCTTTCTATCTCTGTTCTTTCTTTATCTCTGTTCTTTCTTTCTTTCTCTCTGTTCTTTCTTTCTGTTCTTTCTCTCTCTGTTCTTTCTTTCTCTTCCATCTTTCTTTCTCTCTATCTCTCTGTTCTTTCTTTCTCTTATTGTTTTCTTTCCCTTCTTTCTCTCTCACCCTCTGTTGTTTCTTTCTTTACCCTCTTTCTTTTTTCTCTCTGTTCTTTTTTTCTGTCCCCTTTCTTTCTCTGTTTCTTTCTTTTTCTCTATCTCTGTTTTCATTCCCCTCTTTCTTTCTCTCTCTCTCTGTTCTTTCCCCTCTTTCTTTCTTTCTCTCTGTTCTTTTTTCTTTCTCTCTCTCTGTTCTTTCCCCTCTTTCTTTCTTTCTCTCTGTTCTTTCTTTCCCCTTTATTTCTCTCTCTGTTCTTTCTGTCCCCTTTCTCTCTCTCTATTCTTTCTTTCTTTTTCTATCTGTTCTTTCATTCCCCCTCTTTCTTTCTTTCCCCTCTCTCTCCCTCTGTTCTTTTTTTCTCTCTGTTCTTTCTTTCTTTCCTCTCTTTCTTTCTCTGTTCTTTCTTTCCCGTCTTTCTTTTTCTCTCTGTTCTTTCTTTCCCCTCTCTCTTTCTCTCTCCCTCACTGTTCTTTCTTTCCCCTTTCTTTTTTCTCTCTGTTCTTTTTTTCTGTCCCCTCTTTCTTTCTGTTCTTTCTTTCTCTCTCTGTTCTTTCTTTCCCGTCTTTCTTTCTCCGTCTCTGTTCTTTCCCCTTTGTTTTTTTTTTCTCTCTGTTCTTTCTCTTCCCTTTCTTTGTTTATTTCTTTCTCTCTCTACTTTCTCTCTGTTCTTTGTTGCTTTCCCCTCTTTCTTTCTTTATCTCCTTTCTTTGTTTTTTTTTCTCTCTCTGTTCTTTCTTTTACTCAGTACCAGTGTGCCCACAGTAACAGTCAGTGTGATCACCAGTGCTAAATGGGTGTGGTCAGGGCGTGGACATGGGTGTGACTAGTTGTGAAATGGGTGTGGTCGGGGCGTGGCCTAACAATTGCAGTTGGGAGGTATGGTTAATCCCTTTCCATGACAGCCAGTTTTATTCTCCATCGTATCGTTCCAAACGCTAATTGGGTTTTTCACCAACTTACCTACATGAGGGCTTACTGGTGGCATAATTGTATTTCTAATATATGGCAAATTCTTTTGTAGGGCAGAGTGTAACAAAGGCCTTCTTATCCAGAGGTTTCATAGATGCAGCCTTCCATTTTAGTACAGCACCAAATTGACTTTGTTTTGTACTTTTACCAAATTAGACGCTCATTGATGTCTGAGACACATTTGTGCATTGCGAGAGGTTTTTTTATTACAAGGAAATCCAAAGTTGTGATAAAGGCCACATTGCCATGTATCATGGCCAACAAGTGGGGCCCATGTACCTCTCTGTCCTGACCTCTTCGTCGGCCTGGGTCGCCTGTGTATGACGTCACGGGGAGGGGGATTAGGAAGAACACCACCTGCGCCAACTCGTCACATGACCTAGGAAAGGGGAGAGCTGGTGCTAACAGCCCCCCCGAATTTTGTGACTGTCCGGTTCCCATAGTGACCGCTCCTCCTTTGCTTAGTTATTGTTATAACGAATCTAGAACCAGTAGCTCATTACTGTTGGAACGCAGCACGCACGCAGCACTGAGGTTTGGAACGCAAACAGGAAGTGACAGGAGGAATGAAAGGAAGTACTTCCTGGAGCTAGAATGGCTGCGCAGGGACGGGAGGCAGAGAGCGGGTCTGTCCTGCTGTATTCATTTCGTATGTGTATGTTTTATAATGCTATGTCCCTGTCGTCACCTCCATGCCTCATATAATCCGCCCCTGTATGATCATATGGCATTGTAACCAACTAACGTGCACCCATTCTAACACCCTCCTGTTATGTCTGCTCCATTATATTAGTAGTGCTCAGTACATGAAGCTGAAATCAGACACTGAGCCCCATACTGGGAAAGCAATGCCACGCTGCGCCCCAACAGGTACTGCTATGCTGCCCCATACCCCATACTGGGAAAGCAATGCCACGCTGCTCCCCAACAGGTACTGCTATGCTGCCCCATACCCCATACTGGCAAAGTAATGCCACGCTGTGCCCCAACAGGTACTGCTATGCTGCCCCATACCCCATACTGGGAAAGCAATGCCACGCTGCTCCCCAACAGGTACTGCTATGCTGCCCCATACCCCATGCTGGCAAAGTAATGCCACGCTGCGCCCCAACAGGTACTGCTATGCTGCCCCATACCCCATACTGGGAAAGCAATGCCACGCTGCTCCCCAACAGGTACTGCTATGCTGCCCCATACCCCATGCTGGCAAAGTAATGCCACGCTGCGCCCCAACAGGTACTGCTATGCTGCCCCATACCCCATACTGGCAAAGTAATGCCACACTGCTCCCCAACAGGTACTGCTATGCTGCTCCATACCCCATACTGGCAAAGTAATGCCGCACTGCTCCCCAACAGGTACTGCTATGCTGCCCCATATCAGCAAAGTAATGCCACACTGCTCCCCAACAGGTACTGCTATGCTGCCACATACCCCATACTGGCAAAGTAATGCCACGCTGCGCCCCAACAGGTACTGCTTTGCTGCCCCATACTGGCAAAGTAATGCCACACTGTTCCCCAGCAGGTACTGCTATGCTGCCCATACCCCATACTGGCAAAGTAATGCCACACTACTCCATAACAGGTACTGCTATGCTGCCCCATACCGGCAAAGTAATGCCACACTGCTCCCCAACAGGTACTGCTATGCTGCTCCATACCCCATACTGGCAAAGTAATGCCACACTGCTCCCCAACAGGTACTGCTATGCTGCCCCATACTGGCAAAGTAATGCCACCTGCTCCCCAACAGGTACTGCTATGCTGCCCATACCATGGCAAAGTAATGCACACTGCTCCCAACAGGTACTGCTATGCTGCCACCCATACTGGCAAAGTAATGCACACTGCTCCCCAACAGGTACTGCTATGCTGCCCCATACTGGCAAAGTAATGCCACACTGCCCCAACAGGTACTGCTATGCTGCCCCACTACTGGCAAAGTAATGCCACACTGCTCCCCACAGGTACTGCTATGCTGCATCCCCATACTGGCAAAGTAATGCCACTGCTCCCCACAGGTACTGCTATGCTGCCCATACTGGCAAAGTAATGCCACACTGCTCCCCAACAGGTACTGCTATGCTGCCCATACTGGCAAAGTAATGCCACACTGCTCCCCACAGGTACTGCTATGCTGCCACCCATACTGGCAAAGTAATGCCACACTGCTCCCCAACAGGTACTGCTATGCTGTCCCCATACTGGCAAAGTAATGCCACACTGCTCCCCAACAGGTACTGCTATGCTGCCCATAACGGCAAAGTAATGCCACACTGCTCCCCAACAGGTACTGCTATGTGCCCCATACTGGCAAAGTAATGCCCACTGCTCCCAACAGGTACTGCTATGCTGCCCCATACTGGCAAAGTAATGCCACACTGCTCCCCAACAGGTACTGCTATGCTGCCCCATACTGGCAAAGTAATGCCACACTGCTCCCCAACAGGTACTGCTATGCTGCCCCATACTGGCAAAGTAATGCCACACTGCTCCCCAACAGTACTGCTATGCTGCCCCCATACTGGCAAAGTAATGCCACCTGCCCCCAACAGGTACTGCTATGCTGCCCCATACTGGCAAAGTAATGCCACACTGCTCCCCAACAGGTACTGCTATGCTGCCCATACTGGCAAAGTAATGCCACACTGCTCCCCAGCAGGTACTGCTATGCTGCCATCCCCATACTGGCAAAGTAATGTCACACTGCTCCCAGCAGGTACTGCTATGCTGCCCCATACTGGCAAAGTAATGCCACACTGCTCCCAGCAGGTACTGCTATGCTGCCCATACCTGGCAAAGTAATGCCACACTGCTCCCAGCAGGTACTGCTATGCTGCCCCATACTGGCAAAGTAATGCCACACTGCTCCCCAACAGGTACTGCTATGCTGCCCCATACTGGCAAAGTAATGCCACACTGCTCCCCAACAGTACTGCTATGCTGCCCCATACTGGCAAAGTAATGCCACCTGCCCCACAGGTACTGCTATGCTGCCCCATACTGGCAAATAATGCCACTGCTCCCCAACAGGTACTGCTATGCTGCCCCATACTGGCAAAGTAATGCCACACTGCTCCCACAGGTACTGCTATGCTGCCCATACCCCATAATGGCAAAGTAATGCACACTGCTCCCCAGCAGGTACTGCTATGCTGCCCCATACTGGCAAAGTAATGTCACACTGCTCCCCAGCAGGTACTGCTATGCTGCCCATACTGGCAAAGTAATGCCACACTGCTCCCCAGCAGGTACTGCTATGCTGCCCCATACTGGCAAAGTAATGCCACACTCTCCCAACAGGTACTGCTATGCTGCCCCATACTGGCAAAGTAATGCCCACTGCTCCCCAGCAGGTACTGCTATGCTGCCCCAACTGGCAAAGTAATGCCACACTGCTCCCCAGCAGGTACTGCTATGCTGCTCCATACTGGCAAAGTAATGCACACTGCTCCCCAGCAGGTACGCTATGCTGCCCTCCCATACTGGCAAAGTAATGCCACACTGCTCCCCATGCAGGTACTGCTATGCTGCCCCATACTGGCAAAGTAATGCCACACTGCTCCCAGCAGGTACTGCTATGCTGCCCATACCCCATTCTGGCAAAGTAATGCCACACTGCTCCCCAACAGGTACTACTATGCTGCCCATACCCATACTGGCAAAGTAATGCCACACATGCTCCCCAACAGGTACTGCTTGCTGCCCATACCCCATACTGGCAAAGTAATGCCACACTGCTCCCCAGCAGGTACTAGCTATGCTGCCCATACCCATACTGGCAAAGTAATGCCACATTGCTCCACAACAGGTACTGCTTGCTGCCCCATACTGGCAAAGTAATGCCCACACTGCTCCCCAAGTACTGCTATGCTGCCCCCATCACCCATACTGGCAAAGTAATGCCAGCCACACATACGCTAGCCCTCCCCACTGCAAAGTATCAACTGCTCCCCGCTGTTCCCCATACCCCATACTGGCAAAGTAATGCCACACTGCTCCATAACAGGTACTGCTATGCTGCACCCATACTGGCAAAGTAATGCTTCACTGCTCCCCAGCAGGTACTGCTATGCTGCCCATACCCCATTCTGGCAAAGTAATGCCGCATTGCTCCATGACAGGTACTGCTATGCTGCCCCATACTGGCAAAGTTATGCCACACTGCTCCCCAACAGGTACTGCTATGCTGCCCATACCCCATACTGGCAAAGTAATGCCGCACTGCTCCAAATCAGGTACTGCTATGCTGTCCATGCCCCATACTGGCAAAGTAATGCTACACTGCTTCTCAACAGGTACTACTATGCTGCCCATGCCTCATACTGGCAAAGTAATGCCACACTACAGTCATGGCCAAAAGTTTTGAGAATGACACAAATATTATATTTTTACATGATCTGCTGCCCTCTGGTTTTTATGTGTGTTTGACAGATGTTTTTATCACAGGCAGAAATATAATTGCAAACATATGAGTAACAAAAGCTTATATTGACAGTTAGAATGAGTTAATGCAGCAAGTCAATATTTGCAGTGTTGACCCTTCTTCTTCAGGACCTCTGCAATTCTCCCTGGCATGCTCTCAATCAACTTCTGGACCAAATCCTGACTGATAGCAGGCCATTCTTGAACAATCAATGCTTTCATTTTGTCAGAATTTTTAGGTTTTTGTTTGTCCACCCGTCTCTTGATGATTGACCACAAGTTCTCAATGGGATTAAGATCTGGGGAGTTTCCAGGCCATGGACCCAAAATCTCTAAGTTTTGTTCCCTGAGCCATTTAGTTATCACCTTTGCTTTATGGCAAGGTGCTCCATCATGCTGGAAAAGGCATTGTTGATCGCCAAACTGCTCTTGGAGGGTTGGGAGAAGTTGCTCTTGGAGGACATTCTGGTACCATTCTTTATTCATGGCTGTGTTTTTAGGCAAGACTGTGAGAGAGCCGATTCCTTTGGCTGAGAAGCAACCCCACATATGAATGGTTTCAGGATGCTTAACAGTTGGCATGAGACAAGACTGGTGGTAACGCTCACCTTGTCTTCTCCGAATGAGGCGTTTTCCTGATGTCCCAAACAATCGAAAAGGGGATTCATCAGAGAAAATAACTTTACCCCAGTCCTCAGCAGTCCACTGCCTGTACCTTTTGCAGAATATCAGTCTGTCCATGATGTTTTTTCTGGAGAGAAGTGGCTTCTTTGCTGCCCTCCTTGAGACCAGGCCTTGCTCCAAGAGTCTCCGCCTCACAGTGCGTGCAGATGCACTCACACCTGCCTGTTGCCATTCCTGAGCAAGCTCTGCACTGCTGGTAGCCCGATCCCACAGCTGAAACACTTTTAAGAGACGGTCCAGGCGCTTGCTGGTCTTTCTTGGGCGCCCTGGAGCCTTTTTGGCAACAATGGAACCTCTCTCCTTGAAGTTCTTGATGATGCGATAGATTGTTGACTGAGGTGCAATCTTTCTAGCTGCGATACTCTT
The DNA here is from genome assembly GCA_033576555.1 of Oophaga sylvatica. Taxonomy (NCBI): domain Eukaryota; kingdom Metazoa; phylum Chordata; class Amphibia; order Anura; family Dendrobatidae; genus Oophaga; species Oophaga sylvatica. The sequence goes on along the minus strand of JARQOD010000003.1, from coordinate 260,256,054 downwards.
CCCTGTTAGGCCATTTTTGTGCATTGCAATGATGACTGCACTGTTTCTTTAGAGATAACCATGGTTAACAGAAGAGAAACAATGATGCCAAGCACCAGCCTCCTTTTAAAGTGTCCAGTGGTGTCATTCTTACTTAATCATGACAGATTGATCTCCAGCCATGTCCTCATCAACACCCACACCTGTGTTAATGGAGCAATCACTGAAAAGAGGTTAGCTGGTCCTTTTAAGGCAGGGCTGCAATGATGTTGAAATGTGTTTTGGGGGATAAAGTTCATTTTCTAGCCAAATATTGACTTTGTAAGTAATTGCTGTTAAGCTGATCACTCTTTATAACATTCTGGAGTATATGAAAATTGCCATTAGAAAAAGTGAAGCCGTAGACTTTGTAAAAATTAATATTTGTGTCATTCTCAAAACTTTTGGCCATGACTGTACTCCCCAACAGGTACTGCTATGCTGCCCATACCCCAAAGAGGTCAGTGTACTTTATGGGAAGCTGTCAGTTTACACAAGTCTGATCTGTGGCCATTATGGTGTAGAGGAGAAGCCAATCAGGATTATATATAGTCTTCTAGGAATCATTCAGGATAACCTGTGTATTATTCCTAAAAATCCCTGCTTGTATGTAAGAGTCCACTAGTGACTGACTGCTGGCCGAGATGGGAGTCATGCAGGGAAGACCGTCAATCACTGTACAGGACTACCCTTGGACTCCGAATCCTAGAAAGTGGAAAGATTTTTAAATCTTTAATGACCAGGCCAAATTTTTCTGACGTGTCAGTTTAACGGGCACTAACTCCAAATGTTTCAACATATCCCAGAGATTTTGAGATTGTTTTTTTCAGGACACGTTGTACTTTATGATCATGGTAAATTGAGGTGGAAATGTTTTGTTTATTTATAAAAAAAAAAAAAAAAAAACAGAAATTTGACAGATTTCTAAAAATTAGCAATTTTCAAACTTTGAATGATATTCCAGATCATCATACCACACAAAATGGTTAATAAATAACTTTTTACTAACTACATCAGCACCAACTGTTAATGTTCTTTTATTTTGCTAGGATGTTAGAAGCTTTAAAATTGTAGCAATCATTTTTCTTTTTTTTTTTCAAAGAAATTTACATTATTTTTTTAGGGACCTATTCAAGTTTGAAGTGTCTTTGTGGGACATAAATATTGGAAAATCCCCAAAAGTGATAACATTTTAAAAACAGCACCTCTCATCATATTGAAAACTTCTGTCAGGTAGTTTATTAACCTTTCAGGTGCTTTTCAGGAATTAATGCAAAGTGACAGGATGGTAAAGAAATATGTTATTTTTACCACCTAAACTGATTCTTAAATTCTGAACAGGGTCACTACAGCGGCAGACATAAGACTGTTTAGGGCCCAAATGAATTCCATGGCAGCAAGAGACACACAGTTATGATGGTGTTAAGAGGGATGCCTAAAGTAGATTTTTTCGGTTTCTTAAAGGTTTCAACAATGAAATAAAAAACTACAATAATTAAATACAGTTAGGAGGCGCCTGATGTGAATTCATTTAAGCAGTTACAAAAGTTATAAAAATTGCAAACATGGCACAAAATGAGTCACTGAAGGGCATTATTGAAATGACTTTTGGCATGATCTCACACTGCACACACTTAGACCAGGGAGCCCCACATCAAATTCAGGTCTCTCCAGCCTGGCCCAAATTGGTTCTGGGCATCAGATCGGGAAAATAACCAGTTTTTACAGATTTGAATAAGTAACTGATGTTGTTCAGGGTTAAGTGACTTTGGGCCACTGATGTCACTCCACCATTACACAGATAGTGATGACCAGCAACAAAGTCAGGTCACTCCAGCCTGGCCCAAATGGGTTCTGCTCATTTTAAAAGGTTTTATTTTCAGAGTGAATGGTGAGTTCAGAAAGACTTACAAAAATAGGTGACAATAAAATGACTAATAGTCTGTAAGGCTTACAAAAAGATCCCTAAAATGTTAATATTTCAGCTGCAGATGGAAGCAAGGGGGACACTTCATTACTTCTGGGTAGGGCGGAGCCAGATAGTAGGACTAACCTCAGGTTCTAAAAATGGGTGTTGTCCGGCCCCTCCGGCTCTGGCTCCTCCTGCCGTACACTCCAGTTTCGACTTGAGGTCCAAGTAGGAAGGACGGCTGCTAATGCAGCTCCTCAGAAATCACCTCAGAAGAGTTTATTATTTTACTCGGACAGGGTCCTGGACTTTATGTCTAGAGGATCAGGGGTACCGACGCTGCTGGACCCCATCCTCTCCCCTGGCAGAAATGTATTCCCTAAATGGTGGTCATTGCATTTTCTTGCCGGCCCGGGGGAAGAGGTGGCTATCCCTGACAGGACGCACACCACGTTCTGGGTCACTGCGTTCCTTGTCCTCATGGGGAAGCAATGGGCACAGCGTCACATATCCGTGGAGGGTCCCTGTGGCGTTTTTGGCTGGTGAGTACTCTGCATTATATTTTGATATGTGCGAGTGATTACAGCGTCTGCGGTGACAGCGCTGACTGTTATTGGTGTTTCCCACTATTTTCTCATGATTGGGCATTTTTAAAAAAAAAAAGAGAGCGATTTTTTTATTTAATATGTTTTCAGCGCTGCAGCGCCGTTACAGTGTACAGGGAGAGGAGTGCAAAAGATTTCCCGCACTTTTTTGACTGAGCAGGAGGGGGCGTGGCTTCGGGCTTTCCCGGCTTTCTGATTACAGGAAGTGACTGGCTCCTCTTTCTGCTCTCTGCGGCAGCCATTACAGCTCTCCTGGTCTCCTCTCCTCCGTTTCTGTACACAGGCATTTGAGACAACACCAAGCCAGCCGGGTGAGTCGCTGCTATCGCTTAGGTAGCAGCTTAACCCTTTAGCCTCCCGCAGCATTTTTTTGCTGTTTGCGCTCTCTAGCGCAGCGCTGCAGTTTTCTGATCATTGGGACATTGTATCCCTCAGTAACGGTCTGTGAGCTGTCTGCAGCGGGGGGGGGGGGGCGCCGTTTTTCACTGCTGGGGTATTCTTTTGCTTTTAAAAGAAGTTAACCCTTCAGCGTTTTGCTACTGTGTGAGACCACACTGCTCTGGTTATTCTCATCACTATACCATCTCAATAACCGGCATGTCAGATTTGAGCCAGGAGGCTGATCGTCTTCCTCGTCCTCTCCAGGACCAGCCCCGCGTTTCTGACACGATGGAATCCTCTGCACCTTCTAGCGCTGCTATTGGAGGTCGCTATGATGCCAAGTTTGATATGCTCGCTACTGCTATTAGTGGGCTTTCTGACCTTTTGGGTCAGTGGGTATCCTCTAGACCTTCTCATAGCAAAAAGCGTCCCAGGATTGCTATGCCCTCCCCACTAAGTGACTCAGATTTGTCTGCGAGGGGGAGTTCTCCTTCAGTTTCTGAGGGAGAATGTTCTGATTCGGGCAGAGAGGATTTTCAGGAGCACTCTGCTTCCTTGTCGGGCCGTGTAGATGCTTTTGTCAGGGCCATACGAGAGGTACTGCAAGTACCTGAGGAGATGAATGATGATGAAGGTATACCCAGATGGTACCATGGGTCGCAAAGATCACGTTTAGCGATGCCAGCTATGAGTGAGTTTTCTAAGAAAGTAGAAAAGGAACGCGTTTGTCCAGATAAGCGTTTTCAGGGGACAAGGTTGTTTGAAACCTTGTATCCTTGTCCAGCAGACCTATTTGCTAGCTGGATTCCGTCCCCTGAGGTGGATATTTCTTTATCTAAGCTTAACAAAGCTACTATGCTTCCCGTCAAAGGGAAAGCTACTTTGCAGGATGCGCTGGACAAAAAGTCAGAGATGGCAGCCAAGGCCGGCTATGAAGCTGCTGGTCAGGCCTTTAGAGTGGCTTTATCTTCCTATTGTGCTTCTAGAGCTTCCATGGGTTGGACAACTCGCCTGCGGATATCCCTGCAAGATGGGTCGTCTTTACAGGCAATAGATGAGATCATTAAGTTAATAGAAGAATCAGACCAATATGTCTGTGACGCTCTTTTGGATATGGCTTCCCTAATATCCAGAGCTCAGGCTTCTACAATCACTGTTAGAAGAGCGTTGTGGCTTAAACAGTGGACTGGAGATGCGGTCTCCAAACAAGGTTTGCTATCTTTGCCTTACAAAGGTGGTCAGCTTTTCGGCTCTGACCTCACGGAATTATTGCTAAGGCTAAGGCTAAGGAGTCAGCGTTGCCTCAGCGTAGGGCAGCTACGGCTGCTTTTGGCAGGACCGGTCCCTACGGTAACCGGCGGTTTTTTCGTGGCAGGGGGCGAGCCGGTCACTCCTCTTGGGGATCGGGTCGTCCCACCTTTTCAGGGAAAAAGTCTTCCCAAAAGTCTAACGCTTCTTGGTAACAATACCCGCGCAATGACAAGCGGGAATCTGACAAAAAGCCCGCCAAAACGGACTGACGCCAGAAGTTCACTCGAGGATTCTCGAGTGGGGGGGCGCCTGCTCCTGTTTCAAGCAGTTTGGGTCTCCCGCGTCTTAGACTCCTGGGTGACACGAATAATGTCGGCAGGCTATTTCATAGAGTTTCTCTCTCGCCCTCCAGAAAGATTCTGTCAGTCTCGCGTTCCGTCAGATCCCGACTTATTGACCGCTCTGCGGCAGGAAGTCGATTCCTTACTACAGAAGGGTGTAGTAGTGTCAGTTCCTCCGGAAGACCGGGGAAGGGGATTTTATTCCAACCTCTTTGTGGTCCCCAAAAAGGAGGGAAAGTTTCGTCCCATTCTGGATCTCGAGGTTAAATCGGCATGTTTACACCCAAAAGTTCCGATGGAGTGCTTCGCTCAGTGGTGACTGCCCTGTCACAGAACAATTTTCTGGTGTCCATAGATATTCGCGACGCCTATTTACACGTTCCCATCGGAAGATCTCATCAGCGCTTTCTGCGCTTTGCCATAGGTCAGGACCATTACCAGTTTGTGGCCCTCCCTTTCGGGTTGGCTTCGGCACCCCGAGTTTTTACAAAGGTGCTGGCACCTCTTATGGCAATGCTTCGGAGACAAGGGATCATGATACTTCCTTATCTGGACGATCTTCTGATTGTGGCATCCTCAAAGGAGGAGGCAGTGACGGCTCGCGATTTATCCCTTCAGCTCCTGGAGGATTTCGGGTGGCTGATCAACTGGGAGAAGTCATCCCTGGAGCCTTCTCAGTCAATCCTGTTTTTGGGCATGATTTTCGACACAGCGAAAGTGGTAGTTTTTCTGCCAAAGGACAAGCAAACCAGTATCCATTGTCTGGCACGGACTGTGCAGTCCTCAACGACAGTATCCCTTCGAAGATGTATGCGCCTTCTGGGGTTAATGGTCGCTTCGATGGAAGCTCTTCCGTTTGCTCAGTTCCATTGCAGAACGCTTCAAAGCTTCATTTTGAAGAGATGGAATCGTGCACAGGAAACACTGGATTGCAGGGTTTTAATCTCCGCAAAGTGCGAGAGTCTCTGGACTGGTGGTTACGTCCGGAACGGTTTTTCCTGGGAAAAATCTTTTCTTCCCCTGTCATGGTCGGTCTTGACCACCGATGCCAGCCTGACGGGCTGGGGGGGAGTTTGGAACAATCTCTGGATTCAGGGAGTTTGGTCACCGGAAGAATCGGTGTTACCGATCAACATCCTGGAATTGAGGGCAATTTTTCTTTGCCTCCAACATTGGACGGTCCCTTTGAGCGGATTACCAGTTCGTGTTCAGTCGGACAACGCTACGGCGGTTGCGTATATCAACCATCAAGGCGGGACGAGGAGCTCCAGACTCATGTCGGAGGTATCTCGGATTCTGATATGGGCCGAGGCTCATGTGCCGGCCATTTCTGCGATTCACATACCAGGAGTTCAGAATATCCAGGCAGACTTTCTCAGCCGAGAGAGGATGGATTCAGGAGAATGGAGTCTTCATCCGGAAATCTTTGCACTTCTGTGCTCCCGATGGGGGACTCCTCAAGTAGACTTGATGGCCTCCAGGATCAATGCCAAGTTACCAACTTTCATGTCCAGATACAGGGATCCGACCGCGGTGGAAGTGGATGCGCTGGTGGTTCCGTGGAGCCAATACCAGCTGGTTTATGTGTTCCCACCGATATCCTTGCTGCCGCTTGTGTTACGTCGGGTCAGGCTGGAGAGGGTTCCGGCTATTCTGATAGCCAGATTGTGAGAAGGACGTGGTTTTCCACTCTGATGTCGCTTCTGGCGGCGCCTCCTTTTCCTCTGCCTCTTCGACCGGACTTGCTCACTCAGGGTCCCGTGTGTCATCCGGGCCTGAGGTCTCTGCGTTTGACGGCTTGGCTCTTGAGACCGAGATTTTAACCCGTCAAGGGTTTTCAGAAAAGGTCATTGCCACCATGAGAGCGTCAAGAAGTCCGGCTACAACTAGGATTTACTACAGGAATTTGGGAATCCTTCTTTTCATGGTGTTTGGGTTCTTCCAGGAATCCAAAGAAATTTTCATTACCCAACTTGTTGGTTTTTTTGCAGCACGGGCTGGATAAGGGTTTGGCAATCAGTACCCTGAAGGGTCAGGTGTCTGCCCTGTCGGTGCTTTTTCGTAAAGCTATTGCCTCGCGTAGGGACGTATGTGCCTTTTTTCGCGGAGCAGCCGTCAGTTTCCTCCAAGGAAAACTCCTGTGTCGCCTTGGCGGCTTAATCTGGTTTTGAAAGCTCTTCAAAGTGCTCCTTTCGAGCCTATGGATGCTATTAATCTTTCTTTGCTTTCTTGGAAGGTTGCCTTCCTAGTGGCGGTCACTTCCTTGAGACGGGTTTCCGAGTTGGCGGCTCTTTCATGTTCGCCACCTTTTTTGGAATTTTTCCCGGATCGTGTTGTTCTTCGCACACGACATGATTTTCTCCCTAAAGTGGTATCTCAATTCCATGTCAATCAAGATATTGTGTTGCCTTCGCTTTGTTCAGAACCAAAGAATGCGAAGGAGCGGGCCTTGCACTCATTGGACTTAGTGCGGGCATTGAAGTTTTACTTGTCAGTTACGCAGAGTTTCCGGAAGTCGGATTCTCTTTTTGTGATTCCAGCAGGTCGTCGTCGTGGTCAACGAGCTTCTAAAGATACTATAGCTCGTTGGATCCGGTCAGCTATTTTGGAAGCTTACCGTGTTATGGACGAACCTTGCCCGATTAATATTCGGGCTCATTCCACGAGAGCTGTGGGCTCTTCGTGGGCCCTTCATCAAGGGGCTTCGGCAGCCCAGCTCTGTCGAGCAGCGACTTGGCGTTCTGTTCACACCTTTACAAAGTTTTATAAGGTGGACGTCAGTGCCTCCACTGATGCGGCCTTAGGACGCAGAGTCCTTCAGGCGGCTGTATTTTGAAAACTTCTAGTTAAGTTTATGTTGCGCCTGTTGCGCATGTATCAAGGTGTTGGCTTCTGCCTGTTTAAGGTTTTTTCCCACCCTTGTTTTTGTACTGCTTTGGGACATCCCAGAAGTAATGAAGTGTCCCCTTGCTTCCATCTGCAGCTGAAATACGAATTTTGGTAAGAACTTACCTGTAAAATTCTTTTCAGCAAAGGAAGCAAGGGGGACACTTCTCCCTCCCATAAGGCAGAAGGTGTTGTTTCAGATGCAGCGCGGCTCGCTCTGATAAGTGAGTTTCTGAGCTGAGGTCAGCGCTCTACGGCTTTTTCCGGCATCGCCAGCTCATCGCAGTGGTCAGGTTTTGTGAGTGGTACCTGAGCTGTGTGGTATTCATGTTATGTGCATAACTTTGGTCTTTTGAACCCTTTCAGATTGGTTATGGCACTCCGCTGGTGATTTCTTTCTCTTAGCTTGTGTACAAAACTGGAGTGTACGGCAGGAGGAGCCAGAGCCGGAGGGGCCGGACAACACCCATTTTTAGAACCTGAGGTTAGTCCTACTATCTGGCTCCGCCCTACCCAGAAGTAATGAAGTGTCCCCTTGCTTCCTTTGCTGAAAAGAATTTTACAGGTAAGTTCTTACCAAAATTCGTATTTATTAGATATAGTTACAAAAAAACAACCCCAGAGAGACAAAACCATTGACATTTATAAGCACAACTGGGAATACAAAAATAAATGCATATCCCTAACTGCTGGGTCAATTGATATTTGAGGTACGGTAATTACCCCAAAGGTGTGCATGAATGTGGTCCCTCCTAAGTCATTGTGTGCCCCAAGAGGCCTGATTTGAGTGGATACATGTGAGACATAGGACCAGTTCCTGTCTCGTATAAGAATCAGTGTGACTTTAGATATAAGGTTCACATAGCAATCACAATGTGGAAATGAGAAAATGGGTTTGGATATATCTCAAGTGGACTGCAGTTATGATGTCACCATGTGAATGGTGAGTTCAGGAAATGGGAGGAAAAATAGCTCAGAAGTGGAGAAAGGAGCAGAATTCTCAGAAAAGTATATATTACATAGTTTCTTATATTTGCTTGTTCTATTGCAAAGGTTGTTGAAACGACAGTGACCATTTAAGTGATCCTGCCCCATTGTGCAGAGATGTCATACTGCCCAAATTCCAATATTATACTGGTCATTCAAGATAGAAGTACCTTTAGACATAATGCTGTACTACTGTCCAAAAAGCAATTGTGCACATAAATGCTTTAAAGCAGGGATGGGTAACTTCAGGTCCGCATGTTGTTTATTGCCCTTTATGTATCCAGCCCTTGGGCAGATTCCGGCGTCTGCAGTACTTGGGCGGCAGCTGTATTTTGACGGCCGCTGGCCCTTTACTTTCCTTTTGCTCTGTGAGCACCCGGCACACACGCAGTGTTCACTGCTGAACGCTGAGGCACATGCAATGAAAGATTACGTCCTGACACCAGTGCCAGCATCAGGACGTACTTTGTGGGCAGAGTTAGCGCACAATTTGTGCGCCCCTGAAGGATGGTATAAATATACAAATGGCCCTTGGCAGAAAAAAGGTTCCCTGTCCCTGCTTTAAAGGGAAATTGTCACCACAAAAAAAAACGCTATTAACCTGTAGATATGGGGTTTATCTGCAGGTTAATAGCCTTATTAACGTGCCCGCACCTAGCCGAATGCTGCAGGGAGAAAACTAACTTTATGCTCCCGCAATGTTCCAGGTTCAGTCACTGGGGTGGTGCCAGTTGAGTCACTGCTCTGAGTACACAGAAATCGCACCCCAGGCCAAGGGTGCAGATATAGCTACCGTTCTCTATACTTAGAGCAGTGACTGACCATCCCTGTAACTGAAACCCGAACACTGCCAGGGGAATAAAGTTCATTTTTCTCCCGCATAGTTTGGCTGAGTCCGGACACGTTACCGCTATTTTCTGCAGGTTAATAGCATTTTTTGTGGTGACAGGCTCCCTTTAAGTTATGCATTCCTACTTTGTAGCAATAATACAAAAAAATAACGAGTAGACAAAATCAGTTTATTGATGTCATGATCATTAGGGAATTATTCAGTGAAATGATTACTATGGCTATATCAGGGGCACCCATCTTTCCCCAGAGTGATACTTTCTAATGACTGTCTGTCTCTCATTATGTGTAGGTCTATACTGTTGTGAAGAAGACATCTGATGTAGCTGAATGAGCAGAACCCACACCAAACCGTACAGCCTTCACCTCAAAAAACAATGAACAAGATATCCTTAAACTCTGCACCAAGGTCATTGAGCTGCTGACTGGAGAGGTGAGGCATGTTGGCACATATTACTGGCACATGAATGGAGGTGGCTGTATCACTGACTACTTTCTTCTGCCCTCTACTTGAAATGGTTTAGTTGTTCCAATGTGTTGCCTCTGTATGGTTTTATGTCTTCTTGGATGTTCCATAAATTACACTGATGATTTTGGAAATACTAGTTTGCATGGACATTGTCATTTGCTTAATACTCCTTTCTTTTCCTTTACAGTATGGAGCACAGGGATCTGTTTCTCAAGGATAATGAACCTATGGGTATGAAGATTTCTATTTTTATAATCATGTAAATTACTCTCTAAATGGTTGTGGGCTAATCTTATATTTTTCCATTAACCATTTCTTGAAATTCTTCGTCCTATATATTCACGAGGCTATAACCCTAACTGATTTATATCCGTTATCCCTATTTTAAAGCGAATGTCATGTTATATATCTCCTTACAATTGAATCTGCCCCATTGTATTATTATTGCTTTATTTATGGTTTGGAATAATTATCTTTAGTTTTTAGAACGGATGTTAAAAATATTGCCTGCAGAGAGAGTTTTATTTTGAATAATGGAAATAAGCCAGGAAACAACAAAAAAGATATATTCACCAGGGTCAAATTTTGCAACTCCCGATCTGATGCTCTACAAGTTCCACTGGTCTTGATGAACCAGTTTTTTACTACAGCGGTCACAAATTACTGTACCTGGAAGAACAGACAAGCGTAGGATGGTGTAGTGTGGCGGTGTTCACACCATGCAGTAATGAGGCAGTGACCCAGTAAAGTTCAAATCAAAATGTATTTAATGTCCAAAAAAACTCACAAATGAAAAGCAAACAATATCCTCCGGATCGCAGCCGGGGCGTCGAAAACAGTCCATATCCGAGACCTGTTGCCGTGGGCGACTGCACCCCATGTCGCGCTGAGGGGGCGCCAGGCATTTGCTTACCTTGGCTTTGTGTTGACTGCACACATAAGCCGGATGTTGCAGAGCCACCTGCTCTGCAGCTTGCAAACCAACACTGACACACACAAATTTTTGCTGCAGGGTTTTTAAATGAGATCTGTGGCCATGGGCCACTTGTAATATCCGGCTTGAGAGCGTGAACAGCCCCACAACCATTCTGTAGTTCACTCCAAAAATAAAATCCCATGTCAGTTTTTCTTAAATCTGCCTTGGGCAAATAGCTTGTCCAAGACCACACTTACTTTTATTCTGCACTGCAACCGCAGCCATGTCTGTGACTGCAGTGCACTCCAGTGGTCTCAATACGCTTCTATGCGCATCCTGGGGGACACATACCGTCCCTCGCATATAATCCCCTTCACTGCCTCATAATGGACAATATTAACGGGAACTTTGGGGCATTGGTCAAGTGAAAATATCCTTTTATGTTTTTTTCATTTCCAGCATTTGAGAATCAAATCCTGGACAACCACTTTAAGATTTAAGATCAAGGGACTAAGAGAATGCTAATCTATGACAGATGAATTCTGCATAATATAAACTATGTACAGTAATGTTTATTGAGGTCCAGGTGACAGAACCGATCTCTTCCTTTTAGAAAACGACTCTGTTGGTGCAGTACAACTCACTGAATGGCTTTCTGAAGCCAGGTGTTCGGAGAATGTTTTGACCAAGCAGGATCACCTAAGATGTTTCATGCCATTGTTTATAGCGTGCATTCAGCTCTGTTTTCTAAATGACTAATCCATTAGTTTATTTGCCAAAAAATTTGAGGAATATTGCCTTAGTGATTCTGTATAATAAAGAAATCTTTCTTCTCATTCTAACTATCACATCTAATGGACCAAAATATTTTCTTGAACAATACTTTTCTCCTTCGTCTCATTGGGGGACACAGGACTGTGGGTGTATGCTACTGCCGCTAGGAGGCTGACACTAAGTAAACATAAAAAAGGTTAGCTCCTCCTCCGCCGTATATACACCTCAGCACTGGCCGCAGGCAAACCCAGTTCTTGCTTAGTGTCTGATGGAGGCACACGTCTGGTTCTTTTTCCAGACCATTTTTTTTTTTTTCCCTTTCCCACGAAGATGAGATAGGGGCGACGGACCCTTTTGAAGGGGTCCGATCTCCCCAAACCATCAACGGACGAGCACGTGGAGTGAAGCCTCCACGTATCCTCTCCCGCCACGTGGGACACGAATGCCGGACTCAGCCCTGACCACCCTAAGGTATTGAAACCCTAGGTTGTACAGAGGCAGGAGTTAGTCCGTGCGGCCCCCACTGCGCCACCGATGCTAGACTGCGGTGCTGCAAGGAGGCGGACGGTCCCTCTCCTCATCCCCTGTAGGGGTGATGGAGTTAGGGTTCCTGCACCGTCCCACCTTTTTACTACGAAGCCCCCCTCTAAATGCATCAGGGAGATTGGCGTGCAGACTTTTTCTCACCTTTTGAGGGAGAGCAACTGGATGGGCCATGAAGATACTGGAGCCGGTGGATCCCGGCGAGTATCGCCGCACGCGTGGAACGGTGAGCGGCCGGAGCACCGCAAGTTTCGCAGGTGTCTGTGATCAGACTGTGCTTCCAGCCAGGTACAGGCTCCCGGCTCCAGTTTCCCCCCCCAGGGGGCGTCAGCTCCGATGCCCGCCCCCCGACTCCTGGGTGGACGCCGCCGGAAATTCAGCCCCTGGCCTGGCGGCGTTAGGCCTCGGGCAAAAATTTAGTCCCCAACTTTGCCGGGGACTAGGCCGCGGCCCGAAATATAGCGTCCGGCGTCGGCCGGAAGGTAGGCCGCGGTCGCGGGGATCCTCCCCCGGCAGCGTCACCTTCCGGCGGGCCCGCCCTCCGATTTTAGGGCGGCCTCCGCCGGAAATCTAGGCCGCGGCTTCGGCCGGTGCTAGGCCGCGGCTGCAAATTTAGTCCCCGGCTTTTGCCGGAGACTAGGCCGCGGCCCAAAATATAGCGTCGCCGGAAGGTAGGCCGCGGTCGCGGGGATCCCGCCCCCGGCAGCGTCGCCTTCCGGCGGGCCCGCCCTCCGACTTTCGGAAATTTAGGCCGCGGCTGCAAATTTAGTCCCCGGCCTTTGCCGGAGACTAGGCCGCGGCCGGAAATGGGTCTCTGACGGCTAGGCCGCGCCTCTCGACCCTCCCCCTGAGGCTCGGCTACATGAGCTCGCCTTCCTAACAGGGGAGCGCTCTTTTTTGAAAAATTTGGAGCCCGGGCGTTTTTTGTCTACGCCACTGCTACGCGGTTTAAGGACGCAGGGGGTACAGGACTGGGGTAAGTGCTTCTACCTCCAGCCTGGTTGTTCCGCTTCACTAAGTACTTTTGCGCCCCTCTGCACTCCGTTCCACTGACCGTCGCACATCCAGTTCATTGCGGACTCTGTGATAGACTCAGCATGTCCAGAAGAACTAAAGCTCATACGGTGCTGTATACCGCATGCATTGCCTGTAGGTCCCCTTTTCCGCACGCCCAGATTACTCGGGTCTGCGAAGCCTGTGACTCCGAACGGGCTCAGGAACCCGCTCCTATTGCGGAACCCAGTGCGTCAGGTCCCCCTGAAGGGCTCTGTCCCTGACTCAATCTGTGGCATCATTAACAAGAGCAATCGAGTCCCTTCAAGCTCCCGATAGGAGCAGGGACAGTGGTTCACCCGTCTTGGCGACGTCTCATGAACCTTCGGCCTGCAGGGGCCGCACTCTCACCAGGCAGACGCAGGGGAAGCGAACCCACACTGCGTCGCCTTTGCCGTCCGGGGCCTCGGCATCTTTCAGTTCCGTCTCCCGCTCTCCCTCACCTCTGGCAAGTGATCAGTATTCGGATTCTGATTCAGAAGGGTCCCTTAATTTAGAGGCACCGAATTGTCAGGACACAATTGACAGTTTGATTGAAGCTGTCAATCAAACCTTGGGGGTAGACGATGAGTCCACCTTGACCTCCGGTCATAAGGTGTCCTTCAAAAGAGCCAGGCAAGCTCATAAGGTTTTTGGGGCTCATCCTGAGTTTGAGGAACTAGTGCAGCGCCACCGGGAGAAACCAGACAAGCGCTTCGCAGGACAAAAGGCTCTCAATACTAGATATCCTTTTGCTCCTGAGCTTCTTAAGAAGTGGGCGGAATCTCCTGCGGTTGATCCTCCTGTGTCGCGTTTAGCGTCTAAGACGCTCCTTTCCCTTCCTAACGGTTCCTCGATCAAGGAACCAACGGATCGTCTGATTGAGAGTTTGGCCCGCTCGGTGTTTGAAGCATCGGGTTCTGCTCTCTCTCCTTCTTTTGCAGCGACTTGGGTTGCTAAGGCCATGATATCCTGGTCGGAGTCTCTAAATAGAGCTCTTCATGGTATAGAGGTACCGTCTGAAGTAACCGAGATTTCTAATCAGATAGCGCTTGCAGGAGACTTCTTAATTAATGCGTCCATGGATGCGGCAAATTGCGCAGCCCTAGCTGCTGCTAATGCAATTGCCATCAGAAGATCTTTGTGGCTGAGAACCTGGCGAGCAGACTCAATCTCAAAGAAATCGCTTACATCCTTACCATATCAGAGTGGTCGGTTATTTGGCTAAAGGCTGGATCAGCTCATATCTGATGCGACGGGAGGGAAGAGCAGTTTCCTTCCTCAGCAAAAGATTAAGCAGCCTTTTCGTCGACAGCTTCAGCCTCGCTTTAGGGCCTTTCGTAACCCAGGTTGGGCCGCGCCAGCTACCTCCAGCGGTTCAGGTCGGCCTAATCAGGCCAGAGATCGTCAGGTCTCCTACAGGACCAACCCTCTGGGAAGAGGGCGATCTCAACAACCAAGATCCAGAGGGTCCAAACCCCAAAGATATTCGGACAAATGACTGGAGGCAGAATCCGGTCAATTTATCCAGAGTAGGCGGCCGCTTACTCTGGTTTCGCCCCATTTGGCTATCGATTACTCACGACGAGTGGGTCAGGGAGTTAGTCTCCTCGGGGTACAAAATAGAATTTACCAGCCTTCCCTCAAATCGTTTTTTTTCCCTCGCGCCTTCCCAAGGAGGAATCTCGGGTTCGCGCCTTATTCAGGGCGGTCGAGTCTCTTCGGCACAGCGGGGTTGTCGTACCTGTACCGGAGGTCGAAAAAGGTCAGGGGTTTTATTACAACCTGTTCATTGTACCCAAAAAGGACGGTACCGTAAGGCCCATTCTGGATCTAAAGCGACTGAACCGGTTTGTCAGAATTCAACATTTCCGAATGGAGTCTCTCCGTTCTGTCATTGCAGCCATGGAAAAAGGGGAATTTCTAGCATCAATAGACATTCAGGATGCCTATCTTCACATCCCCATATTTCCTCCTCATCAGAGGTTTCTTCGGTTTGCCATCGGCAAACTTCATCTTCAGTTCGCAGCCTTGCCATTCGGGCTAGCCACAGCCCCCAGGGTGTTTACAAAGGTCATGGCCGCTGTTGTGTCCATTCTGCACTCCAGGGGGATAGTCATCTTGCCTTACTTAGACGACCTCCTCATCAAGGGTCCGTCTTTTCAAATCTGCGAGGAAAGTGTCAGCATTACGTTGGACACCCTTGCTCGCCTGGGGTGGCTGGTGAATATGAAGAAATCATCTCCCGTGCCATCTCGGAAGATCACCTTTTTAGGGATGAATTTCGACACCGCTCAGGGGTTGATAATTCTTCCTCAAGACAAGGCCTTAGTTCTCCGTCAAGAGGTACGGATCCTTCGCCAACCGATTCCTCACACCATCCGGTTTTGCATGAGGGTCCTAGGAAGGATGGTGGCAGCAATCGAGGCTATTCCATTTGCCCAATTTCATCTTCGCCCCCTTCAACATGCACTCTTGGCAGTATGGGACGGGAGCCCTTTCTCCCTCAATCTTCGGTGCCGTCTGTCCCTGCAGGTCAGACAGACTCTTATGTGGTGGACGAAGAGCACCACTCTTCAACAGGGTCGTTTGTTTCCTCCAAATTGCTGGTTGGTTATCACAACGGACGCCAGCCTGCTCGGATGGGGAGCAGTGTTTCGTCACCACACAGCCCAGGGAACTTGGTCTCAGCAGGAATCGACCCTCCCGATCAATATTTTAGAGATCCGAGCTATTCGGCTGGCTCTGAGGCAGTTTCACCAGCATCTGGCGGGCCACCCAGTCAGAATACAATCGGACAATGCCACGGCGGTGGCATACATAAACCATCAGGGAGGTACCCGCAGCAGGGCGGCCATGCACGAGGTAAAACAGATTCTGACCTGGGCAGAGGTAAATCACTCTGTGATTTCAGCGGTCCACATTCCGGGCGAGGAAAACTGGGCAGCGGATTTTCTCAGCCGTCACGGCATAGCGTCAGGGGAATGGTCACTACATCCCGAGATTTTTCAGCAGATATGCCGACGCTGGGAACCCCAGATGTGGACCTGATGGCTTCCAAGATAAATGCCAAGGTGCCCAACTTCGTCTCCCGGTACCGGGATCCGCAGGCATTTGCAGTAGACGCCCTGGTCCTACCATGGAATCAGTTTCATCTTCCATACTTGTTTCCACCAATAGCTCTTCTCCCAAGGGTGATCAGAAAGATCAGGTTAGAAGGGGTTCCAGCGATATTAATCGCTCCGGATTGGCCGCGTCGCTCATGGTACGCGGAGCTGGTACAATTGCTCGCCGACGCACCCTGGCGACTGCCAGAGCGCGTGGACCTTCTCTCCCAGGGCCCAGTTTACCACCAGAACTCAGCGGTCCTGTGTTTGACGGCCTGGCCGTTGAATCTTGGATCCTGACCAGGGCTGGATTCTCTAAAAAGGTCGCCGCGACGATGGCTAGCGCCCGAAAGCCCGTTTCGGCTCGCATCTACCACGGTACTTGGAAGGTCTTTTTTGATTGGTGCAGGGAACATGGTTGTTCCCCGCTTCTCTTTTCAATTCCAAACATTCTATCTTTTCTCCAGGCGGGCCTAGATTCAGGTCTAGCGCCTAGTACTCTTAGACGACAGATATCAGCCTTGTCGGTTCTTTTTCAGCGAAAGATCGCGTCTAATTTTCAGGTTAGGACCTTTATTCAGGGGGTTGTCCATATAGTTCCTCCCTACAAGGCTCCCTTAGAGGTTTGGGACCTCAATCTAGTCCTGGGAGTTCTGCAAGAGTCTCCTTTTGAACCTTTGCAGGAGGTTTCTCTGTCATTTCTTTCCTGGAAAGTGGTGTTTTTGGTAGCCATAACATCCATAAGGCGGGTTTCGGAGCTGGCTGCACTGTCTTGTCGAGCTCCGTACTTACTTTTCCATCAGGATAAGGTAGTGCTCAGACCAACACCACCTTTTTTGCCTAAAGTCGTGTCCTCATTTATATCAATGAGGACATTGTTTTGCCTCATTTTGCCCAGCTCCGACGCACCGAGTGGAGAAGGCTCTCCATACGCTGGATCTGGTGAGAGCACTCAGGAGATATGTATCTCGGAGGCGTCCTTTCGACAGACGGACACGCTGTTTGTCCTCCCTGAAGGTCGCAGGAAGGGACTCGCTGCCTCTAGATCAACCTTGGCTAGGTGGATTCGGTTAGCCATTCAGGAGGCTTACCGCATCAGAGGCGCGGTGGTTCCCGCAGGGATCAAGGCTCACTCCACCAGAGCGGTGGGTGCCTCCTGGGCCCTTCGGTGTCAGGCTTCGGTGGAACAGGTTTGTAAGGCAGCAACCTGGTCCAGTCTGCATACCTTTTCCAAGCATTATAATGTCCATACCCAGGCTTTTGCGGATGCCAGTCTGGGTAGAAGGATTCTTCAGGGCGCGGTTGCGCACCTATAAGCAATGCTTGATTATAAATTACACTGTGGAGTCGGTTTCCCACCCAAGGGACTGCTTTGGGACGTCCCACAGTCCTGTGTCCCCCAATGAGACGAAGGAGAAATACGGATTTTTGTGTTACTCACCGTAAAATCCTTTTCTCCGAGACGCTCATTGGGGGACACAGCACCCTCCCTAAGAGCCGGCTGGCTTTGTTTTGAGTTAACTCTATTCTCCGTAAGTCTGTATCAGCAGTTTTTTCTTCTGGATATACTGTATCTGTGTTAACTCTGATTTATTTTTTAGCCTCCTACTGCTTTTTGCACTAAACTGGGTTTGCCTGCGGCCAGTGCTGAGGTGTATACGGCGGAGGAGGAGCTAACCTTTTTTATGTTTACTTAGTGTCAGCCTCCTAGCGGCAGTAGCATACACCCACAGTCCTGTGTCCCCCAATGAGCGTCTCGGAGAAAAGGATTTTACGGTGAGTAACACAAAAATCCGTATTTTCATGTCTCTGTGAGAATCTGAAAATGTGATTTTTTTTTTTTTTGTAGATTGGGACAAAGACAGAAAGCCACCTGGAGCACTTCATAATCTCACTGCCATTGACCATACAACCTTCATAACAAGTGTAAACAATAATCAGGGACACTCTGTCAGACATGTTAAAAAGGAGTCTGTGTTACATAAGGAAAGTGGCGACAGATCACCCACAGACTCTGAATTTCCAGCTACACAGTACAATAGTGCTTATATCAAGGAAGAGTCTCAAGAAAAAGACAACCCTGACAATGTCATCCCCAAGACACTGACCCAACTCGTATTTACTGATAGTGAATGGATTCCTTGTCTAGTGAGGAGGGAAGTCAGACAAGCTCTGACATTGATACTCAAGCACAGTCTGGCCATTTAAGTAGAAACTGCTTACCGAAAGAATATACAGAACCTTGTTTATTTACACACATAAAAGAGGAATCTAAATTATGTGAGGAAGGAAATCTCATAGATACTGACACGTATTCCCCAGCACACGGTGTAAGCGCAGAGCAAATGTCTGTCCAAGGCAAAGAATCAGCATGTGGACACATGAGTACACCCACAGATCATGCTCAGCATCATCCATCTTCTGACTTTAAGGAAGAATCAGATTCTTGTGAAGAAGACAGTGTCTCTGTTATAGAGGGTCACCCCACTGAAGATTATATCCCAGTGATCATCAAAGAAGAATTTGCCTCATGCGATGAAGATAACCTCACAGATGGTGACCTTTATCTGCCAGAAGAACATATAAACCCTCAGCCCCTGTACCAATATGACGGAGAATATTCTTGTCCTGTATGTGAAAAGACCTTTAATTCAGCAGTTGAACGAGTGAGACACCAACAAATTCACAAGCAGAAGAAAACGCTCTCATGCAGTTTGTGTGATAAATGTTTTAGAAGTAAATCGGACCTTGCAAGACACACGCGGATTCACAAAGGAGACAAGCCTTTTTTATGTTACGAATGCGGCAAATCTTTTAGCAAAAAATCTCATATTACCAGACACGAGAAAATCCACACCGGTGAAAAGCCATTTACCTGTCTGGATTGTGGAAAACGTTTTAGCCGGGACTCGCATTTGAACAGGCATCAAAGAATCCACACTACAGAACACGATTTTACGTGCTCCGAGTGCGGAGACATATTTACCAGAGAGTCACAACTTATCCGACACTTAAGAATTCACACAGGAGAAAAACCTTTCTCTTGTACAAAGTGTGATAAATGTTTCCGTAAGAAGTCAGATGTTGTCAGGCATGAGAAAATTCACACAGGGGAAAAGCCATTTGTTTGTTCGGAATGTGACAAGAGTTTCAGCAGACATTCTCACCTCGTCATCCACCAGCGGGTACACACAGGAGAGAAAACCTTCTCCTGTTCTGAATGTGGCAAATGCTTCACTCAGTACTCAACCCTCATCTCGCACCGCAGGATACACACTGGTGAAAAACCTTTTGCTTGCCCAGAGTGTGGAAAAACCTTTGCTCAGAAACGAGACTTGAATAAACATAAGACTCTTCACACCGGGGTAAAACCTTTCCCGTGTTCGGAGTGTGGCAAGAGCTTTGTATTGAAATATGAGCTGAGGAAGCATCTGAGAATCCACACGGAAGAGAAACACTTTGTCTGCTCTGAGTGTGGCAAATGTTTCATCACAAAGTCCGACCTGATGCGTCATCAGAGGATTCACACAGGAGAGAAGCCTTTTGCATGTTCAGAATGTGGAAAATGTTTCAGTAGGCACACTTACTTGGGGATCCATCAACGGGTTCACACAGGGGAGAAGCCATTTGTTTGTACAGAGTGTGGCAAATGTTTTAGTCAACGGACAGCCCTTGTTGCACATGGTAGGACTCACACAGGAGGTAGGCCATTTGCGTGCTCAGAATGCGGTAAGAGTTTCAGCAAAAAATCGGATCTTCTCCGACATCAAAGAATCCACACAGGGGAGAAACCATTTACGTGTCCAGAGTGTGATAAATCCTTTAGTCGTCAAACCTATCTTATTACACACAAGAGGATACACACTGGGGAGAAGCCATTTCTGTGCCCCGAATGTGGAAAGCACTTCTCTTATAAGTCACACCTTGTCCGACATCAGAGAATCCATGCAGCAGAAGGGGCCTTCCCTTACTCTGAGTGTCAGTAGGAAGGTCATAACGAAAGAAATGAACTCGTTGATGGGGATCCATCAACGGGTTCACACAGGGGAGAAGCTATTTGTTTGCAAATGTTTTAGTCAATGGACAGCCCTTGCTGCACATGGTAGTTAGTCTTAACGGGTAGTTAGTCAACAAGCAAATTAACCTAAAGGGGTATTTCCATCTCCAAGATCCTATCCCAATATGTAGTAGGTGTAATAATAATATTAGCAAATACCTCCAATTAGAAATGTAGCATCGTTTTTTTTTTATATTTGCTATGTCTCTTTCTTCATGTGCAAACATTGCCGGACCTTACGTATCCATGGTTATGTCCACTGATAAAGTCACAGTTGGCTAGTTGCTAGTGGTCGTAACCATGGACACCTAAGGTCCTGCAATGTCTGTATATGAGGAAAGAAACATAGCGAATCAGAAAAACTATACTCCATTTCTAATTGGAGGTATTTGCTAAAATTATTATTATTACACCTACTACATATTGGGATGTAATCTTGGAGATGGGAATACCTCTTTTAAAGGAAGAAGGATTTCTTTAAATAAAAGGCGGTGGAGGTATTGAAGGCAACTCAACAGTAAGATCCCACAGAAACAATAATGCTACTAATACTTTGTTTTATATACAAGTGCTTCTCACTAAATTAGAATATCGCCAAAAAGTTAATTTATTTCAGTTCTTCAATACAAAAAGTGAAACTCATATAGAGTCATTACAGAGTGATCTATTTCAAGTGTTTGTTTCTGTCAATGATGATGATTATGGCTTGCAGCCAATGAAAACCCAAAATGGCTTACAGCCAATGAAAACATTTTTATGATATTCTAATTTAGTGAGAAGCACTTGTAATTATGTAGGAGCTAGAGAATTAAATGTGTGTCTTGTATGTGTGTTGCAATTTTCCAGTTGTCTTAATAAACATTGCGTCACTTTTTCAGTCGCTTAGCTTTCTGTACAGTGGGAGGGAGTTGCATGACAATCAGTGTACTGGACTTTTATCAAAAATTTATCTCCCTTTAAGTTTTCTGTTATTAGAGGAAGATGTAATCAGATATCCATGTCCGTGTGTACACGTGACACATCCGTGTGGTACACGTGTGCCGCATTAGTACCACATGGACGTCCGCAGGGGAACAAGCGGCTACAGTAAGCGCTGTCCCCTGCCTGTGGTGCTGAAGCTGGCTGTCATTATTTTCCCTGCTCTGCCGGCAACAGCGCGAGCAGGGAGAATAAATGAAAAACAAACCAACGTGGGATCCCCCTTATTTTTTGAAGCTGGAGGCTGCAATTCTCAGGTTGGAAAGGGGCCATGAATATGGGCCCCCCCAGCCTAAAAACAGCAGCCTGCAGCTGCCCAGAAAAGGCGCATCTGTTAGATGCGCCTATTCTGGAACTTTGTCGGGTTCTTCCCACTTAGCGGACAGTGGACAGCAGCTTACAGTAGCCACTTCTTCCCCAGCGGCCGTCCGTGCGCACGGAGGACAGGGTGAACTGTTCTCCATGTGCACGTGTGCCTCAATTTTGTGGACTGTGCTGCCGGAGAAAAACAGACATGTCTATGTCTTTTGCACACAGACACATGGTCCGTGAAAACACACTAACATCTGCATAGTCCCATTCATTTGAATGGGTCTACGTGTGTCAGTGTCTCCAGTACGTGAGAAAACTATCACCACACGTACCGGAGACACTGACGTGAAAGGGGCCTAAAGAGCGAGCCATTTCACAAAACGTAAAGGAAGAACTAAAAGCAAACCCAGTTACGTATATTAAGGGTTCTGTACAACGTTTTAGCTAAGCTGCACCACTGGCATTAGATGTGCAGAAAGGACACCTAAAATCTGCAGCAAAACAGTAGTGTCTGAACATGGCCCTACACTTCAGTTTGGAACCATGAACGAGATGGTATGGTATGTTCAAACAAAGATGTCACAGGTACACAAATATACTGGTGATTTGTGAGGTTATATGTAGGTATACGGATATAGTTGTAAGGTTCTTTGTCTCTGTTGACATGTTCCTTGAAACATTTTGCTTTCTGTCTTTCTGCAGCTCTTGCCCTCAGTTAATATGGAGTTTCCAGTTTTCATGTTCCCGCCCTGATTCTTCCCTCTTGCTTCTTAACCCCTTACTGCCATCGGACGTACTATCCCGTCCATGGTACCTGGGCCCGTATGACCGGGGACGGGATAGTACGTCATAGGCGATCAGCTGCGCTCCTGAGGGGAGCGCAGCTAATCGCCGCCGGGTGTCAGCTGATTATCACAGCTGACACCCATGACTGTGTGTCAGGAGCGGTCACGGACCGCTCCCGGCACATTAACCCCTTGCACACCGCGATCAAACATGATCGCGGTGTACTGGGGGCACAGGGAGGATCGCGCAAGGTGGGGGCTCCCTGCGCGCCCCCCTGAGACCCTCAGAGCAGCGCGATGTGATCGCGCTGTTCTGAGGGCTTCCTCCCTCCCAGGACCCGGATCCAAGATGGCGCCGGGGTCCTGGAGGGAGGCGGCTACCTCAGTGCCTGCCGAGAGCAGGCACTGAGTGTCATGTGTGCATTGCCACGAAGATCGTCGCGGTTGCACATTCTGACTTCTCACAGCTGAGTTGCTGTTTCTTTGTGTTTGGCAGTTAGGGAGTTAATTCTGTCTGTGCTCAGTTCTGGGACTGGGTGCAGTTTCTCCCGGCTGCAATTAATTATTTGTTGATTGGTTTCCTTTAAATCTCTGGTTGTCTGTGTTGGGAGTTGCCAGTGAAATTCTTCATGCAGACCACAGATAGGATTGTATCTGTATAGACTTAAGTTAAAGAGCTCCTTAGTTGTTTTAAGCTCACCTTGCTTAGAGTTTAATATCCCAGATCATTTATGTTCCTTCTGTGTTTGAGTGTGTATGCAAGTCTGTGTTTTCTCCAGTCTGTCTAATATGTCTAATCTGTGTATTTAGCAGAGATCAGCCCATATTCCTTTGGTGGTAATCAGTATCCTTCTTAGGACTGATTACAGGGTTCAGGGACTGATAGGAGACAGGGTTAGGCTGGAGACTTGGACCTCTGAACCATTATCAGTACCTCCAAGGTGAGGGATTAGTTAGGACCCCAGTTTAGGGTCAGGTTAGACCCCCGGTCCTCCTCTTTCCTGTGACAGTGTATCAAGTCCTCAAGATTAACCCTGAGTTCAACGGATATCGTGTCAGGTAAATCTATTCTATACTTACATGCTGATGTTGCTAATCTATATGTTGTATAGAGTGTTGTTCTTTTAAGAATAGTTTACTGACATCGTACACATATCATAAGACCGCGTGACATTTTCACTGGCCTATAAAATTATTCCCAGTTGCCATGGATCCAGTGGCCCAGCTGGCTCTGCAGTTGCAGGGATTGTCCATGGAGCTGACGGACTTTAAGTCCAAAGTTTTGTCTCCCTCGGAGCAAACCAGATTTGAACCTAAAGTAGCTCTCCCGGACAGGTTCACTGGTGGGCGAGACAAATTTTTTACCTTCAGGGAAGCATGTAAATTGTATTTTCGGCTTCGGCCTCGATCATCGGGAGTGAGGAGCAGAGAGTGGGAATTGTTATCTCGCTCCTACAAGGGGACCCTCAATCCTGGGCCTTCTCCCTTCCTCCGGGATCCCCGGCTCTACAGTCAGTGGATCGATTTTTTACTGCCCTGGGTTTGGTATATGATGACCCAGATCGGGTCTCTCTTGCTGAGACAAAATTGCGTAGGATACAGCAGGGAGATCGTCCGGCGGAGGAATTTGCTTCTGAGTTCCGTAGATGGGCCACAGATACTCAGTGGAATGACCCAGCTCTTAGAAGCCATTTTTTGTCATGGGCTTTCTGACAAATTAAAGGACGTTTTGGCTCAGTATGATTCTCCTCCATCACTGGAGGCTGCTATGGCCCTAGCTATCCGTACTGATAGACGGCTCCGGAGAGGTGCGAGGTAACTCCGCCCCCTGTTGTTACTCCACCTACTACTAAAGTCCCTTATGTTGAGGTTCCCTTGTCTGTTCGGAGGAGCCTATGCAGTTGGGAGGGACATCATTTCGTAGGAGGGGATTGGCGGTACGCCGCAGGACTAGAAGGTGTTTCTTCTGCGGGAAAGAGGGACATTTTGTTGGGGGATGTCCATCCCGTGCCTTGTTGAGCAAAAAGTCGCCGGAAAACTGTTAATCCCAGGTTGTGTGGTGGACGACAACCTGGGAGTATGTATTTCGTCCGCTAGTTCTTCTCAGTTCCTTGTACCAGTGGAGGTGGTGGTTGGTACGAGAGTGGAGAGATTTTCTGTTCTTCTTGATAGTGGGTCCGGGGCTAATCTGGTTGACGCTCAGTTTGCTCAGGCTCAAGGTATGCATCTGAGTGTATTGGTCAAACCGATCCCTATATTCTCCATTGACGCCAGGCCTCTCGGCCAAGGTAGCTTTGTTCATGAGGTTCATAACATTGACCTTCGGGTAGGGGCAATACATAGGGAACTATTATCTTGTTATGTGTTGGAGGGTCTACCTACTCCTATTGTGTTGGGACTTCCTTGGTTGGTTAAACATAACCCTGTGATTAATTGGCAGTCCAGAGATATAAGCCAATGGGGGGAGTTTTGCAAAAGTAACTGCATGAACACAGTCATCAGTGCGGTCGTGCCTAGTACTTTGCCTCCTTTTTTGGAGGACTTTGGGGATGTGTTCTCCGAGGAGGGGTGTCAGGAGTTGCCTCCTCATCGCGTGTATGACTGCTCTATTAATTTACTTCCTGATGCTAAGTTACCTAAAGCTAGGTTATATAACCTTTCTGGTCCTGAGAGGCAGGCTATGAAAGATTATATTTCGGAGAGTCTGGCCAAAGGGCATATTAGACCTTCATCTTCCCCAGTGGCCGCGGGGTTCTTCTTTGTGAAGAAAAAAGATGGAGGCCTACGCCCTTGCTTGGATTTCCGCGAACTTAATCGGATTACTGTTCGAGATCCGTATCCACTCCCTCTGATTCCTGATCTCTTCAATCAAATTGTTGGCGCCAAATGGTTCTCTAAATTGGATCTCAGGGGGCGTATAATCTGATTAGGATAAAAGAGGGGGATGAGTGGAAAACGGCGTTTAACACGCCGGAGGGACATTATGAGAACCTTGTCATGCCTTTTGGTCTGACTACTGCACCAGCAGTGTTCCAACATTTTGTTAATGACATTTTTCGTCATCTGGTGGGGCTGTTTGTGGTCGTATATTTGGATGACATTTTAATTTACTCACCAGATCTTGTGTCTCACCAGGAGCATGTGAGACAGGTGTTGCAGATCTTGCGAGACAATAAACTATACGCCAAACTGGAAAAGTGTGTATTCGCCGTACAGGAACTTCAGTTTTTGGGTTTCTTGGTGTCAGCCTCCGGTTTCCGTATGGACCCTGAAAAGGTGAGAGCAGTGCTTGAATGGGATCAGCCAGAGGATCTTAAGGCTCTGCAGCGTTTTCTGGGGTTTGCTAACTACTACCGGAAATTTATTTGTAATTTCTCATCTGTTGTCAAACCTCTCACTGACATGACAAGAAAAGGGACGGATTTTTCTAAATGGTCGGACAAAGCTTGCCAAGCTTTTTCCTCTTTGAAAAAATGTTTTGCTTCGGCACCCGTTCTCATCCAACCAGATGCATCTCAGCCGTTCATTGTGGAGGTGGATGCGTCTGACGTAGGGGTGGGTGCAATATTGTCCCAGGGTCCGTCCCCTGGTAAATGGCATCCGTGCGCTTTCTTTTCTAAAAATTGTCGTCCGCCGAAAGGAATTATGATATCGGCAATAGGGAACTTTTGGCCATTAAGTTGGCTTTTGAAGAATGGCGTCACTTTTTGGAGGGGCAGTCCACCCGGTCACCGTCATTACTGATCACAAGAACCTGCTGTATTTGGAATCTGCTAAGCGTCTGAATTCCAGACAAGCTCGATGGTCGTTGTTTTTTACCAGGTTTAATTTTGTTGTCACTTATCGCCCTGGATCTAAGAATGTTAAGGCGGATGCCTTGTCTCGCAGTTTCCCAGGGGCCGGGAAAATGGATGACCCGATTCCTATCCTTCAGGAGGGGGTGGTAGTGTCGGCTGTATGTTCTGAGCTTGAGGAGGAGGTGTTAGAGGCTCAGGGGGACGCCCCTGCAGGACCTCCAGGGAGACTGTTTGTCCCAAATCAGTTGAGACAAAAGGTTATTGAGGCACATCATAATTCTGCTTTAGCAGGACATCCAGGGAGTAAGGCTACTTTAGATCTCCTTTCTCGCCGGTTTTGGTGGCCTAACGTTAATAAAGATGTTTTAACTTTTGTCGCGTCCTGTGGGGTTTGTGCTCGCTCTAAGACCCCTCATACCCGTCCGTCTGGGACCCTCTTACCCTTGAAACTTCCGGAGCGTCCATGGACTCATTTGTCTATGGACTTCATCACGGACCTTCCTCAGTCGTCAGGGAAGACTGTCATACTGGTGGTTGTTGACAGGTTCAGTAAGATGGCACATTTCATTGCTCTTCCTGCCCTCCCTAATGCTAAAACTCTGGCGCAGGTGTTCATTGGGGAGATTGTGAGACTTCATGGGTTGCCTTCTGATGTGGTGTCAGATAGGGGGTCTCAGTTTGTGTCCAAGTTTTGGAGGGCATTTTGTTTACGTCGGGGGATGCAATTGTCATTTTCCTCGGCTTTTCATCCGCAGACCAATGGTCAGACAGAGCGTCTGAATCAAAGCCTAGAGACTTATCTTCGGTGTTTTGTCTCAGAGAACCAGGAGGACTGGTCTTCTTTCTTGCCTCTGGCAGAGTTCGCTCTTAACAACAGGCGGAGCGAGTCCACTGGTAAGTCCCCGTTTTTTGGGGCATATGGTTTTCATCCCCAGTTTTGTACATTCAATGGGGGGGTCCCTTCTGGGGTTCCTGAGGAGGAGCGTTTCTCGTCGTCACTTGCTTCAGTGTGGAGAGGTGTATTGAATAATCTGAGTGCTATGGGGAACCGTTATAAACGTATGGCTGATAGGAGGAGAGTTTCTGGTCCAGATCTTAATGTGAACGATCTGGTATGGTTGTCTACCAGGAATATAAAACTTAAAGTTCCCTCCTGGAAGCTGGGCCCCAGATTCATCGGGCCGTACAGGATCAGTTCCATAATTAATCCTGTGGCATTTCGTCTGGACCTCCCTCCTACGTTTAAAATCCACAATGTGTTCCACAAGTCATTACTTAAGAGGTACGTGGCACCAGTCATACCATCACCTCTACCTCCTCCTCCAGTGGTGGTCAATGGTAACTTGGAGTTTCAAGTGTCAAAGATCATTGACTCACGTCTGAATCGCCGGTCCCTTCAGTACTTGGTGCATTGGAAGGGGTATGGTCCAGAGGAGAGGACGTGGGTTCCTGCGTCTGACATTAACGCAGATCGTTTGGTGCGGACCTTCCACAGAACTCACCCGGGCAAACCTGGCCCTGAGGGTCCGGAGGCCCCTCGTAGAAGGGGGGGTACTGTCATGTGTGCATTGCCACGAAGATCGTCGCGGTTGCACATTCTGACTTCTCACAGCTGAGTTGCTGTTTCTTTGTGTTTGGCAGTTAGGGAGTTAATTCTGTCTGTGCTCAGTTCTGGGACTGGGTGCAGTTTCTCCCGGCTGCAATTAATTATTTGTTGATTGGTTTCCTTTAAATCTCTGGTTGTCTGTGTTGGGAGTTGCCAGTGAAATTCTTCATGCAGACCACAGATAGGATTGTATCTGTATAGACTTAAGTTAAAGAGCTCCTTAGTTGTTTTAAGCTCACCTTGCTTAGAGTTTAATATCCCAGATCATTTATGTTCCTTCTGTGTTTGAGTGTGTATGCAAGTCTGTGTTTTCTCCAGTCTGTCTAATATGTCTAATCTGTGTATTTAGCAGAGATCAGCCCATATTCCTTTGGTGGTAATCAGTATCCTTCTTAGGACTGATTACAGGGTTCAGGGACTGATAGGAGACAGGGTTAGGCTGGAGACTTGGACCTCTGAACCATTATCAGTACCTCCAAGGTGAGGGATTAGTTAGGACCCCAGTTTAGGGTCAGGTTAGACCCCCGGTCCTCCTCTTTCCTGTGACAGTGTATCAAGTCCTCAAGATTAACCCTGAGTTCAACGGATATCGTGTCAGGTAAATCTATTCTATACTTACATGCTGATGTTGCTAATCTATATGTTGTATAGAGTGTTGTTCTTTTAAGAATAGTTTACTGACATCGTACACATATCATAAGACCGCGTGACACTGAGAAGCCTGCATCTATGCCTGTGCGATCGCTGGTGTGACAGAGTGCTGTGCACACTGTCACACCAGCGATCTGATAAAATACAGTGATGTCCCACCCTGGGACAAAGTAAAAAAGTTAAAAAAGTAAAAATAAACATGTGTAAAAAAAAAATCCAAAATAAATAAAAAAAAAAAAAAAAATATTCCCCAATAAATTCACTTCTTCCTGTAAATAAAAAAAAAAAAACAATAAAAGTACACATATTTGGTATCGCCGCGTCCGTAACGACCCCCCCTATCAAATTGTCCCACTAGTTAACCCCTTTAGTGAACCCCTTAAAAAAAAAAAAACGAAGCAAAAAATCAATGCTTTATCATCATACCGCCGAACAAAAAGTGGAATAACGCGCGATCAAAAAGACCGATATAAAAAAACATGGTACCGCTGAAAACGTCATCTTGTCCCGCAAAAAACGAGCCGTCATAAAGCATCATCAGCGAAAAAATAAAAAAGTTATAGCTCGCAGAATAAAGCGATGCAAAAATAATTATTTTTTATATAAAATTGTTTTTATTCTATAAAAGCGCCAAAACATGAAAAAAATGATATAAATGAGGTATCGCCATAATCGTACTGACCCGAAGAATAAAACTGCTTTATCAATTTTACCACACGCGGAACGGTATAAACGCGTCCCCCAAAAGAAATTCATGAATTGCTGATTTTTGTTCATTCTAACCTCCCAAAAATCGAAATAAAAAGCGATCAAAAAACGTCACGTGCTCAAAATGGTACCAATAAAAACGTCAACTCGTCCCGCAAAAAATAAGACCTCACATTACTGTGGGCCAAAATATGCAAAAATTATAGCTCTCAAAATGTGATGATGCAAAAACTATTTTTGCAATAAAAAGCGTCTTTTAGCGTGACAGCTGCCAATCATAAAAACCCGCTATAAATAGTAAATCAAACCCCCCTTTATCACCCCCTTAGTAAGGGAAAAATAATAAAATAAAAAAAAAGTATTTATTTCCATTTTCCCGTTAGGGTTAGGGTTGCGGCTAAAGTTAGGGTTAGGGTTGGCGCTAAAGTTAGGGTTAGGGTTGGGATTAGGGGTGTGTTAGGGTTAGGTTTGTGGTTAGGGTTGGGACTAGGGTTAGGGGTGTGTTGGAGTTAGAATTGGGGGTTTCAGCTGTTTAGGCACATCAGGGGCTCTCCAAATGTGACATGGCGTCTGATCTCAATTCCAGCCAATTCTGCGTTGAAAAAGTCAAACGGTGCTCCTTCACTTCTCAGCTCTGCCATGCGTCCAAACAGTAGTTTATCCCCACATATGGGGTATCAGCGTACTCTGGACCCCAAGAGTTATTGTGCAATTTGTCCTATTTCTTCTGCTACCCTTGGGAAAATAAAAAACTGGGGGCGAAAATATCATTTTTGTACAAAAAAAAATATTTTTTTGTTTTTACGGCTGTACATTATAAACTTCTGTGAAGCACTTGGGGCTTCATAGCGCTCACCACACATCTAGATAAGTTCCTTGTGGGGTCTATTTTCCAAAATGGGGTCACTTGTTGGGATTTCCACTGTTTAGGCGCATCAGGGGCTCTCCAAATGCGACATGACGCCCCCAGACCATTCCATCAAAGTCTGCAATCCAAAACGTCACTACTTCCCTTCCGAGCCCCGACGTGTACCCATACAGTAGTTTTCTCCCACATATTGGATATCAGCGTACTCAGGACAAATTGGACAACAACTTTTGGGGTCCAATTTCTCTGTTACCCTTGTAAAAATAAAATATTGGGGCAAAAAAATCATTTTGCAAAAAAAAAAGGATTTTTTATTTTTACGGCTGTGCGTTATAAACTTCTGTGAAGCACTTCGGGGTTCAAAGTGCTCACCACACATCTAGACAAGTTCCTTGTGGGGTCTATTTTCCAAAATGGGGTCACTTGTGGGGTTTCCACTGTTTAGGCGCATCAGGGGCTCTCCAAATGCGACATGACGCCCCCAGACCATTCCATCAAAGTCTGCAATCCAAACGTCACTACTTCCCTTCCGAGCCCTGACGTGCGCCCATACAGTAGTTTTCTCCCACATATTGGGTATCAGCGTACTCAGGACAAATTGGACAACAACTTTTGGGTTCCAATTTCTTCTGTTACCCTTGTGAAAATAAAATATTGGGGACGAAAAAATCATTTTTGTAAAAAAAAAAAAGATTTTTTATTTTACGGCTGTACGTTATAAACTTTAGTGAAACACCTGGGGTTAAAAGTTCTCACCACACATCTAGATAAGTTCCTTGAGGGGTCTAGTTTCCAAAATGGCGTCATTTATGGGGGTTTCCACTGTTTAGGCAGATCAGGAGCTCTCCAAACACGACATGGCGTCCAGCCAATTCTGCGTTGAAAAAGTCAGACGGCGCTCCTTCCCTTCCAAACTCTGCCATGCACCCAAACAGTGGTTTACCCCCACATATGGGGTATCAGCGCACTCAGGACAAATTGCACAATAACTTTTGGAGTCTTGTTACCCTTGGAAA
Source organism: Oophaga sylvatica (assembly GCA_033576555.1). NCBI lineage: Eukaryota > Metazoa > Chordata > Amphibia > Anura > Dendrobatidae > Oophaga > Oophaga sylvatica. The sequence continues at coordinate 260,225,208 of JARQOD010000003.1, read as the reverse complement.
AATAAAAATTGGGGTGAAAAGATCATTTTTGTGGAAAAAATATGATTTTTAAATTTTACGGCTCTACGTTATAAACTTGTGTGAAGCACTTGGGGGTTCAAATTGCTCACCAAAGATCTAGAAAAGTTCCTTAGGGGGTCTAGTTTCCAAAATGGGGTCATTTGTGGGGGTTTCCACTGTTTAGGCACATCAGGGGCTCTCCAAATGCAACATGGCATCCAATCTCAATTCCAGCCAATTTTGGTTGGAAAAAGTCAAATGGTGCTCCTTCCATTCCGAGCTCTGCCGTGCGCCCAAACAGTGGTTCCCACCCACATATGGGGTATCAGCGTACTCAGGACAAATTGGACAACAACTTATGTGGTCCAATTTCTCCTGTTACCCTTGAGAAAATAAAAAATTAGTGACTAAAATATAATTTTGTGGGAAAAAAATAGGATTTTTTATTTTCATGCCCGGGCATTATAAACTTGTGTGAAGCACTTGGGGTTCAAAGTGCTCACCAAAGATCTAGATAAGTTCCTTAGGGGTATAGTTTCCAAAATGGGGTCACTTGTGGGGGGTTTCCACTGTTTAGGCTCATCTGGGGCACTGCAAACGGAACATGACCCCCATCAACGTCTGCATTCCAAAACGTTACTACTTCCTTTCCAAGCCCTGCCGTGCACCCAAACAGTTCCCCCCCCCCCACATATGGGGTATCAGCGTACTCAGGACAAATTGGGACAACAACTTTTGGGGTCCAATTTCCTTGGGAAAATTCAAAAATTTGGGACTAAAAAATCATTTTTGTGGAAAATTGTTTTTTTTTTTTTTCACACCCAGGCATTATAAGCTTTTGTGAAACACTTGGGAGTTCAAAGTGCTCACAACAGATCTAGATAAGTACCTTAGGAGGTCTAGTTTCCAAAATGGGTCACTTGTGGGGGTTTCCACTGTTTAGGCGCATCAGGGGCTCTCCAAACACGACATGGCGTCCAATCTCAATTCCAGCCAATTTTAGTTTGAAAAAGTCAAACGGCGCTCCTTCCCTTACGAGCTCTGCCGTGTGCCAAAACAGTGGTTTTCCCCCACATATTGGGTATTGGCGTACTCAGGAGAAATTGCATAACAACCTTATCTGCCCATTTCTCCTTTTACCCTTGTGAAAATAAAAAAAAAGTTTGTAAAAGATCATTTTTGTGGCTAAAAAGTTAAATATTCATTTTTTCCTTCCACGTTGCTTTAGTTCCTGTGAAGCACCTGAAGGTTAATAATCTTCTTGAATGTGGTTTTGAGTACCTTGAGGGGTGCAGTTTTTAGAATGGTGTCACTTTTGGGTATTTTCTGCCATATAGACCCCTCAAAGTGACTTCAAATGAGAGGTGGTCCCTAAAAAAAATGGCTTTGTAAATTTTGTTGTAAAAATGAGAAATCGCTGGTCAACTTTTAACCCTTATAACTTCCTAACAAAAAAAAATTTGGTTCCAAAATTGTGCTGATGTAAAGTAGACATGTGGGAAATGTTATTTATTAACTATTTTGTGCGACATATTTCTCTGTTTTAAGGGAATAAAAATTCAAAGTTTGAAAATTGCAAAATTTTAAAAATTTTCGCCATATTTGCGTTTTTTTCAAAAATAAACGCAAGTTATATCGAAGAAATTTTACTTCTAACGTGAAGTACAATATGTCACGAGAAAACATTCTCAGAATCGCGAAGATCCGTTGAAGCGTTCCAGAGTTATAACCTCATAAAGAGACAGTGTCAGAATTGTAAAAATTGGCCCGGTCATTAACGTGCAAACCACCCTTGGGGTGAAGGGGTTAAGCAGCCTCAGCTGAACAATCAGTGCTCCTGAATCAAGCCTCAGTCAGTCTGTGACCTGACTCCTGGAAGCCTTGGACTTGTACTCCAGCTATTCCCTACTGAGGAACCTTGGAACACTTTTGGACTCTGGAAACCTGCTGTTTGGTGAATCCATGTTTGCAGAGGAATTACGGTACAGAGAAGAGATCCTGAACCTGCTTTGGAGATTTATTGTAGTGCTTGAAGTTACTCTGGCCTGCTGTGTCTCCTGTCGCTGTTCCTGCAAACTGTGTGAACTTTTCAGCATGCTTGTATGAAGTAATACAAGTCATTTCATTTCAAACTATGTCTCCTGTGTTTTCCTCGCACCCAAGCACAAGACGCTATAGGAACTGTACACTATACATGACAAGATTCAGGAGCCAATGTTTAGTGTCTGCTGGGTCTGGGAAAGCCGTGTCTGCTGTGACTGTGGATATCAGATGTCCGTTTAATACCTTATGTGATGACAGTGGTTGTGACTTCTCACAACCATTCCAGGTGAGCGCATTCCCTTAAAATTTTACTCTGGAGTGTTACCACAGGTAAACACTATTGTTTTTTTTTTTTTTTTCCTTTCCTCTTCATCTCCCGCAGGTGCACCCATCTTCTTTGTGAAGAAGAAAGATGGATCTCTGAGACCCTGCATAGACTATAGGGAACTCAATAAGGTTACTATTAGAAACCGTTATCCATTGCCTTTAATCCCTGAATTGTTGGAGAGAGTGCGGCATGCCAAAATTTTCTCTAAACTGGATCTCCGTGGGGCCTATAACTTGGTCCGTATTAGACCTGGGGATGAATGGAAGACTGCTTTCAGGTCACGCTATGGACACTTTGAATATCTAGTTATGCCTTTTGGTCTGAGTACCGCCCCAGCCACTTTCCAACACTTCGTGAATGATATCTTCAGGGATCTCCTAGATACATTTGGGGGATTTATCTGGATGATATTCTATTTTTTTCTAACTCCACAGAGGAACATCATGGACATGTGAGAATGGTCTTAGAACGCCTAAGACAAAACCATCTCTACATCAAACTTGAAAAATGTGAATTCCATAGGACCGAAATTCAATTTCTGGGTATGTACATCTACGCAAGGGATTATATGGAGGAAGCAAGACCCAAGCCATCAAGGATTGGCCAATTCCTAGAAATGTGAAGGAGGTGCAGCGTTTCATCGGGTTTGCCAACTTCTATAGACGTTTCATTAAGAATTTTTCTGAGGTAGTGTCACCTATCACCCAACTTACCCGGAAACAGTCTAGGTTCTCCTGGACCCCGCAAGCTCAGGAAGCATTTTCCTGTTTAAAGGATAAATTTACCCACCGCACCTATCTTAGTACATCCCAACCCCGAGCTTGCCTTCATAATAGAGGTGGATGCTTCAGACTGTGCCGTTGGAGCTATACTCTCTCAGAGAACAGGTGAGAAGAATGTCTTGCATCCCTGTGCCTTCTTTTCCCAGCAGTTGTCTTCGGCTGAGAGGAACTACGATGTGGGCAATAGAGAATTGTTGGCCATTATTGCCGCCTTCAAGGAATGGAGACACCTTCTTCAGGAGCTGCACAGCAAATAGTCGTCCTGACAGACCATCGTAACCTTGAATTTATCAGGTCGGCTAAGTGCCTGACTCCTCGCCAGGCTCGCTGGAATCTTTTCCTAAACCAATTTAATTTTGTCATTTCTTATAGACCAGGGTCGCGCAATGGAAAGGCTGATGCACTCTCTAGGATTCATTCAGCAAGACACGTCCACTTACTCCTCCTAAAGACTATTCTTCCTGACTCTAGATTCCTGGGAGTGATTCAAATCAAGACCTACTTAAGGACATCAAGGAAGCATACCATGCGGATTCTTTGTTGGCTCAACCCCCAAGGGACGTAAGTCTTGTCTTTAAGAATGGGTGTGGGATTTCAGGACAACGTCTGTATATACCTGAAACAGTCAGATTGAGAGTATTGCAACTCATCCACGATTCCAAGATAGCCGGGCATAGGGGAATTCTAAAGACACAAAATTTCTTTCTCGTTTCTTTTGGTGGCCCACTTACAGAAAGATGTCTTAAACTATGTCACTTCATGTGAAGTCTGTGCAAGATGCAAAACACCTCGCCCTCACCAACTGGGCTGTTGCAACCTCTTCCCACCCCGTCCCGCCCGTGGGGATCCATTTCTATGGACTTCATTGTGGTTACCAACCTCTCAAGGAAGAACACCATTTCTAGTTGTGGTTGACCGTCTAACAAAGGCAGCTCATTTTATCCCTGTTGTCGGCTTACCCACTGCAAAACAGACATCAGACTTGATGATTAAGAATGTGTTTCGCTTACATGGAGTACCGGATGAGGTCTTTTTTCGGATCGAGGGTGCAATTCACTTCAAGGTTTTGGCAAAATTTCTGTGCAGCATTGGACATTAAAGTAAACCTTTCTTCTGCTTTTCATCCCCAGACTAATGGACAGACAGAACGAACCAATCAGACCCTGGAGCAGTATCTCCGCTGTTTATCTGCCACCTACAGGATGATTGTGTGGATCTACTTCCACTGGCTGAGTTCTCTTATAACAACTCTCAGAGCGCCTCCACTAAACATCTCCTTTTTACTCCAATCTAGGTTATCATCCTAACAATTCTTCCTCGATTTCCCATAGATACGCCCTTGCCGGCAGTGCTGAAAGAATCACTTCTTTACAAAAGAATATGGATCTTCTAAAGGAAAATATAGAATTGGCTCAGGAAAGGTACAAGAAAGCAGCAGATAAATTTTGTAAACCTGCACCAGCTTTCAAGGTAGGAGATTTGTCTGGCTGTCAACCAGAAATCTTAAATTAAAGATTCCATCGTCTAAATTGGGACTAAGTACATTGGACCTTATAAGATCAATAAGATTATAAGTGCTGTTGCTTGTCGTCTTCAACTGCCCAGAACTATGAGAATCCACCCTGTCTTTCATGTATCCCTACTAAAGGCTGCAACACCCAATACGTTTTCCTGGACGTTCTTCTCCTTGCCCTGACCCAGTGCTGGTCGATGGTCAGGAAGAATTTATGGTGGAAAGGATTCTAGATTCCAGGTTGTACAGAAATCAGTTGTAATATTTGATTAAATGGCAGGGCTACCCAGTGGAGACAACTCATGGGAACCAGTCAATAATGTAAATGCTCCTCGCCTGCTCCGCCAGTTTATCAGAGGTACCCTGACAAGCCTGGTCTGAGGTCATCCGGAGGTTGTCCTAAGGGGGGAGTAATGTAAGGTTCTTTGTCTCTGTTGACATGTTCCTTGAAAACTCAGTTTTCCGTCGGCCATTTTGCTTTCTGTCTTTCTGCAGCTCTTGCCCTCAGTTAATATGGAGTTTCCAGTTTTCATGTTCCCGCCCTGATTCTTCCCTCTTGCTTCTTAAGCAGCCTCAGCTGAACAATCAGTGCTCCTGAATCAAGCTCAGTCAGTCTGTGACCTGACTCCTGGAAGCCTTGGACTTGTACTCCAGCTATTCCCTACTGAGGAAACCTTGGAACACTTTTGGACTCTGGAAACCTGCTGTTTGGTAATCATGTTTGCAGAGGAATTACGGTACAGAGAAGAGATCCTGAACCTGCTTTGGAGATTTATTGTAGTGCTGAAGTTACTCTGGCCTGCTGTGTCTCCTGTCGCTGTTCCTGCAAACTGTGTGAACTTTTCGCATGCTTGTATGAAGTAATACAAGTCATTTCATTTCAACCTATGTCTCCTGTGTTTTCCTCGCACCCAAGCACAAGACGCTTAGGAACTGTACACTATACATGACAATAGTAGTGTTAAGTTTATATGAGCAGAGGGTGAGAAAGGATTATTCCTAGCGCTGTACTCGGAACGTCCGATGATTTGTAGTATAGTATTTGAATTGATGATATTTTCCTACATATAGTATTTCTCCTTCGTCTCATGGGGGACACAGGACTGTGGGTGTATGCTACTGCCGCTAGGAGGCTACACTAAGTAAACATAAAAAAAAGGTTAGCTCCTCCTCCGCCGTATACACCTCAGCACTGGCCGCAGGCAAACCCAGTTCATGCTTAGTGTCTGATGGAGGCACACTCTGGTTTTCCTCCAGACCATTTTTTTTTTTTTCCTTCCCACGAAGATGAATAGGGGCGACGGACCCTTTTTGAAGGGGTCCGATCTCCCAAACCATCAACGGGCCGAGCAAGTGAGTGAAGCCTCCACGTATCCTTTCCCCGCTACGTGGGACATGAGCCGGACTCAGCCCTGACCACCCTGGGGTATTGAAACCTCAGGCTGTACAGTGCATGATATAGTCCGTGCGGCCCCCACTGCACCACCAATGCTAGACTGCGGTGCTGCAAGGAGGCGGACGGTCCCTCTCCTCATCCCTGAAGGGTGTGAAGTTTTAGGGTGCCTGCACCGTCCCCCCTTTTTTTTGCTTGCAAGCCCCCTCTAATACAACGGGAGATGCTGGGACTAATGTCTGGGAGCGCCGCGAGGCTGTCTGGAACCCCCCGGAGCAGAGTCCACTGCAGCAAGGAAGACCACCATTAAAGCCTCGGTCGTGGAGCTGGAGCGAAGAGCTGCGCAGTAGGCGACAGTGAAGAGGAGTTTCTGCAAGAATATTCAGTCTGAGGGGATTCAGCCTGGCTTCAGCAGGTTAGGCGACTCCCCGTCTCGAGCTCCGCCCCCTAAGGGTGCATCCTCTTCCGCGGCCTCGCCCCCGACTCCAGGGGCGGCGGCCGCCAAAAAATTTAGCCCCGGCTTCGGCTGACGCTAGGCCGCAGGCAAAATTTTAGTCCCCGGCTTCGGCCGGGGACTAGGCCGCGGCGAGTAATTTAGCTCCGCTTCGGCCGGAATATAGGCCGCAGTCTCAGGCTCCGCCCCGCAGCGTCACTCCGGCGGGCCCCGCCCCGGATTCTCGGGCGGCCACTGCCGAAAATTTAGGCCGGAAATTGTGTCACAGGCTTCGGCCGGCGCTGAGCCACGCGTCCGACCCCTCCCCCTAAGGCTTGTCTATTTTAAGCACGCCTCCCTGAAAGAAGAGCGCGTTATTTGGAAGTCTGGAGTCCCCCGTCTTCTTTTTTGCGCCAATACAATCCAGGGCTTCTATACCGTGAAAGGACGTTCGGGGATACAGGACTGGGGTAAGTGCTACTACCTCCAGCCTGGTTGCTCTGCTTCGCTACGCTCCACTCCGCTACATCCGCACCGCCACATCCAGATTATTGCGACAGGAGGGACTCTGTGATAGATCCAGTATGTCCAGAAGGGCCAAGTCTCACACGGTGCTGTATACCGCATGCATTGCCTGTAGGTCCCCTTTTCCGCACGCCCAGACTAATCGGGTCTGCGAAGCCTGTGACTCCGAACGGGCGCAGGAGCCCTCACCTATAGTTGAGCCCAGTGCGTCAGGTCCTCCGGAATGGGCCTTGTCTCTGTCTCAATCTGTGGCATCATTAACCAGAGCAATCGAGTCCCTTCAAGCTCCCGATAGGAGCAGGGACAGTGGTTCACCTGGCTTGACTACGCCTCAGGAACCTCCGGCCTGCAGGGGCCGCGCTCTTACCAGGCAGACGCATGGGAAGCGAACCCACACTGCGTCGCCTATGCCGTCCGGGGCCTCGGCATCCTTTAGCTCAGTTTCTCGCTCTCCCTCACCTTTAGGGGCAAGTGATCAATATTCAGATTCCGATTCTGAAGGGTCCCTCAATCTAGAGGCACCGAATTGTCAGGAGACAATTGACAGTCTTATTGAAGCTGTCAATCAATCCCTGGGAGTAGACGATGAATCCACCTTGGCCTCCGGTCATAAGGTGTCCTTCAAACGAGCCAGACAAACTCATAAGGTTTTTGGCGCTCATCCTGAGTTTGAGGAGCTAGTGCAGCGCCACCAAGAAAAACCGGACAAGCGCTTTGCAGGACAAAAGGCCCTTAATACCAGATATCCTTTTGCTCCCGAACTTCTGAAGAAGTGGGCGGAATCTCCTACGGTTGATCCTCCTGTGTCGCGTTTAGCTTCTAAAACGCTTCTCTCTCTTCCTAACAGTTCCTCGATCAAGGATCCAACGGATCGTCTGGTTGAAAGCTTGGCCCGCTCGGTGTTTGAGGCATCAGGCTCTGCACTCTCTCCTTCCTCTGCAGCGACTTGGGTTGCTAAGGCCATGATATCTTGGTCGGAGTCTCTAAATAGAGCTCTCTATGGTATAGAGGTGCCATCTGAGGTAACGGAAATCTCCAATCAGATAGCTCTTGCAGGAGATTTTTTAATTAACGCTTCCATGGATGCGGCAAATTGCGCGGCATTAGCTGCAGCTAATGCGATTGCTATCAGGAGAGCTTTGTGGTTGAGAACTTGGCGAGCGGATTCAACGTCAAAGAAATCACTTACGTCCTTACCGTATCAGAGCGGCCGATTATTTGGCGAGAAGTTAGATCAGCTCATATCTGATGCGACGGGGGGAAAGAGTAGCTTCCTTCCTCAGCAGAAGGTTAGACAGCCTTTTCGCCGACAGCTTCAGCCCCGCTTTAGGGCCTTTCGTAACCCAGTTGGACCGCACCAGCCACCTCCGGCGGCTCAGGTCGACCTAATCAGGCCAGAGATCGCCAGGTCTCCTACAAGACCAACCCTCTGGGAAGGATGCGATCTCAACAGCCAAGATCTAGAGGGTCTAAATCCCAAAGATATTCGGATAAATGACTGGAGGCAGAATCCGGTCAATTTATCCAGAGTAGGCGGCCGCTTACTCTGGTTTCGCCCCACTTGGCTATCAGTTACTCACGACGAGTGGGTCAGGGAGTTAGTCTCCTCGGGGTACAAAATAGAATTTATCAGTCTCCCGTCAAATTGTTTTTTTCCCTCGCGTCTTCCCAAAAAAGAATCCCGTGTTCACGCCTTATTCAAGGCGGTCGAATCTCTTCGGCGCAGCGGGGTCATTGTTCCTGTTCCAGAGGTCGAAAGAGGTCAAGGGTTCTATTCCAATCTGTTCATAGTGCCCAAGAAGGACGGCACTGTCAGACCCATTTTGGACCTAAAACGACTGAATCAGTTTGTCAGAGTTCGACGGTTCCGAATGGAGTCTCTCCGCTCGATCATTGCAGCTATGGAAAAGGGGGAATTTCTAGCATCAATAGACATTCAGGATGCTTATCTTCACATCCCCATATTCCCTCCTCATCAGAGGTTTCTTCGGTTTGCCGTAGGCAGCCTTCATTTTCAGTTCATAGCATTGCCCTTCGGCCTAGCCACAGCCCCAGGGTGTTCACAAAGGTTTATGGCTGCTGTTGTGTCCATTCTGCACTCCCGGGGGATAGTCATCGTGCCATACTTAGACGATCTCCTCATCAAGGGTCCGTCCTATCAGGCTTGCGAGAGGAGTGTCAGCATTACGCTAGACACCCTTGCTCGCTTGGGGTGGCTGGTGAATCTAAAGAAATCATCTCCCGTGCCATCTCGAAGGATCACCTTTTTAGGAATGATTTTCAACACTGCTCAAGGGTTGATAACTCTTCCTCAGGACAAAGCCTTAGTTCTCCGTCAGGAGGTACGGATCCTTCGCCAACCAATACCTCACACCATCCGGTTTTGCATGAGGGTCCTAGGAAGGATGGTGGCAGCGATAGAGGCTATTCCATTTGCCCAGTTCCATCTCCGCTCCCTTCAGCTTGCACTCTTGGCAGCATGGAACAGGAGCCCTTACTCGCTCAATCTTCGGTGCCGTCTGCCCCTGCAGGTCAGACAGACACTTTCGTGGTGGACAAGGGACACCACTCTTCACCAGGGGACTTGGTGTCGGCAGGAATCGACCCTCCCGATCAATATTTTGGAGATCTGAGCTGTTCGGCTGGCTCTGAGGCGTTTTCACCATCATTTGGCGGGCCGTCCTGTCCGAATACAATCGGACAATGCCACGGCGGTGGCATACATAAATCATCAGGGGGGTACCCGCAGCAGGGCAGCCATGCGCGAGGTAGGACACATTCTATCCTGGGTGGAAAGAAATCACTCTGTGATATCAGCGGTCCACATTCCAGGTGAGGAGAACTGGGCAGCAGATTTTCTCAGCCGTCAGGGGATAGCGTCAGGGGAATGGTCGCTACATCCTGAGATCTTCCAGCAGATATGCCTACGCTGGGGAACCCCAGATGTGGACCTGATGGCCTCCAGGATAAACGCCAAGGTGTCCAACTTCGTCTCCCGATACCGAGATCCGCAGGCAATTGCAGTGGACGCCCTGGTTCTATCATGGAATCAGTTTCATCTTCTATACTTGTTTTCACCAATGGCTCTGCTCCCAAGGGTGATCAGAAAGATCAGGTTAGAGGGGGGTCCCAGCGATATTGATCGCTCCGGATTGGCCGCGTCGCTCATGGTACGCAGAGCTGGTACAGTTGCTCACCGACGCACCCTGGCGTCTGCCAGAACGCGTGGATCTTCTCTCCCAGGGCCCAGTTTACCACCAGAACTCAGCGGTCCTGTGTTTGACGGCCTGGCAGTTGAATCTTGGATTCTGACTAAGGCTGGATTCTCCAAAAAGGTCGCCGCCACAATGGCTAGCGCCCGAAAACCCACCTCGGCTCGCATCTACCACGGTACTTGGAAGGTCTTTTTTACATGGTGCAGGGAACATGGTTATTCCCCACTTCACTTTTCGGTTCCCAACATTCTGTCATTTCTCCAAGCAGGCTTAGATTCAGGTCTAGCACCAAGTACTCTTAGGCGTCAAATTTCAGCCTTATCAGTTCTTTTTCAGGATCGCGTCTAATTTACAGGTCAAGACCTTTATTCAGGGGGTTGTCCATATAGTGCCCCCCTACAAGGCTCCCTTAGACGTTTGGGATCTCAATCTTGTTCTGGGAGTTCTGCAAGAATCTCCTTTTGAGCCTCTTCAGGAGGTTTCCCTGACATACCTTTCCTGTAAGGTGGTTTTAGTGGCCATAACATCCATAAGGGGGTTTCGGAGCTGGCAGCACTATCCTGCCAAGCTCCGTACTTACTTTTCCACCGTGATAAGGTAGTGCTTAGGCCAGCACCTCCTTTTTTTGCCTAAAGTCATGTCCTCATTTCACATCAATGAGGACATTGTTTTGCCCTCTTTTTGCCCAGCTCCGACGCACCGGGTGGAGAAGGCTCTCCATACGCTGGATCTGGTGAGAGCACTCAGGAGATATGTATCTCGGACGGCATCCTTTCGGCAGACGGACACGCTGTTTATCCTCCCTGAGGGTCGCAGGAAGGGACTCGCTGCTTCTAGGTCAACTTTAGCCAGATGGTTTCGGGTAACCATTCAGGAGGCCTACCGCATCAGAGGCGCGGTGGTTCCCGCAGGAATCAGGGCTCATTCCACCAGAGCAGTGGGTGCCTCCTGGGCTCTTCGGCATCAGGCTTCGGCGGAACAGGTTTGTAAGGCGGCAACCTGGTCCAGTTTGCATACTTTCTCAAAACATTATAATGTCCATACTCAGGCGTCAGCGGATGCTAGCCTGGGTAGAAGGATTCTTCAGGGCGCGGTAGCGCACCTATGAGCAATGCCTATGTATAATTGCACTGTGGAGTCGGTTTCCCACCCAAGGGGACTGCTTTGGGACGTCCCACAGTCCTGTGTCCCCAATGAGACGAAGGAGAAATACGGATTTTTGTGTTACTCACCGTAAAATCCTTTTCTCCGAGACGCTCATTGGGGGACACAGCACCCTCCCTTATAGCCGGATGGTTTTGTTTTCTAAGCTAATTTTGTTTGCTTGGGTCTATATCAGTAGATTTACTTCTGGATATATTGTACCTGTATTAACACTGATTTTTGTTTTAGCCTCCTACTGCTTTTTGCACTAAACTGGGTTTGCCTGCGGCCAGTGCTGAGGTGTATACGGCGGAGGAGGAGCTAACCTTTTTTTTATGTTTACTTAGTGTCAGCCTCCTAGCGGCAGTAGCATACACCCACAGTCCTGTGTCCCCCAATGAGCGTCTCGGAGAAAAGGATTTTACGGTGAGTAACACAAAAATCTGTATTTTTAGTTTATATAAAGGCATTAGTTATATGAAGGGGTACTGGCAATATGATATACCAAGTTTTATTGACTGCCATAAGTTTGAATGGAAAGTTAAATGGTCATAGACAAGGCAATTGTGATCTTAAGGGAACATGGAAGTAATCTGCAATAATAGTATCTAGTGGTAGTATGAGCTAAGTTAATGTCATGCTGGTTATAGATAAGTAAAATAGTGTTATTAATTATCTAAAACAAGGACAAGCTGGATGTATAGAGGTAAAAATGTGCTACATCAGCTAATACAAAGGCATGCCGGTTATATGGTGATATACAGTGGGTACAGAAAGTATTCAGACCCCTTTAATTTTTTTACTCTTTGTTTCATTGCAGCCATTTGGTAAATTGAAAAAAGTTCATTTTGCTCTCATTAATGTACACTCTGCACCCCATCTTGACTGAAAAAAAAACAGAAATGTAGAAATTTTTGCAAATTTGTTAAAAATCAAAAACTGAAATATCACATCGTCATAAGCATTCAGACCCTTTTCTCAGACGCATATATTTAAGTCACATGCTGTCCATTTCCTTGTGATCCTCCTTGAGATGGTTGTACTCCTTCGTTGGAGTACAGTTGTGTTTAATTAAACTGATAGGACTTGATTTGTAAAGGCGCACACCTGTCTATATAAGACCTCACAGCTCACAGTGCATGTCAGACCAAATGAGAATCATGAGGTCAAAGGAACTGGCCAAGGAGCTCAGAGACAGAATTGTGCAAAGCACACATCTGGCCAAGGTTACAAAAGAATTTCTGCAGTACTCAAGGTCCTAAGAGCACAGTGGCCTCCATAATCCTTAAATGGAAGAAGTTTGGGACCACCAGAAGTCTTCCTAAACCTGGCCATCCAGCCAAACTGAGCAATCGTAGGAGAAGAGCCTTGGTAAGAGAGTTAAGAAAAACCCCAAGATCACTGTGGCAGTGCAGTAGGGAGATGGGAGAAAGTTCCACAAAGTCAATTATCACTGCAGCCCTCCACCAGTCGGGCCTTTATGGCAGAGTTGCCCAACCGAAGCCTCTCCTCAGTGCAAGACATGAAAGCCCGCATAGAGTTTGCTAAAAAAACACACGAAGGAGTCAGACTATGAGAAATAAGATTCTCTGGTCTAATGAGAGGAAGATCGAACTTTTTGGTGATAATTCTAAGCGGTATGTGAGGAGAGAACCAGGCACTGCTCATCACCTGCCCAATACAATCCCGACAGTGAAACTTGGTGGTGTCAGCATCATGCTATGGGGGTGTTTTTCAGCTGCAGGGACAGGATGACAGGTTGCAATTGAAGGAAACATGAATGTGGCCAAGTACAGAGATATCCTGGATGAAAACCTCTTCCAGAGTGCTCTGGACCTCAGACTTGGCTGAAGGATCACCTTCCAACAAGACAATGACCCTAAGCAAACAGCTAAAATAACAAAGGAGTGGCTTCAGAACAACTCTGTGACCATTCTTGACTGAATGACCTAAACCCAATTGAGCATCTCTGGAGAAACCTGAAAATGTCTGTCCACCAACGTTCACCATCCAACCTGACGGAACTAGAGAGGATCTGCAAGGAAGAATGGCAGAGGATCCCCAAATCCATGTGTGAAAAACTTGTTGCATCATTCCCAAGAAGACTCATGGCTGTACTAGCTCAAAAGGGTGCTTCTACTCAACACTGAGCAAAGGGTCTGAATGCTTATGACCATGTGATATTTCAGTTTTCTTTAATAAATTTGCAAATATTTCTACATTTCTGTTTTTTTCAGTCACGATGGGGTGCAGAGTGCACATTAATGAGAAAAAAAATGAACGTTTTTGAATTTACCAAATGGCTGCAATTAAACAGTGAAAAATTTAAAGGGGTCTGAATACTTTCCATACCCACTGTAATCCGTGCACTGTTTCTATTTTGGTCCGAATTTTACAGCAGTCTGATAGTGCCTATATAGTGTGTAATCCTAGCCACGTGTATCTAATAACCCCCAAAAGGTTGATATTTGCACAATAATCCACCCAAAGTGGCAAATTGAGTAGAATTTAGCTTTTGCATCATGCTCACCAAAAGTTGAGAGTCTTATTACACCTTAAAGGCAGGGTTTGAGGGCAAATTAATTTTCATTCTAAATCCCCATCAGTGTCATAATGTAAACTATTTTCTAATATACTTGGATTAAAAATTCATTATCCTTCTCTAACTACACTTTCTAACTGCTATTCTATTTTTTTTCACTGCTTCCTTTTTGGTGACCCTTCATTTGAGAATCTCAGTGCATGCTGCTATACTCAGTGTCATCAGGGGTAGAGGCTGCAATCACTGTCACAGCCCTTACCCCCTCCCTGAAACAAAGCGTCATCAGTGATGCTATTTTCAGGGGTGGCGCTAGTCCCTATGCACTGTGCACAATGACAGCGCTCACTAAGTTGTCAGCTCAGATCAGCAGTAATGACCCAGCATGCAGAAACCAGCGTTGTCCCTTCAAGTGATTAGGAGACTGCTCTATTGCTGGTTTGTTACTACTGATCTTAGTCAACACCAGGGAGTGCGCCATCATTGTGCACATCACACAGTGCACAGGGACTAATCCAGCACCTGAAACAAGCATCACTGATTCTCAGGGAGTGGGTAGAGACTGTGGCAGTGACCACAGCCTTTGCCCCTAGATTGATGCATTGTTTGAGTATCCCAGCAACCAAAAACCCATTGTGGGCCCACTGTTCCCTTTTAGCAGTCTGCCATCGGTATGCCTCTTAAAAATAATACAAATAGGTCATGCACTGCGTCTCTGTCGCCGCTTTGTGTATCGCTTAAAGCCATTACATCACATCTACAACTGATCGCTGGGCTTAGGCCTCTTTCACACTTCAGTTGTGCGACGTCAGGTCAGTCAAAATCCGCCAAAGTGTGCAAAAAACGGATCAGCCTTTTTTTGGCGGATCAGTTTTTTTCCCCATTGAGTTTCATTAGTGACGGATTTTGATGGATGGTCGACCGTTTCATCCGCTATATGATGGATACGTCAAAAATTTGGCGTCTGTTTTTTGAAAACGTACACTGCAACGTTTTTTGTGTGCGTCGAAACGGCGGACCATGACGGATCCATTGCGTCCGCCGTTTTGCATAATGGACGCCTATGGGTGGCAGATGTGTCGTCATCCGCTTTTGACGGAATCTGACCACGGATCCGTTAAAGTATGCAGAAAATGCTCTCTCGTTCAAAAGTTCATCACAAATCTGTCAAATAAAACTGATCCGCTGCATTAGTTTTGGCAAATTTCTAACGGATCCGTTTTTCCCACTCTTTGGTGGATTTGGACTGACATCGAATGACTGAAGTGTGAAAGAGGCCTTAGCTATTCGTTTGTGTTCTGATTGGCAGTGGCTACATGTAAGCAGTTTATAGAGCAGAACTATAGATAGCTATAATTAACCCCTTTCCGATGTTGGGCGTACATTTATGCTGATGTCGGACTCCGGCGGTGAATCGTGATCCATCCGCGGCTATTAACCCGTTAAATGCCGCTGTCAAACGCTGACAGCGGCATGTGACTCACGCCCACCGGTGACCCCAGACATGTGATCGCGGGTCACCGGAGGGTTGGCATAACAACTAGAGGTCTCAAGGAGACCTCTATGGTTGTCACTGCTGGCTTGCTGTGAGCGCCACCCGGTGGTCAGCGCTCATAGCAAGTGAGTAATTTTACTACATAGAGGTGATCTGATCATCGCCTCTTTGTCTCCCATAGAGACTATTTAAGCATGCCAAACTAAAAAAAAAAATGTTTTAAAAAATATATGAAAGTTCAAATCACCCCCCTTTCGTCCCATTCAAAATAAAAGGAATAAAACAAACAAACATACACATATTTGTTATCTCTGCGTTCAGAATCGCCCTATCCATCAATGAAAAAAAGAATTAAACTGATCGCTAAACGGCGTAGCGAGAAAAAAGTCAAAACGCCAGAATTACTTTTTTTGTTCGCCGCAGCATTGCATTAAAATGCAATAACTGGGAATCAAAAGATCGTATATGCACTAAAATCATATAGTTAAAAACATCAGCTCGGCACACAAAAAATACTCCCTCACCCAACCCGAGATCACAAAAAATACAGACGCTGCAGGTATCAGAAAATGGCGCAATTTTTTTTTTTTAACAAAGTTTGGAATTTTTTTTCACCACTTAGATAAAAAAAAAACCTAGACATGTTTGGTGTCTATGAACTCGTAATGACCTGGAGAATCATAATGACAGGTTAGTTTTAGCATTTAGTGAACCTAGCAAAAAAGCCAAACAAAAAACAAGTGTGGGATTGCACTTTTTCTGCAATTTCACCGCACTTGGAATTTTTCTCCTGTTTTCTAGTACACTACATGGTAAAACCAATGGCGTCGTTCAAAAGTACAACTTGTCCCGCAAAAAACAAGCCCTCACATGGCCATATTGATGGAAAAATAAAAAAGTTATAGCTCTGAGAAGAAGGGGAGCAAAACCGAAAATGCAAAACCAAAAAAAGCTTTCACAGTGTTTTCTGTATTTCAACATGGTGTTATGATTATGCAAATGCTCAAAAGCAGTGGATTTATCACAAAGCCTGCAAGCCATTCTATAGCTATAAAGCCAAACAATTGGGGGAAGCAATCGCTCTCGACTTCCTCGCACAACCCACAGGAGCGCTCCTGGGTTCCCTATAAGGGTATGTTTCCACGGTCCGGAAACAGTCCGGATTAGCTGCGTGTTTGACGCTGTGCGTTGGCGCAGCGTCAAACACGCAGCGTCCAGATGTTACAGCATAGTGGAGGGGATTTCAAGAAATCCCGTCTCCACTATGCAACACGCAGGCGGAAGACCTGCGTTTCCGGACATGCGGCGCGTCTTTTTAGACCGCAGCATGTCCTATTCCCTTGCGGCGACGCTGCGTCGCCGCAAGGGAAATAACACAGGCCTGTGTAGCCCTGTGGTCATTCCGGATGTGTTCACTAGGGGGCGGGGCTTTGGGCGGAGCGGACTTTCGGCTCCGTCCAAAGCGCTGTGTTTCCTGAGCGTGGAAACACAGCCTTAGATACTCACTGCCAGATTACTCCTGCAGTAGCTTATCTCCTTAGAGAACAACAGCATTGGCTGTTGAAATTTCAGAAGTCTGAATTCGTTTTGCAGGAGGCCCCTATACATATTATTAATTTTACTTACAATTTTCCCTATACAGCATAGCCATTTTTGATAATGGGGATCTTGGCCCCCTAAACTTTATTTTTGGCTCCAACCACTGTGGGCGCCAAGTGCTGGAATGAGCAAGCTTGATGGGGCTGTTACCACTGGAGAATGCACAACATAATGAATGCATATTTCCTAGAAAAGTGTTAAGTGCTCATTGGTTACTGGTGCCTGTGTGACAGAAGCCTGCTTTAACCAGGCTCCGGTGATATTCATGGGCAGCTCTTGCGCAGACGGAAGTTGAAGACAGTGCACATAGAAGGGCAGAACGCTGCTCAGAAGCGAAGTGACGATCTGCCTATGCTCAAGCTTTCCCAGAGCCTGAAGTGACACATGCAGCGAGGGGATACATTGATATCCAGAGGCGTTACTAAGCATTGTAATAAGCTCTGGAGGCTCACTTTCAGGAACATCTCTGTCCAGGGTTCTTAACACATCATTCACATAATAGGAAAAAACTGCATTTCTCTGTTATTAGCCAATGGATCACAGACATTAAGATATCAATGTATTCTGCTAAAAAAAATACTAACACCAGGTCTTGATTCCACCTGTGAATTTTGAGAAATCACAGCTAGAATCAACCCCAACTACCATTACCCCAATTGCCCTGCTGCGGTGTCAGTCGGGGTAATGGTTCTTAGGGTTGATGTCAGATCTGATTTCTCACAAAGAGAGAATGGCAACGCATCAGAATTGTCGCTTCCCATGTGAGGCGCCACTTCTGGGGCAGCTGCGGGCTGTTATTTTAAGGTTTTGAGTGCCCAATAACCAGTGACCTTGCCAGCCTGACAATATCAGCTCACAACTATCTGTTTTACGTTTGATGATTATCACGTCATTAGCCCACATCATTTAAAAAAAAAATAATATATATATATACTGCTCAAAAAAATAAAGGGAACACTTATATTCTGTTGTTTAACTCCCAAGTAAATCAAACTTCTGTGAAATCAAACTGTCCACTTAGGAAGCAACACTGACAATCAATTTCACATGCTGTTGTGCAAATGGAATAGACAACAGATGGAAATTATTGGCAATTATCAAGACACACTCAATAAATGAGTGGTTCTGCAGGTGAGGACCACAGACCACATCTCAGTACCAATGCTTTCTGGCTGATGTTTTGGTCACTTTTGAATGTTGGTTGTGCTTTCACACTCGTGGTAGCATGAGACGAACTCTACAACCCACACAAGTGGCTCGGGTAGTGCAGCTCATCCAGGATGGCACATCAATGCGAGCTGTGACAAGAAGGTTTGCTGCGTCTGTCAGCGTAGTGTCCAGAGGCTGAAGGCGTTACCAGGAGACAGGCCAGTACACCAGGAGACGTGAAGGGGGCCGTAGGAGGGCAACAACCCAGCAGCAGGACAGCTACCTCTGCCTTTGTGCAAGGAGGAAAAGGAGAGCACTGCCAGAACACTGCAAAATGACCTCCAGCAGGCCACAAATGTGCATGTCTGCACAAACGGTTAGAAACCGACTATGGGATGGTCTGAGTGCCCGACGTCCCCAGATGGGGGTTGTGCTCACAGCCCAACACCGTGCAGGATGCTTGGCATTTGCCATAGAACACCAGGATTGGCAAATTTGCCACTGGCACCCTGTGCTCTTCACAGATGAAAGTAGGTTCACGCTGAGCACATGTGACAGACGTGACAAAGTCTGGAGACGCCATGGAGAGCGATCTGCCTGCAACATCCTTCAGCATGACCAGTTTGGCAGTGGGTCATTAATGGTGTGAGGTGGCATTTCTTTGGAGGGCCGCACAGCCCTCCATGTGCTCGCCAGAGGTAGCCTGACTGCCATTAGGTACCGAGATGAGAGCCTCAGACCCCTTGTGTGACCATATGCTGGTGCAGTTGGGTCCCTCCTAATGCCAGCCAGACCTCATGTGGCTGGAGTGTGTCAGCAGTTCCTGCAAGATGAAGGCATTGAAACTACGGACTGGCCCGCCCATTCCCCAGACCTGAATCCGATTGAGCACATCTGGGACATCATGTCTCGCTCCATCCACCAACATCACGTGGCACCACAGACTGTCCAGGAGTTGGCGGATGCTTTATTCCAGGTCTGGGAGGAGATCCCTCAGGAGACCATCCGCCACCTCATCAGGAGCATGCCCAGGCATTGTAGGGATGTCATACAGGCACAGGGAGGTCATACAGGCACGTGGAAACTACACACACTACTGAGCATCATTTTGACTTGTTTTAAGGACAATACATTCCAGTTTAATTTTGTGTGTGACTCCAAATCCAGGTGTCATGTGTGCATTGCCACGAAGATCGTCGCGGTTGCACATTTTGACTTCTCACAGCTGAGCTGCTGTTTCTTTGTGTTTGGCAGCTAGGAGTTAATTCTGTCTGTGCTCGGTGCTGGGACTGGGTGCAGTTTCTCCCGGCTGCAATTGATTATTTGTTGATTGGTTTCCTTTAAATTCCTGGTTGTCTGCTTGGGGAGTTGCCAGTGAAACCTTCATGCAGACCACAGATAGGAATGAATCTGTATAGACTTTAGTTGTGAGCTCCTTAGTTGTTTAAGCTCAACTTGGTTAGAGTTTATTTCCCAGACCATTTATGTTCCTTTGGTGTTTGAGTGTGTATGCAAGCGAGTGTTATCCTGTCTGTCTTATATGTCTAATCTGTGTATTTAGCTGAGATCAGCCCATATCCCTTTGGTGGTAGTCAGGATCCTTCTTAGGACTGATTACAGGGTTCAGGGTCTGATAGGAGACAGGGTTAGGTTGGAGACTTGGACCTCTGAACCATTATCAGTACCTCCAAGGTGAGGGATTAGTTAGGACCCCAGTTTAGGGTCAGGTTAGATCCCGGTCCACCTCTTTCCTGTTTCAGCTCATCAAGTCCTCAAGATTAACCCTGAGTTCAGCAGATATTGTGTCAGGTAAATCTATTCTATACTTACATGCTGATGTTGCTATACTAGTTGTTGTATAGAGTGTTGTTCCTGTATTAATAGTTTACTGACATTGTATACATATCATTAGACACGTGACATTTTCACTGGCCTTAAAAATTATCTCCAGTTACCATGGATCCAGTAGCCCAGCTGGCTCTGCAGTTGCAGGGATTATCCATTGAGCTGACGGACATTAAGTCCAAAGTTTTGTCTCCCCTGGAGCAAACCAGAGTTGAACCTAAAGTAGCTCTCCCGGACAGGTTCACTGGTGGGCGAGACAAATTTTTCACCTTCCGGGAGGCATGTAAATTGTATTTTCGGCTTCGGCCTCGATCATCAGGGAGTGATGAGCAGAGAGTGGGAATTGTTATCTCACTTCTGCAAGGGGACCCTCAATCCTGGGCATTTTCCCTTCCTCCGGGATCCCCGGCTCTACTGTCTGTAGATCAATTTTTTACTGCCCTGGGATTGGTATATGATGACCCAGATCGGGTCTCTCTTGCTGAGACAAAATTACGTAAGATACAGCAGGGAGATCGTCCGGCAGAGGAATTTGCTTCTGAGTTTCGTAGATGGGCCACAGATACTCAGTGGAATGACCCAGCTCTTAGGAGCCAGTTTTGTCATGGGCTTTCTGATAAATTAAAAGACGTTTTGGCTCAGTATGAGTCTCCTCATTCACTGGAGGCTGCTATGGCCTTAGCTATCCGTACTGATAGACGGCTTCGGGAGAGGGGTGAGGTAACCCCACTCCCTGTTGTTTCTCCACCTACCACTAAAGTCCCTTATGTTGAGGTTCCCCTTGTCTGTTCGGATGAGCCTATGCAGTTGGGAGGGACATCATTTCGTAGGAGGGGATTGGCGGTACGCCGCAGGACTAGAAGATGTTTTTTCTGCGGGAAAGAGGGACATTTTGTTGGAGAATGTCCATCCCGTGCCTTGTTGAGCCAAAAGTTGCCGGAAAACTGTTAATCCCAGGTTGTGTGGTGGACGACAACCTGGGAGTATGTATTTCATCCGCCAGTTCTTCTCAGTTCCTTGTACCAGTGGAGGTGGTAGTTGGTACGAGAGTGGAGAGATTGTCTGTTCTTCTTGATAGTGGTTCCGGGGCTAATCTGGTTGACGCTCAGTTTGCTCAGGCTCAAGGTATGCATCTGAGTGTATTGGTCAAACCGATCCCTATATTCTCCATTGACGCCAGGCCTCTCGGCCAAGGTAGCTTTGTTCATGAGGTTCATAACATTGACCTTCGGGTAGGGGCAATACATAGGGAACAATTATCTTGTTATGTGTTGGAGGGTCTACCTACTCCCATTGTGTTGGGACTTCCTTGGTTGGTTAAACATAACCCTGTGATTAATTGGCAGTCCAGAGAATAAGCCAATGGGGGAGTTTTGCAAAAGCAACTGCATGAACACAGTCATCAGTGCGGTCGTGCCTAGTACATTGCCTCCTTTTTTGGAGGATTTTGGGATGTTTTCTCTGAGGAGGGGTGTCAGGAGTTGCCTCCTCATCGCGTGTATGACTGCTCTATTAATCTCCTTCCTGATGCTAAGTTGCCTAAAGCTAGGTTGTATAATCTTTCTGGTCCTGAGAGGCAGGCTATGAAAGATTATATTTCTGAAAGTCTGGCCAAAGGGCATATTAGACCTTCATCTTCCCCAGTAGCCGCGGGGTTCTTCTTTTGAAGAAGAAAGATGGAGGCCTACGCCCTTGCTTGGATTTCCGCGAACTTAATCGGATTACTGTTCGAGATCCGTATCCACTCCCTCTTATTCCTGATCTCTTCAATCAAATTGTTGGCGCCAAATGGTTCTCTAAATTGGATCTCAGGGGGCGTATAATCTGATTAGGATAAAAGAGGGGGATGAGTGGAAAACGGCGTTTAACACGCCGGAGGGACATTATGAGAACCTAGTCATGCCTTTTGGTCTGACTACTGCACTAGCAGTATTCCAACATTTTGTTAATGACATTTTTCGTCACCTTGTGGGGCTGTTTGTGGTTGTATATTTGGACGACATTTTAATTTACTCGCCAGATCTTGTGTCTCATCAGGAGCATGTGAGACAGGTGTTGCAGATCTTGCGAGACAATAAACTATACGCCAAACTGGAGAAGTGTGTATTTGCCGTACAGGAACTTCAGTTTTTGGGTTTTTTGGTGTCAGCCTACGGTTTCCGTATGGACCCTGAAAAGGTGAGAGCAGTGCTTGAATGGGATCAGCCAGGGGATCTTAAGGCTCTGCAGCGTTTTTTGGGGTTTGCTAACTACTACCGGAAATTTATTTGTAATTTCTCATCTGTCATCAAACCTCTCACTGACATGACAAGAAAAGGGACGGATTTTTCTAAATGGTCGGACAAAGCTTGCCAAGCCTTTTCCTCTTTGAAGAAATGTTTTGCTTCGGCACCCGTTCTCATCCAACCAGATGCATCTCAGCCGTTCATTGTGGAGGTGGATGCGTCTGACGTAGGGGTGGGTGCTATATTGTCCCAGGGTCCGTCCCCTGGTAAATGGCATCCGTGCGCTTTCTTTTCTAAGAAATTGTTGTCCGCCGAAAGGAATTATGATATCGGCAATAGGGAACTTTTGGCCATTAAGTTAGCTTTTGAAGAATGGCGTCACTTTTTGGAGGGGGCAGTCCACCCGGTTACCGTTATTACTGATCACAAGAACCTGTTGTATTTGGAATCCGCTAAGCGTCTGAATTCCAGACAAGCTCAATGGTCGTTGTTTTTTACCAGGTTTAATTTTGTCGTCACTTATCGCCCGGGGTCTAAGAATGTAAAGGCTGATGCCTTGTCTCGCAGTTTCCCAGGGGCCGGGAAAACGGATGACCCGAGTCCTATCCTTCAGGAGGGGGTGGTAGTGTCGGCTGTATTTTCTGAGCTTGAGGAGGAGGTGTTAGAGGCTCAGGGGGACGCCCCTGCAGGACCTCCAGGGAGACTGTTTGTCCCAAATCTGTTGAGACAAAAGGTTATTGAGGCACATCATAATTCTGCTCTAGCAGGACATCCAGGGAGTAAGGCTACTTTAGATCTCCTTTCTCGCCGGTTTTGGTGGCCTAATGCTAATAAAGATGTTATAACTTTTGTCGCGTCATGTGGGGTGTGTGCTCGCTCTAAAACCCCTCATACCCGTCCGTCTGGGACCCTTTTACCCTTGAAACTTCCGGAGCGTCCATGGACTCATTTATCTATGGACTTCATTAGGACCTTCCTCCGTCGTCTGGGAATACTGTCATACTGGTGGTTGTTGACAGGTTCAGTAAGATGGCACATTTCGTTGCTCTTCCTGCACTCCCTAATGCTAAAACTCTGGCGCAGGTGTTCATTAGGGAGATCGTTAGACTTCATGGGTTGCCTTCTGATGTGGTGTCAGATAGGGGGTCTCAGTTTGTGTCCAAATTTTGGAGGGCATTTTGTTTACGTCGGGGGATGCAATTGTCATTTTCCTCGGCTTTTCATCCGCAGACCAATGGTCAGACAGAGCGTCTGAATCAGAGCTTAGAGACATATCTCCGGTATTTTGTCTCAGAGAACCAAGAGGACTGGTCTTCTTTCTTGCCTCTGGCAGAGTTCGCTCTTAACAACAGGCGGAGCGAGTCCACTGGTAAGTCCCCGTTTTTTGGGGCATATGGTTTCCATCCCCAGTTTTGTACTTTCAATGGGGGGGGCCCTTCTGGGGTTCCTGAGGAGGAGCGTTTCTCGTCGTCACTTGCTTCTGTGTGGAGAGGTGTATTGAATAATCTGAGTGCGATGGGAACCGTTACAAACGTATGGCTGATAGGAGGAGAGTTTCTGGTCCAGATCTGAATGTGAACGATCTGGTATGGTTGTCTACCAGGAATATAAAACTTAAAGTGCCCTCCTGGAAACTGGGTCCCAGATTCATCGGGCCGTACAGGATCAGTTCCATAATTAATCCTGTGGCATTTCGTCTGGACCTCCCTCCTACGTTTAAAATTCATAATGTGTTCCACAAGTCATTACTTAAAAGGTATGTGGCACCAGTCATACCGTCACCTCTACCGCCTCCTCCTGTGTTGGTCAATGGTAACTTGGAATTTCAAGTATCAAAGATCATTGACTCACGTCTGAATCGCCGGTCCCTTCAGTACTTGGTGCATTGGAAGGGGTATGGTCCAGAGGAGAGGACGTGGGTCCCTGCGTCTGATGTTAACGCAGATCGTTTGGTTCGGACCTTCCACAGAACTCACCCGGGCAGGCCTGGCCCTGAGGGTCCGGAGGCCCCTCGTAGAAGGGGGGGTACTGTCATGTGTGCATTGCCACGAAGATCGTCGCGGTTGCACATTTTGACTTCTCACAGCTGAGCTGCTGTTTCTTTGTGTTTGGCAGCTAGGGAGTTAATTCTGTCTGTGCTCGGTGCTGGGACTGGGTGCAGTTTCTCCCGGCTGCAATTGATTATTTGTTGATTGGTTTCCTTTAAATTCCTGGTTGTCTGCTTGGGGAGTTGCCAGTGAAACCTTCATGCAGACCACAGATAGGAATGAATCTGTATAGACTTTAGTTGTGAGCTCCTTAGTTGTTCTAAGCTCAACTTGGTTAGAGTTTATTTCCCAGACCATTTATGTTCCTTTGGTGTTTGAGTGTGTATGCAAGCGAGTGTTATCCTGTCTGTCTTATATGTCTAATCTGTGTATTTAGCTGAGATCAGCCCATATCCCTTTGGTGGTAGTCAGGATCCTTCTTAGGACTGATTACAGGGTTCAGGGTCTGATAGGAGACAGGGTTAGGTTGGAGACTTGGACCTCTGAACCATTATCAGTACCTCCAAGGTGAGGGATTAGTTAGGACCCCAGTTTAGGGTCAGGTTAGATCCCGGTCCACCTCTTTCCTGTTTCAGCTCATCAAGTCCTCAAGATTAACCCTGAGTTCAGCAGATATTGTGTCAGGTAAATCTATTCTATACTTACATGCTGATGTTGCTATACTAGTTGTTGTATAGAGTGTTGTTCCTGTATTAATAGTTTACTGACACTGTATACATATCATTAGACAGCGTGACACCAGGCCTCCAATGGTTTATAAATTTGATTTCCATTGATGACTTTTGTGTGATTTTGTTGTCAGCACATTCATCTTTGTACAGAACCAAGTATTCAATGAGAATATTTCATTCATTCAGATCTAGGATGTGTTGTTTGAGTGTTTCCTTTATTTCTTTGAGCAGTGTATATATATATTCATTTGGTTAAACCAGGCTAAACACCCTTTAGTGCCACATGAAAGACAATAAAGCGTGCAAGTTTATAATGTGTAGGGGCTTATGAAATTATACATCTGCAGCATATCTATCCTATCCAATATCAATTATATATCTAATCTTTCTATCATTATTTATCTATATGTTTATATCAGGTTGCTTTATTACTTTTGTAAACTTGCTTTAAGTTACACAGAGCATTACAATATGTAAAAGATTATGTTAACACGTTGCATACAGATGCTAAGTAGTGATGAGCGAGTATACTCATTGCTCGGGTTTTCCCGAGCACGCTCAGGTGATCTCCGAGTATTTGGAAGTGCTCGGAGATTAAGTTTCTGTTGCCGCAGCTGCATGATTTGCGGCTTTTTGACAGCCTGAATACATGTGGGGATTCCTTAACAAACAGGCATTCCTCACATGTATTTAAGCTGTCCAGCAGCCATAATTCATGCAGCTGCGGCAACAGAAACAATCTCCAAGCACTTCCAAATACTCAGAGACCACCCGAGCAACAAGTATACTCGCTCATCACTAAAGCTAAGTGAGAAAAAACAAAAACGCACACTTACATGACATACAGAGTAACACTGGCATGACACTTGTTCAACTCACCCTGAAGCCATTGCATGGAAACCCTCAAGACCCTGCAATCACATGGGGTTGGGTGGGATGATAAAGTTAGAGAGAAAGAACCCCTTTAGATATCATTTTTATTATTGATGGCAGAATGTAGGGGGTTAAACAGCCACAATCGCTGGCAAAACCAAATGTGACCAATGTAGCAGGGTGTCAGATATTATATATGGTTGACACACGCTCTATTCTGACCAGACGGAGACGACGTGTCTCTGGGAGGATCAAGGCAGATTCCTAATCCCGTTTACTACATCATCTCTTTTATGATATTTAGCAGATTGTACTTCAACCAATAGTATGAAAACACACAACTCTTAACCTATAAAAATGCAGGAAAGCCAGAAACTATATATATGTTCGTATCTACGTGACATAGAAAAAAACACAATAGTACATTCATCTGAGTTTTATACAATGATACATCCCAAGGTCTCATATCTTGACCAGGCTGGAACAGTCTGGTTTTTGTTACAGCCATAACCTTTACTCTGGTTAAGTTACTGAAAAACAATTTGGCTTTATAACAGCCAGGAACTATAGCCTAGTTAAGTAACAGAATTTATCTAATAAACGACAAGTCACAAGAATTTGGTCGTTCACATTCTCACCTGTCTAAGGCCATGTTCACACAGTAAGTATTTGGTGATTTTTTTTCAGCCTCAGTATTTGTACACTAAAACCAGGTTTGGAAAAGTATAGTAGAAACAGTGGCGTAGCGTGGGGGGGCGGGGGGGGCGGTCCGCCCCAGGCGGCACGTGTGTGTGGGGGCGGCGCAGCAGCAATTCCATATGCACCCCTTCATTGCCCTCCCAACTTCGCACAGCCAGCATTTACCATTGCTGTGCTGTGCTTTGTAAAGGTGGTAGCAGGACCTGTGATGAGGTCACAGGAGGGGAGGAGTTAGGTGTCACATGATCTTCAGGCCCCTGTGTGCAGGAAACTGCTGTTTTGGTCGTCATGGTGCTGGATGATGGTAAGTTTATATGTGGGATCAAGGGTTTACAGTGTGGATGTAGCTTAGCTGTGTGTGCATGAGGTGTACGGAGCGGAGCCGTGTGTACGAGGTGTACGGAGCGGAGCCGTGTGTACGAGGTGTACGGAGCGGAGCCGTGTGTGTGTACGAGGTGTACGGAGCGGAGGTGTACGGAGCGGAGCCGTGTGTGTACGAGGTGTATGGAGCGGAGCCATGTGTGTACGAGGTGTATGGAGCGGAGCCATGTGTGTACAAGGTGTACGGAGCGGAGCCGTGTGTGTACGAGGTGTACGGAGCGGAGGTGTACGTACGAGGTGTACAGAGCAAAGCAGTGTGTGTACGAGGTGTACGGAGCGAAACCGTGTGTGTACGAGGTGTACGGAGCAAAACCGTGTGTGTACGGAGCGAAGCCGTGTGTGTACGAGGTGTACGGAGCGAAGCCGTGTGTGTACGAGGTGTACGGAGCGAAGCCGTGTGTGTGAGGTGTGTGGAGCGGACCCGTGTGTGTACAGGGCCACAAAGAGCGGAGCCGGGCATGTACAAGGGTCCTGTTACTTGCGGGATCTGTGTGCTTGGGGGCTGCAGGGGGGAAGGAGGGGTGCCATTATGTGCATGGGTCTGCGTGGGGACGGAGCGAATGCTGTTATCTGTGTAGGGCTGGGTCCCTGTCCCGCTGTCCTGGCCGGGAGGTTTACTTTCCCGCATTAGAATCGTACATGCGGAAACCCGGGGACCTCCCACACGTTCTGGCAGCCACATGTCACGTTCCACCGGAGGTGACGTGCTGTAAGTCAGCTGAACGCTGGAAATGACCGTTGACCTAATTTCCGGCGGTCAGCTTACAGCAGCAGGTACTGTAACTCGTTCTCGGGAGAGTCTTCAGAACGGCGACGCATCGAGCCGCTGGATCTGTTGGAGTGAGAGCCGGGTATTGTACGGACCGCTGCATACAATACCCGACTCTCACTGAGCGAGACAAGCAGCATGTGGGGATCTCAACATGGGATCTGTTCAACAGATGAAGAGATCCCCAGATCCTGCCTGTCTCGCTCAGTGAGAGCCGGGTATTGAATGGAGCGCCTCATAGCTGGTGAGATCCCCACATCCTGGGAAATTAGGTCAGCGATGGAACGTGACTTGTGGCTGCCAGAATGTGTGGGAGGTCCCGGGACGATTCTAATGCGGAAAGTAAACCGCCTGGCCGGGACAGCGGACAGGGTCCCGAAATCGGGACTGTCCCGCTGAAACCGGGACGGTTGAGAGGTATGTGTTTATAATTATTGTTTATGAAACAGTGTGATCAGCAGTGCTAAGTGGGTGTGGTCAGGGCGTGGATATGGGTGTGACCAGTGAAATGGGTGTGGCTAGGGGTGTGGTCTAAAATTTGCCGCCCCGGGCGCCACAAACAGTTGCTACGCCACTGAGTAGAAACATGTGCAACACTTCTGCATTTTTTTACCTCTTTGTGGTTTTGGCTTACAAATATTGAGGAAAATAAAAAAAAATACTCAACATATGCACGGGGCCTAATGGTGATTTATAGTCTGCCATGTTTGTGCTTTAACCCCTTTCTGCCATCAAACGTAGTATTCCGTCCATGTGCCCTAGGACTTAATTCCCAAGGACGGAATAGTACGGGGGGGAGCGCAGCTGATCGCGGCCGGGTGTCAGCTGATTATCACAGCTGACACCCGGGACTATGTGCCAGAAGCGGTCACGGACCGCTCCCAGCATATTAACCACCGGCACACTGCGATCAAACATGATCACAGTGTTCCAGCGGTACAGGGAAGCATCGCGCAGGGAGGGGGCTCCCTGCGTGCTTCCCTGAGACCCTCAGAGCAGCGCAATGTCATCGCGCTGTTCCGAGGACCTCCTCTCTGCAGGACCCTGGATCCAAGGTGGCCGCGGGGTCTTTCCGGGTCCTGCAGGGAGGCGGTTTCCTCAGTGCCTGCTGAGAGCAGGAGCTGAGAACGCCTGCTGCACTGCCTGCGAGATAGCCGATCTGACACAGTGCTGTGCACAGTGTCAGATCTGCGATCTCACACTATACAGTGATGTCCCACCCTGGGACAAAGTAAAAAAAAATTAAAACGTGTAAATAAAAAAAAAATCCTAAATAAAGAAAAAATATATATATTCCCCACTAAATTCATTTCTTTATGTAAAAAAAACCCAAAGCAATAAAAGTACACATATTTAGTATCGCCGCATCCGGAATGAACCGCCCTATAAAACTGTCCCACTAGTTAACCCCTTTAGTGAACCTCTTAGAAAAAAAAAGCAAAAAACCAATGATTTATCATCATACCGCCGAATTAAAAGTTGAATAACATGCAATCAAAAGACTGATATAAATAAATATGGTACTGCTGAAAACGTCATCTTGTCCTGCAAAAAACGAGCCACCATACAGCATCATCAGCGAAAAAATAAAAAAGTTATAGCTCA
The DNA here is from genome assembly GCA_033576555.1 of Oophaga sylvatica. Classification (NCBI taxonomy): domain Eukaryota; kingdom Metazoa; phylum Chordata; class Amphibia; order Anura; family Dendrobatidae; genus Oophaga; species Oophaga sylvatica. The sequence goes on along the minus strand of JARQOD010000003.1, from coordinate 260,195,935 downwards.
CAGAATAAAGCGATGCAAAAAAAATTTTTTTTATATATAATTGTTTTTATTGTATAAAAGCGCCAAAACATTAAAAAATGATATAAATGAGGTATCGCTGTAATCGTACTGTCCCGAAGAATAAAACTATTTTATCAATTTTACCACACGCGGTACGGTATAAACGCCCCCCAAAAAGAAATTCATGAATTGCTGGTTTTTGTTCATTCTGCCTCCCAAAAATCATAATAAAAAGTGATAAAAAAATGTTATGTGCCTGAAAATGGTGCCAATTAAAGCGTCAACTCGTCCTGCAAAAAACAAGACCTCACATGACTCTGTGGGCCAAAATAAGAAAAAATTATAGCTCTCAAAATGTGATGATGCAGAAACTATTTTTTGCAATAAAAAGTGTCTTTTAGCGTGTGACAGCTGCCAAACAAAAAAACCCGCTGTAAATAGTAAATCAAATCCCCCTTTATTACCCCCTTAGTTAGGGAAAAATAATAAAATTAAAAAAATGTATTTATTTCCATTTTCCCATTAGGGTTAGGGTTGGGGCTAAAGTCAGGGTTAGGGTTGGGATTAGGGTTGGGGTGCGTTAGGGTTAAGTTTGTGGTTAGGGTTATGTTACAGTTGGGATTAGGGGTGTGTTGGGGTTAGGGTTGGAGAAAGAATTGGGGGGTTTCCACTGTTTAGGCACATCAGGGCTCTCCAAACGTGACATGGCGTCTGATCTCAATTCCAGCCAATTCTGCGTTGAGAAAGTCAAACGGTGCTCCTTCCCTTCTGAGCTCTGCCATGCGCCCAAACAGTAGTTTACCCCCACATATGGAGTATCAGTGTACTCAGGACAAATGGCACAATAACTCTTTGGGTCCAATTTCTTATGTTACCCATGGGAAAATAAAAAATTGGGGGCAAAAATATCATTTTTGTGGAAAAAAATATGATTTTTTATGGCTGTACATTATAAACTTCTGTGAAGCACTTGGGCATTCAAAGTTCTCACCACACCTCTAGATAAGTTCCTTTGGGGGTCTATTTTCCAAAATGGGGTCACTTGTGGGTTTCCACTGTTTAGGCACATCAGGGGCTCTCCAAACGCGACATGACGCCCGCAGACTATTCCATCAAAGTCTGCAATGCAAAACGTCACTATTTCCCTTCCGAGCCCTGACGTGTGCCCATACAGTAGTTTTCTCCCACTTATAGGGTATCAGCGTACTCAGGACAAATTGAACAACAACTTTTGGGGTCCAATTTCTCTTATTACCCTTGGGAAAATAAAAAACTAGGGACTAAAAGATCATGTTTGTAGAAAAAATATCATTTTTTTTATTTTCACGCCCGGGCGTTATAAACTTCTGTGAAGCACTTGGGGTTCAAAGTGCTCACCACAGATCTAGATAAGTTCCTTAGGGGGTCTTTTTTCTAAAATGGGGTCACTTGTGGGGGGGTTCCACTGTTTAGGCACATCAGGCGCTAATCAAATGCGACATGGCATCCAATCTCGATTCCAGCCAATTTTGGTTTGAAAAAATCAAATGGCGCTCCTTCCCTTCCAGGCTCTGCCGTGCTCCCAAACAGTGGTTTCCCCCCCACATATGGGGTATCAGCGTACTCAGGACAAATTGGACAACAACTTTTGTGGTCCAATTTCTCCTGTTACCCTTGGGAAAATAAAAAATTTGTGAATTAAATATCATTTTTGTGGGGAAAAAAAATAGGATTTTTTATTTTCAGGCCCAGGCATTATAAACTTGTGTGAAGCACTTAGGGGTTAAAAGTGCTCACCACAGATCTAGATAAGTTCCTTAGGGGGTCTAGTTCCCAAAATGGGGTCACTTGTGGGGGGTTTCCACTGTTTAGGCACATCAGGGGCTCTCCAAACACGACATGACACCCATCAAAGTCTGCATTCCAAAACATCTTTACTTCCTTTCCGAGCCCTGCCGTGCTGTTCCCCCCCCCCCCCACATATGGGGTATCAGTGTACTCAGGACAAATTGGACAACAACTTTTGCTGTCCAATTTCCATGAGAAAAATCAAAAATTGGGGACTAAAAAATAATTTTTTTTTTCACACCCAGGCATTATAAACTTTAGTGGAACACTTGAGGGTTTAAAGTGCTCACAACAGATCTAGATAGGTTCCTTAGGGGGTTTAGTTTCCAAAATGGGGTCACTTGTGGGGGGTTTCCACTGTTTAGGCACATCAATGGCTCTCCAAACGCGACATGGCGTCCAATCTCAATTCCAGCCAATTTTGGTTTTAAAAAGTCAAACGGCGCTCCTTCCCTTCCGAGCCCTGCCGTGCACCCAGACAGTGGTTTTCCTATTGGCATACTCAGGAGAAATTGCACAACAACTTTTTCTGTCCATTTTCTCCTTTTACCATTGTTAAAATAAAATTGTTTGTAAAAGATCATTTTTGTGACTAAAAAGTTAAATGTTCATTTTTTCCTTCCAAGTTGCTTCAGCTCCTGTGAAGCACCTGAAGGGTTAATAAACTTCTTGAATGTGGTTTTGAGTACCTTGAGGGGTGCAGTTTTTAGAATGTTGTCACTTTTGGGTATTTTCTGCCATATAGACCCCTCAAAATAACTTCAAATGTGAGGTGATCCGTAAAAAAATGGCTTTGTACAATTTGTTGTAAAAATGAGAAATCGCTGGTCAACTTTTAACCCTTATAACTTCGTAAACAAAAAAAGTTTTGGTTACAAAATTGTGCTGATGTAACGTAGACATGTGGGAAATGTTATTTAGCAACTATTTTGTGTGACATATTTCTCTGTTTAAAGGGAATAAAAATTCAAAGTTTGAAAATTGCAAAAGTTTTCAAATTTTCACCATATTTCCATTATTTTCATAAAAAAGCGCAAGTTATATTGAAGAAATTTTACCACTATCATGAAGTACAATATGTCACGAGAAAAAAATCTCAGAATCGCGAAGATCCGTTGAAGTGTTCCAGAGTTATAACCTCATAAAGAGACAGTGGTCAGAATTGTAAAAATTGGCCCGGTCATTAACGTGCAAACTTCCCTTGGGGGTTAAGGGGTTAAAGCACCACGCTGGCTTTTTTTAATATTTTACCCTGCAGAGTAGTATCACTAATGCATATTTCCTGCTTCTAGTAATATAGATGCCAATTGCAGTCTTCAGCTCTTCCCGACAGCACTCAAATCCCGATACGCCATCTTGTGACCAGAGCTTCTTACTGGCCAGAAATTAGAAGCAATGGTCACAAGCTCTCAATTGAAGTCTATGAGAACTTTGTTCTGGCTCTCATAGACCAAGAATGCATTCAGACATCCATATAAATAGTTATTCCCATGGTCCTAACATGAGTAGGCGAAAGGACACTTCAGTAGTCTAGGACATACATAATCTATAGTGGTGGTGCCACATAGATAAGAAGTGAAGAGACAAAGATTATGAATAAAATAGTATTTTTATTAAATTACAAGATTAAAATTATATATTTAATAGACAAAATAGGTGAAACTCCAAAAATGGAGGTGGGGAGAGTCCACAGCTGGAAATTTAACAAAATGATTAGGTGCACGAAAATGTGGAAATGAATGCAAATATTGATAGAGGCACCCGAAAGGAAATAAAGATGCACAGAGACAAATTTCTGAACTGAAAGACGGTTTCAGAGAATGCATAGTATACAAAGAGGACAAGGGTGTACACTAGTGGACTCATTATTCATACCTAGAGAGGAATAGTAGGGTGCATAAAGGATAGTACATAGATGAATCAATTTGCCACATTAAAGACTGCCTAAAACTGCCAGTACTGATATGTACAAAAAAGCTTGTGAAGTTGTCAAAAAGAATGAAATCATAATAAATGTAATTCCCACTTACATTGAAGCTGACACGCAATGTTTGGCAGTAAAGAGGCCTTGCACAGATAGGGTAAGCTGAGGAATTATATTTATGTAATTTTTTGTACCGAAAATTTCAGATATTTTCACAGAAAAATGCAAAATATATTGACTGAAATTTTACCGCTAACATAAAATACAATGTGTCATAAAAAAAAGTCCCAGAATCACTGAGTTATTACCACATAAAATGACACTTGTCAGATTTGAAAAATAGGGCGGTCATTAAGCTTAAAGTTGGCCCCATTACAAAGTTGAACATCTTATATACACATACACTGATTTCTCTTGGGTTGACATATTAGCCTCAGTTAAAAGGTAAATTCGGCTCTGGCTCCTTTCGGCATCTTGTTTGTGCACCTTGAACTGTATACTTGGCCTTCATTTAACACCGTTTATACAGCATCAGGGAGGGAAAAAATGGTAGTAAATCTGTGGTGAGTCGGGCTGTCCCCGACAGCGGCTTTCAGATGCAGGAATATTCTAAAAAGTACTTGAAGAGTCATATATAGACCACCCTGAAGTTCATTGGTTGGCAACACATTAATATGTCCTATCTAATGCCTAACCTTTTATCATTAAGTGCACCAAAAAAAAAGCTTCTTCAATTTAAAAGGCCACTTTTGCTGCTGTTTCCTGGGAAATCAAAAACCACGTTTTGAGTATAATGGTCCCACAGAGCCCCTATTAGGAATCGCTGTGCTTGATCTGCTTTATGAAGGTATTCAGGATGTCTTCTGATATCTGTTCTTAAATCCTATACTTCTGTATCTCACAGCCTATCCTGACATCACCTCAATGTTCCTGAAGCCTTCAGAACCCCTAGGAGAAGCTATGTGTGAGAAGGCACAGAAATTTTCAGGAGATATAACTGAGGTACTCGGCTCTTGTGAGAAAGGAAATGTCAAAGATGGGGATATGATCCGATCTGTACAACATTCATCGATTTGTGTTCAAGTAAAAGCAAATCTGAAGGATGAAGATCACATGTCTGATATCTGTAGTATAGAAGATCTATCCACACTCAACATTAAAGAAGAGTCCTTCTCTGGGTATGAAGACTCTCTTTTAAGGGTCGGCCAGGACTGTAGTCGTGACCACGGACACTAAGATGTCGGTGTCCTGGCAGTCCCCTACAGAAACATAAAGTCCATTGCTGTGCGCAACTGTATCTCCAGGTTCAGGTCCCTCTGGGCACTTCTCATACAATGAAGATTCCTTCCCACGGCGATCCCCATCAAATGAGACACAGTCCATTACAACTTAAACGGTTTCTTTACTATAAACTTTGCACAGCATATCCACAGTTGTTACATTTTGGGTTACATATTCCTCCATACGGGATTCCTCAACTTTCCCTGCGCTGCTGACGCTTCCTTGCAGTACGCGCCAGGACCGGACCGTTTTAGACTGCTTCCCAGCTTCCTCCCGGCTCAACCTCGCCACAAAGACATTTCCCTCTGCCTGCTTCGCCCCAGGATGGAGATCATCAGTCACTAAGTTAGGCTGCCTCTGAAAAAGCATCCGACCCGTCCGTACTGTTCCCTGTGAAGCTTCAGCGTTCCTTTCTTTCTCACTCACTGAATCTGAACGTTCCTCGGTCCGTCCAACTCCAGACCTTAGGGCGTCCGCCCAGGCCATCATTTGCCACAACTTCTGCATTCTTCTAGGACTAACACTTGCTGAATGTTACGAGGCTGTCGAGCCGTTTTGGGCCTAGAGCCCATGTGGACACCTAGGGTACCCTGGCCCCATCTGTCC
>JARQOD010000003.1:260153491-260190197 GCA_033576555.1 Oophaga sylvatica | reverse complement strand
ATATGATGGATACGTCAAAAATTTGGCGTCTGTTTTTTTTGAAAACGTACACTGCAACGTTTTTTGTGTGCGTCGAAACGGCGGACCATGACGGATCCATTGCGTCCGCCGTTTTGCATAATGGACGCCTATGGGTGGCAGATGTGTCGTCATCCGCTTTTGACGGAATCTGACCACGGATCCGTTAAAGTATGCAGAAAATGCTCTCCTCGTTCAAAAGTTCATCACAAATCTGTCAAATAAAACTGATCCGCTGCATTAGTTTTGGCAAATTTCTAACGGATCCGTTTTTCCCACTCTTTGGTGGATTTGGACTGACATCGAATGACTGAATGTGAAAGAGGCCTTAGCTTTCGTTTGTGTTCTGATTGGCAGTGGCTACATGTAAGCAGTTTATAGAGCAGAACTATAGATAGCTATAATTAACCCCTTTCCGATGTTGGGGCGTACATTTATGCTGATGTCGGACTCCGGCGGTGAATCGTGATCCATCCGCGGCTATTAACCCGTTTAAATGCCGCTGTCAAACGCTGACAGCGGCATGTGACTCACGCCCACCGGTGACCCCAGACATGTGATCGCGGGTCACCGGAGGGTTGGCATAACAACTAGAGGTCTCAAGGAGACCTCTATGGTTGTCACTGCTGGCTTGCTGTGAGCGCCACCCGGTGGTCAGCGCTCATAGCAGTGAGTAATTTTACTACATAGAGGTGATCTGATCATCGCCTCTTTGTCTCCCATAGAGACTATTTAAGCATGCCAAACTAAAAAAAAAAAATGTTTTAAAAAATATATGAAAGTTCAAATCACCCCCCTTTCGTCCCATTCAAAATAAAGGAATAAAACAAACAAACATACACATATTTGTTATCTCTGCGTTCAGAATCGCCCTATCCATCAATGAAAAAAAGAATTAAACTGATCGCTAAACGGCGTAGCGAGAAAAAAGTCAAAAACGCCAGAATTACTTTTTTTGTTCGCCGCAGCATTGCATTAAAATGCAATAACTGGGAATCAAAAGATCGTATATGCACTAAATCATATAGTTAAAAACATCAGCTCGGCACACAAAAAATACTCCCTCACCCAACCCGAGATCACAAAAAATACAGACGCTGCAGGTATCAGAAAATGGCGCAATTTTTTTTTTTTAACAAAGTTTGAATTTTTTTTCACCACTTAGATAAAAAAAAAACCTAGACATGTTTGGTGTCTATGAACTCGTAATGACCTGGAGAATCATAATGACAGGTTAGTTTTAGCATTTAGTGAACCTAGCAAAAAAGCCAAAACAAAAAACAAGTGTGGGATTGCACTTTTTCTGCAATTTCACCGCACTTGGAATTTTTCTCCTGTTTTCTAGTACACTACATGGGTAAAACCAATGGCGTCGTTCAAAAGTACAACTTGTCCCGCAAAAACAAGCCCTCACATGGCCATATTGATGGAAAATAAAAAAGTTATAGCTCTGAGAAGAAGGGGAGCAAAAACGAAATGCAAAACAAAAAAAGCTTTCACAGTGTTTTCTGTATTTCAACATGGTGTTTGATTATGCAAATGCTCAAAAGCAGTGGATTTATCACAAAGCCTGCAGCCATTCTATAGCTATAAAGCCAAACAATTGGGGGAAGCAATCGCTCTCGACTTCCTCGCACAACCCCACAGGAGCGCTCCTGGGTTCCCTATAAGGGTATGTTTTCCACGGTCCGGAAACAGTCCGGATTAGCTGCGTGTTTGACGCTGTGCGTTGGCGCAGCGTCAAACACGCAGCGTCCAGATGTTACAGCATAGTGGAGGGGATTTCAAGAAATCCCGTCTCCACTATGCAACACGCAGGCGGAAGACCTGCGTTTCGGACATGCGGCGCGTCTTTTTAGACCGCAGCATGTCCTATTCCTTGCGGCGACGCTGCGTCGCCGCAAGGGAAATAACACAGGCCTGTGTAGCCCTGTGGTCATTCCGGATGTGTTCACTAGGGGGCGGGGCTTTGGGCGGGCGGACTTTCGGCTCCGTCCAAAGCGCTGTGTTTCCTGAGCGTGGAAACACAGCCTTAGATACTCACTGCCAGATTACTCCTGCAGTAGCTTATCTCCTTAGAGAACAACAGCATTGGCTGTTGAAATTTCAGAAGTCTGAATTCGTTTTGCAGGAGGCCCCTATACATATTATTAATTTTACTTACAATTTTCCTATACAGCATAGCCATTTTTGATAATGGGGATCTTGGCCCCCTAAACTTTATTTTTGGCTCCAACCACTGTGGGCGCCAAGTGCTGGAATGAGCAAGCTTGATGGGGCTGTTACCACTGGAGAATGCACAACATAATGAATGCATATTTCCTAGAAAAGTGTTAAGTGCTCATTGGTTACTGGTGCCTGTGTGACAGAAGCCTGCTTTAACCAGGCTCCGGTGATATTCATGGGCAGCTCTTGCGCAGACGGAAGTTGAAGACAGTGCACATAGAAGGGCGAACGCTGCTCAGAAGCGAAGTGACGATCTGCCTATGCTCAGCTTTCCCAGAGCCTGAAGTGACACATGCAGCGAGGGGATACATTGATATCCCGAGGCGTTACTAAGCATTGTAATAAGCTCTGGAGGCTCACTTTCAGGACATCTCTGTCCAGGGTTCTTAACACATCATTCACATAATAGGAAAAAAAACTGCATTTCTCTGTTATTAGCCAATGGATCACAGACATTAAGATATCAATGTATTCTGCTAAAAAAAATACTAACACCAGGTCTTGATTCCACCTGTGAATTTTGAGAAATCACAGCTAGAATCAACCCCAACTACCATTACCCCAATTGCCTGCTGCGGTGTCAGTCGGGGGAATGGTTCTTAGGGTTGATGTCAGATCTGATTTCTCACAAAGAGAGAATGGCAACGCCTCAGAAATTGTCGCTTCCATGTGAGGCGCCACTTCTGGGGCAGCTGCGGGCTGTTATTTTAAGGTTTTGAGTGCCCAATAACCAGTGACCTTGCAGCCTGACAATATCAGCTCACAACTATCTGTTTTTACGTTTGATGATTATCACGTCATTAGCCCACATCATTTAAAAAAAAAATAATAATATATACTGCTCAAAAAAATAAAGGAACACTTATATTCTGTTGTTTAACTCCCAAGTAAATCAAACTTCTGTGAAATCAAACTGTCCACTTAGGAAGCAACACTGACAATCAATTTCACATGCTGTTGTGCAAATGGAATAGACAACAGATGGAAATTATTGGCAATTATCAAGACACACTCAATAAATGAGTGGTTCTGCAGGTGAGGACCACAGACCACATCTCAGTACCAATGCTTTCTGGCTGATGTTTTGGTCACTTTTGAATGTTGGTTGTGCTTTCACACTCGTGGTTAGCATGAGACGAACTCTACAACCCACACAAGTGGCTCGGGTAGTGCAGCTCATCCAGGATGGCACATCAATGCGAGCTGTGACAAGAAGGTTTGCTGCGTCTGTCAGCGTAGTGTCCAGAGGCTGAAGGCGTTACCAGGAGACAGGCCAGTACACCAGGAGACGTGGAGGGGCCGTAGGAGGGCAACAACCCAGCAGCAGGACAGCTACCTCTGCCTTTGTGCAAGGAGGAAAAGGAGGAGCACTGCCAGAAACACTGCAAAATGACCTCCAGCAGGCCACAAATGTGCATGTCTGCACAAACGGTTAGAAACCGACTATGGGGATGGTCTGAGTGCCCGACGTCCCCAGATGGGGGTTGTGCTCACAGCCCAACACCGTGCAGGATGCTTGGCATTTGCCATAGAACACCAGGATTGGCAAATTTGCCACTGGCACCCTGTGCTCTTCACAGATGAAAGTAGGTTCACGCTGAGCACATGTGACAGACGTGACAAAGTCTGGAGACGCCATGGAGAGCGATCTGCCTGCAACATCCTTCAGCATGACCAGTTTGGCAGTGGGTCATTAATGGTGTGAGGTGGCATTTCTTTGGAGGGCCGCACAGCCCTCCATGTGCTCGCCAGAGTAGCCTGACTGCCATTAGGTACCGAGATGAGAGCCTCAGACCCCTTGTGTGACCATATGCTGGTGCAGTTGGGTCCCTCCTAATGCCAGCCAGACCTCATGTGGCTGGAGTGTGTCAGCAGTTCCTGCAAGATGAAGGCATTGAAACTACGGACTGGCCCGCCCATTCCCCAGACCTGAATCCGATTGAGCACATCTGGGACATCATGTCTCGCTCCATCCACCAACATCACGTGGCACCACAGACTGTCCAGGAGTTGGCGGATGCTTTATTCCAGGTCTGGGAGGAGATCCCTCAGGAGACCATCCGCCACCTCATCAGGAGCATGCCCAGGCATTGTAGGGATGTCATACAGGCACAGGGAGGTCATACAGGCACGTGGAAACTACACACATACTGAGCATCATTTGACTTGTTTTAAGGACAATACATTCCAGTTTATATTTTGTGTGTGACTCCAAATCCAGGTGTCATGTGTGCATTGCCACGAAGATCGTCGCGGTTGCACATTTTGACTTCTCACAGCTGAGCTGCTGTTTCTTTGTGTTTGGCAGCTAGGGAGTTAATTCTGTCTGTGCTCGGTGCTGGGACTGGGTGCAGTTTCTCCCGGCTGCAATTGATTATTTGTTGATTGGTTTCCTTTAAATCCTGGTTGTCTGCTTGGGGAGGTTGCCAGTGAAACCTTCATGCAGACCACAGATAGATATGAATCTGTATAGACTTTAGTTGTGAGCTCCTTAGTTGTTCTAAGCTCAACTTGGTTAGAGTTTATTTCCCAGACCATTTATGTTCCTTTGGTGTTTTGAGTGTGTATGCAAGCGAGTGTTATCCTGTCTGTCTTATATGTCTAATCTGTGTATTTAGCTGAGATCAGCCCATATCCCTTTGGTGGTAGTCAGGATCCTTCTTAGGACTGATTACAGGGTTCAGGGTCTGATAGGAGACAGGGTTAGGTTTGGAGACTTGACTCTGAACCATTATCAGTACCTCCAAGGTGAGGGATTAGTTAGGACCCCAGTTTTGGGTCAGGTTAGATCCCGGTCCACCTCTTTCCGTTTCAGCTCATCAAGTCCTCAAGATTAACCCTGAGTTCAGCAGATATTGTGTCAGGTAAATCTATTCTATACTTACATGCTGATGTTGCTATACTAGTTGTTGTATAGAGTGTTGTTCCTGTATTAATAGTTACTGACATTGTATACATATCATTAGACAGCGTGACATTTTCACTGGCCTTAAAAAATTATCTCCAGTTTACCATGGATCCAGTAGCCCAGCTGGCTCTGCAGTTGCAGGGATTATCCATTGAGCTGACGGACATTAAGTCCAAAGTTTTGTCTCCCCTGGAGCAAACCAGAGTTGAACCTAAAGTAGCTCTCCCGGACAGGTTCACTGGTGGGCGAGACAAATTTTTCACCTTCGGGAGGCATGTAAATTGTATTTTCGGCTCTCGGCCTCGATCATCAGGGAGTGATGAGCAGAGAGTGGGAATTGTTATCTCACTTCTGCAAGGGGACCCTCAATCCTGGGCATTTTCCCTTCCTCCGGGATCCCCGGCTCTACTGTCTGTAGATCAATTTTTTACTGCCCTGGGATTGGTATATGATGACCCAGATCGGGTCTCTCTTGCTGAGACAAAATTACGTTAAGATACAGCAGGGAGATCGTCCGGCAGAGGAATTTGCTTCTGAGTTTCGTAGATGGGCCACAGATACTCAGTTGAATGACCCAGCTCTTAGGAGCCAGTTTTTGTCATGGGCTTTCTGATAAATTAAAAGACGTTTTGGCTCAGTATGAGTCTCCTCATTCACTGGAGGCTGCTATGGCCTTAGCTATCCGTACTGATAGACGGCTTCGGGAGAGGGGTGAGGTAACCCCACTCCCTGTTGTTTCTCCACCTACCACTAAAGTCCCTTATGTTGAGGTTCCCCTTGTCTGTTCGGATGAGCCTATGCAGTTGGGAGGGACATCATTTCGTAGGAGGGGATTGGCGGTACGCCGCAGGACTAGAAGATGTTTTTTTTCTGCGGGAAAGAGGGACATTTTGTTGGAGAATGTCCATCCCGTGCCTTGTTGAGCCAAAAGTTGCCGGAAAAACTGTTAATCCCAGGTTTGTGGTGGACGACAACCTGGGAGTATGTATTTCATCCGCCAGTTCTTCTCAGTTTCCTTGTACCAGTGGAGGTGGTAGTTGGTACGAGAGTGGAGAGATTGTCTGTTCTTCTTGATAGTGGTTCCGGGGCTAATCTGGTTGACGCTCAGTTTGCTCAGGCTCAAGGTATGCATCTGAGTGTATTGGTCAAACCGATCCCTATATTCTCCATTGACGCCAGGCCTCTCGGCCAAGGTAGCTTTGTTCATGAGGTTCATTAACATTGACCTTCGGGTAGGGGCAATACATAGGGAACAATTATCTTGTTATGTGTTGGAGGGTCTACCTACTCCCATTGTGTTGGGACTTCCTTGGTTGGTTAAACATAACCCTGTGATTAATTGGCAGTCCAGAGAAATAAGCCAATGGGGGTGTTTTGCAAAAGCAACTGCATGAACACATCAGTGCGGTCGTGCCTAGTACATTGCCTCCTTTTTTGGAGGATTTTGGGGATGTTTTCTCTGAGGAGGGGTGTCAGGAGTTGCCTCCTCATCGCGTGTATGACTGCTCTATTAATCTCCTTCCTGATGCTAAGTTGCCTAAAGCTAGGTTGTATAATCTTTCTGGTCCTGAGAGGCAGGCTATGAAAGATTATATTTCTGAAAGTCTGGCCAAAGGGCATATTAGACCTTCATCTTCCCCAGTAGCCGCGGGGTTCTTCTTTATGAAGAAGAAAGATGGAGGCCTACGCCCTTGCTTGGATTTCCGCGAACTTAATCGGATTACTGTTCGAGATCCGTATCCACTCCCTCTTATTCCTGATCTCTTCAATCAAATTGTTGGCGCCAAATGGTTCTCTAAATTGGATCTCAGGGGGCGTATAATCTGATTAGGATAAAAGAGGGGGATGAGTGGAAAACGGCGTTTAACACGCCGGAGGGACATTATGAGAACCTAGTCATGCCTTTTGGTCTGACTACTGCACTAGCAGTATTCCAACATTTTGTTAATGACATTTTTCGTCACCTTGTGGGGCTGTTTGTGGTTGTATATTTGGACGACATTTTAATTTACTCGCCAGATCTTGTGTCTCATCAGGAGCATGTGAGACAGGTGTTGCAGATCTTGCGAGACAATAAACTATACGCCAAACTGGAGAAGTGTGTATTTGCCGTACAGGAACTTCAGTTTTTGGGTTTTTTGGTGTCAGCCTACGGTTTCCGTATGGACCCTGAAAAGGTGAGAGCAGTGCTTGAATGGGATCAGCCAGGGGATCTTAAGGCTCTGCAGCGTTTTTTGGGGTTTGCTAACTACTACCGGAAATTTATTTGTAATTTCTCATCTGTCATCAAACCTCTCACTGACATGACAAGAAAAGGGACGGATTTTTCTAAATGGTCGGACAAAGCTTGCCAAGCCTTTTCCTCTTTGAAGAAATGTTTTGCTTCGGCACCCGTTCTCATCCAACCAGATGCATCTCAGCCGTTCATTGTGGAGGTGGATGCGTCTGACGTAGGGGTGGGTGCTATATTGTCCCAGGGTCCGTCCCCTGGTAAATGGCATCCGTGCGCTTTCTTTTCTAAGAAATTGTTGTCCGCCGAAAGGAATTATGATATCGGCAATAGGAACTTTTGGCCATTAAGTTAGCTTTTGAAGAATGGCGTCACTTTTTGGAGGGGGCAGTCCACCCGGTTACCGTTATTACTGATCACAAGAACCTGTTGTATTTGGAATCCGCTAAGCGTCTGAATTCCAGACAAGCTCAATGGTCGTTGTTTTTTACCAGGTTAATTTTGTCGTCACTTATCGCCCGGGGTCTAAGAATGTAAAGGCTGATGCCTTGTCTCGCAGTTTCCCAGGGGCCGGGAAAACAGATGACCCGAGTCCTATCCTTCAGGAGGGGGTGGTAGTGTCGGCTGTATTTTCTGAGCTTGAGGAGGAGGTGTTAGAGGCTCAGGGGGACGCCCCTGCAGGACCTCCAGGGAGACTGTTTGTCCCAAATCTGTTGAGACAAAAGGTTATTGAGGCACATCATAATTCTGCTCTAGCAGGACATCCAGGGAGTAAGGCTACTTTAGATCTCCTTTCTCGCCGGTTTTGGTGGCCTAATGCTAATAAAGATGTTTAAACTTTTGTCGCGTCATGTGGGGTGTGTGCTCGCTCTAAAACCCCTCATACCCGTCCGTCTGGGACCCTTTTACCCTTGAAACTTCCGGAGCGTCCATGGACTCATTTATCTATGGACTTCATTACGGACCTTCCTCCGTCGTCTGGGAATACTGTCATACTGGTGGTTGTTGACAGGTTCAGTAAGATGGCACATTTCGTTGCTCTTCCTGCACTCCCTAATGCTAAAACTCTGGCGCAGGTGTTCATTAGGGAGATCGTTAGACTTCATGGGTTGCCTTCTGATGTGGTGTCAGATAGGGGGTCTCAGTTTGTGTCCAAATTTTGGAGGGCATTTTGTTTACGTCGGGGGATGCAATTGTCATTTTCCTCGGCTTTTCATCCGCAGACCAATGGTCAGACAGAGCGTCTGAATCAGAGCTTAGAGACATATCTCCGGTGTTTTGTCTCAGAGAACCAAGAGGACTGGTCTTCTTTCTTGCCTCTGGCAGAGTTCGCCTCTAACAACAGGCGGAGCGAGTCCACTGGTAAGTCCCCGTTTTTTTGGGGCATATGGTTTCCATCCCCAGTTTTGTACTTTCAATGGGTGGGGGCCCTTCTGGGGTTCCTGAGGAGGAGCGTTTCTCGTCGTCACTTGCTTCTGTGTGGAGAGGTGTATTGAATAATCTGAGTGCGATGGGGAACCGTTACAAACGTATGGCTGATAGGAGGAGAGTTTCTGGTCCAGATCTGAATGTGAACGATCTGGTATGGTTGTCTACCAGGAATATAAAACTTAAAGTGCCCTCCTGGAAACTGGGTCCCAGATTCATCGGGCCGTACAGGATCAGTTCCATAATTAATCCTGTGGCATTTCGTCTGGACCTCCCTCCTACGTTTAAAATTCATAATGTGTTCCACAAGTCATTACTTAAAAGGTATGTGGCACCAGTCATACCGTCACCTCTACCTCCTCCTCCTGTGTTGGTCAATGGTAACTTGGAATTTCAAGTATCAAAGATCATTGACTCACGTCTGAATCGCCGGTCCCTTCAGTACTTGGTGCATTGGAAGGGGTATGGTCCAGAGGAGAGGACGTGGGTCCCTGCGTCTGATGTTAACGCAGATCGTTTGGTTCGGACCTTCCACAGAACTCACCCGGCAGGCCTGGCCCTGAGGGTCCGGAGGCCCCTCGTAGAAGGGGGGGTACTGTCATGTGTGCATTGCCACGAAGATCGTCGCGGTTGCACATTTTGACTTCTCACAGCTGAGCTGCTGTTTCTTTGTGTTTGGCAGCTAGGGAGTTAATTCTGTCTGTGCTCGGTGCTGGGACTGGGTGCAGTTTCTCCCCGGCTGCAATTGATTATTTGTTGATTGGTTTCCTTTAAATTCCTGGTTGTCTGCTTGGGGAGTTGCCAGTGAAACCTTCATGCAGACCACAGATAGGAATGAATCTGTATAGACTTTAGTTGTGAGCTCCTTAGTTGTTCTAAGCTCAACTTGGTTAGAGTTTATTTCCCAGACCATTTATGTTCCTTTGGTGTTTGAGTGTGTATGCAAGCGAGTGTTATCCTGTCTGTCTTATATGTCTAATCTGTGTATTTAGCTGAGATCAGCCCATATCCCTTTGGTGGTAGTCAGGATCCTTCTTAGGACTGATTACAGGGTTCAGGGTCTGATAGGAGACAGGGTTAGGTTGGAGACTTGGACCTCTGAACCATTATCAGTACCTCCAAGGTGAGGGATTAGTTAGGACCCCAGTTTAGGGTCAGGTTAGATCCCGGTCCACCTCTTTCCTGTTTCAGCTCATCAAGTCCTCAAGATTAACCCTGAGTTCAGCAGATATTGTGTCAGGTAAATCTATTCTATACTTACATGCTGATGTTGCTATACTAGTTGTTGTATAGAGTGTTGTTCCTGTATTAATAGTTTACTGACATTGTATACATATCATTAGACAGCGTGACACCAGGCCTCCAATGGTTTATAAATTTGATTTCCATTGATGACTTTTGTGTGATTTTGTTGTCAGCACATTCAACTTTGTACAGAACCAAGTATTCAATGAGAATATTTCATTCATTCAGATCTAGGATGTGTTGTTTGAGTGTTTCCTTTATTTCTTTGAGCAGTGTAATATATATTCATTTGGTTAAACCAGGCTAAACACCCTTTAGTGCCACATGAAAGACAATAAAGCGTGCAAGTTTATAATGTGTAGGGGGCTTATGAAATTATACATCTGCAGCATATCTATCCTATCCAATATCAATTATATATCTAATCTTTCTATCATTATTTATCTATATGTTTATATCAGGTTGCTTTATTACTTTTGTAAACTTGCTTTAAGTTACACAGAGCATTACAATATGTAAAAGATTATGTTAACACGTTGCATACAGATGCTAAGTAGTGATGAGTGAGTATACTCATTGCTCGGGTTTTCCCGAGCACGCTCAGGTGATCTCCGAGTATTTGGAAGTGCTCGGAGATTAAGTTTCTGTTGCCGCAGCTGCATGATTTGCGGCTTTTTGACAGCCTGAATACATGTGGGGATTCCTTAACAAACAGGCATTCCTCACATGTATTTAAGCTGTCCAGCAGCCATAATTCATGCAGCTGCGGCAACAGAAACAATCTCCAAGCACTTCCAAATACTCAGAGACCACCCGAGCAACAAGTATACTCGCTCATCACTAAAGCTAAGCGAGAAAAAACAAAAACGCACACTTACATGACATACAGAGTAACACTGGCATGACACTTGTTCAACTCACCCTGAAGCCATTGCATGGAAACCCTCAAGACCCTGCAATCACATGGGGTTGGGTGGGATGATAAAGTTAGAGAGAAAGAACCCCTTTAGATATCATTTTTATTATTGATGGCAGAATGTAGGGGGTTAAACAGCCACAATCGCTGGCAAAACCAAATGTGACCAATGTAGCAGGGTGTCAGATATTATATATGGTTGACACACGCTCTATTCTGACCAGACGGAGACGACGTGTCTCTGGGAGGATCAAGGCAGATTCCTAATCCCGTTTATTACATCATCTCTTTTATAATATTTAGCAGGTTGTACTTCAACCAATAGTATGAAAACACACTTACAACTCTTAACCTATAAAAATGCAGGAAAGCCAGAAACTATATATATGTTCGTATCTACGTGACATAGAAAAAAACACAATAGTACATTCATCTGAGTTTTATACAATGATACATCCCAAGGTCTCATATCTTGACCAGGCTGGAACAGTCTGGTTTTTGTTACAGCCATAACCTTTACTCTGGTTAAGTTACTGAAAAACAATTTGGCTTTATAACAGCCAGGAACTATAGCCTAGTTAAGTAACAGAATTTATCTAATAAACGACAAGAGTCACAAGAATTTGGTCGTTCACATTCTCACCTGTCTAAGGCCATGTTCACACAGTAAGTATTTGGTGATTTTTTTTCAGCCTCAGTATTTGTACACTAAAACCAGGTTTGGAAAAGTATAGTAGAAACATGTGCAACACTTCTGCATTTTTTTTACCTCTTTGTGGTTTTGGCTTACAAATATTGAGGAAAATAAAAAAAAATACTCAACATATGCACGGGGCCTAATGGTGATTTATAGTCTGCCATGTTTGTGCTTTAACCCCTTTCTGCCATCAAACGTAGTATTCCGTCCATGTGCCCTAGGACTTAATTCCCAAGGACGGAATAGTACGGGGGGGAGCGCAGCTGATCGCGGCCGGGTGTCAGCTGATTATCACAGCTGACACCCGGGACTATGTGCCAGAAGCGGTCACGGACCGCTCCCAGCATATTAACCACCGGCACACTGCGATCAAACATGATCACAGTGTTCCAGCGGTACAGGGAAGCATCGCGCAGGGAGGGGGCTCCCTGCGTGCTTCCCTGAGACCCTCAGAGCAGCGCAATGTCATCGCGCTGTTCTGAGGACCTCCTCTCTGCAGGACCCTGGATCCAAGGTGGCCGCGGGGTCTTTCCGGGTCCTGCAGGGAGGCGGTTTCCTCAGTGCCTGCTGAGAGCAGGAGCTGAGAACGCCTGCTGCACTGCCTGCGAGATAGCCGATCTGACACAGTGCTGTGCACAGTGTCAGATCTGCGATCTCACACTATACAGTGATGTCCCACCCTGGGACAAAGTAAAAAAAAATAAAAACGTGTAAATAAAAAAAAAATCCTAAATAAAGAAAAAATATATATATTCCCCACTAAATTCATTTCTTTATGTAAAAAAAACCCAAAGCAATAAAAGTACACATATTTAGTATCGCCGCATCCGGAATGAACCGCCCTATAAAACTGTCCCACTAGTTAACCCCTTTAGTGAACCTCTTAGAAAAAAAAAAGCAAAAAACCAATGATTTATCATCATACCGCCGAATTAAAAGTTGAATAACATGCAATCAAAAAGACTGATATAAATAAACATGGTACTGCTGAAAACGTCATCTTGTCCTGCAAAAAACGAGCCACCATACAGCATCATCAGCGAAAAAATAAAAAAGTTATAGCTCACAGAATAAAGCGATGCAAAAAAAATTTTTTTTATATATAATTGTTTTTATTGTATAAAAGCGCCAAAACATTAAAAAATGATATAAATGAGGTATCGCTGTAATCGTACTGTCCCGAAGAATAAAACTATTTTATCAATTTTACCACACGCGGTACGGTATAAACGCCCCCCAAAAAGAAATTCATGAATTGCTGGTTTTTGTTCATTCTGCCTCCCAAAAATCATAATAAAAAGTGATAAAAAAATGTTATGTGCCTGAAAATGGTGCCAATTAAAGCGTCAACTCGTCCTGCAAAAAATAAGACCTCACATGACTCTGTGGGCCAAAATAAGAAAAAATTATAGCTCTCAAAATGTGATGATGCAGAAACTATTTTTTGCAATAAAAAGTGTCTTTTAGCGTGTGACAGCTGCCAAACAAAAAAACCCGCTGTAAATAGTAAATCAAATCCCCCTTTATTACCCCCTTAGTTAGGGAAAAATAATAAAATTAAAAAAATGTATTTATTTCCATTTTCCCATTAGGGTTAGGGTTGGGGCTAAAGTCAGGGTTAGGGTTGGGATTAGGGTTGGGGTGCGTTAGGGTTAAGTTTGTGGTTAGGGTTATGTTACAGTTGGGATTAGGGGTGTGTTGGGGTTAGGGTTGGAGATAGAATTGGGGGGTTTCCACTGTTTAGGCTCATCAGGGGCTCTCCAAACGTGACATGGCGTCTGATCTCAATTCCAGCCAATTCTGCGTTGAGAAAGTCAAACGGTGCTCCTTCCCTTCTGAGCTCTGCCATGCGCCCAAACAGTAGTTTACCCCCACATATGGAGTATCAGTGTACTCAGGACAAATGGCACAATAACTCTTTGGGTCCAATTTCTTATGTTACCCATGGGAAAATAAAAAATTGGGGGCAAAAATATCATTTTTGTGGAAAAAAATATGATTTTTTATGGCTGTACATTATAAACTTCTGTGAAGCACTTGGGCATTCAAAGTTCTCACCACACCATAATAAATGTAATTCCCACTTACATTGAAGCTGACACGCAATGTTTGGCAGTAAAGAGGCCTTGCACAGATAGGGTAAGCTGAGGAATTATATTTATGTAATTTTTTGTACCGAAAATTTCAGATATTTTCACAGAAAAATGCAAAATATATTGACTGAAATTTTACCGCTAACATAAAATACAATGTGTCATAAAAAAAAGTCCCAGAATCACTGAGTTATTACCACATAAAATGACACTTGTCAGATTTGAAAAATAGGGCGGTCATTAAGCTTAAAGTTGGCCCCATTACAAAGTTGAACATCTTATATACACATACACTGATTTCTCTTGGGTTGACATATTAGCCTCAGTTAAAAGGTAAATTCGGCTCTGGCTCCTTTCGGCATCTTGTTTGTGCACCTTGAACTGTATACTTGGCCTTCATTTAACACCGTTTATACAGCATCAGGGAGGGAAAAAATGGTAGTAAATCTGTGGTGAGTCGGGCTGTCCCCGACAGCGGCTTTCAGATGCAGGAATATTCTAAAAAGTACTTGAAGAGTCATATATAGACCACCCTGAAGTTCATTGGTTGGCAACACATTAATATGTCCTATCTAATGCCTAACCTTTTATCATTAAGTGCACCAAAAAAAAAAGCTTCTTCAATTTAAAAGGCCACTTTTGCTGCTGTTTCCTGGGAAATCAAAAACCACGTTTTGAGTATAATGGTCCCACAGAGCCCCTATTAGGAATCGCTGTGCTTGATCTGCTTTATGAAGGTATTCAGGATGTCTTCTGATATCTGTTCTTAAATCCTATACTTCTGTATCTCACAGCCTATCCTGACATCACCTCAATGTTCCTGAAGCCTTCAGAACCCCTAGGAGAAGCTATGTGTGAGAAGGCACAGAAATTTTCAGGAGATATAACTGAGGTACTCGGCTCTTGTGAGAAAGGAAATGTCAAAGATGGGGATATGATCCGATCTGTACAACATTCATCGATTTGTGTTCAAGTAAAAGCAAATCTGAAGGATGAAGATCACATGTCTGATATCTGTAGTATAGAAGATCTATCCACACTCAACATTAAAGAAGAGTCCTTCTCTGGGTATGAAGACTCTCTTTTTATGGGTCGGCCAGGACTGTAGTCGTGACCACGGACACTAAGATGTCGGTGTCCAGGCAGTCCCCTACAGAAACATAAAGTCCATTGCTGTGCGCAACTGTATCTCCAGGTTCAGGTCCCTCTGGGCACTTCTCATACAATGAAGATTCCTTCCCACGGCGATCCCCATCAAATGAGACACAGTCCATTACAACTTAAACGGTTTCTTTACTATAAACTTTGCACAGCATATCCACAGTTGTTACATTTTGGGTTACATATTCCTCCATACGGGATTCCTCAACTTTCCCTGCGCTGCTGACGCTTCCTTGCAGTACGCGCCAGGACCGGACCGTTTTAGACTGCTTCCCAGCTTCCTCCCGGCTCAACCTCGCCACAAAGACATTTCCCTCTGCCTTCTTCGCCCCAGGATGGAGATCATCAGTCACTAAGTTAGGCTGCCTCTGAAAAAGCATCCGACCCGTCCGTACTGTTCCCTGTGAAGCTTCAGCGTTCCTTTCTTTCTCACTCACTGAATCTGAACGTTCCTCGGTCCGTCCAACTCCAGACCTTAGGGCGTCCGCCCAGGCCATCCTTTGCCACAACTTCTGCATTCTTCTAGGACTAACACTTGCTGAATGTTACGAGGCTGTCGAGCCGTTTTGGGCCTAGAGCCCATGTGGACACCTAGGGTACCCTGGCCCCATCTGTCCTAACTTCCTACTTGCTTAGCCTTACTTCTCGGCAGCCCCTCACATTATATTAACCCTACACTAAACCTATCTCTGACTACAACTAGTGTGTTCTAGGATGCCCCCATCCAGTGGCCATTCCTGCGCATTACACTTTCCCTATACTATACACGAAAACATAGTAAACATTATCACATCATATACAATGAGGAACAATCAAACATGGAAACAAAGCGATGGTAATACCCAGAAGGGGTAGCAGTACCATATCATACATGAGGTAGTACATGTAACATGCTAACACACAACCTAGTTGCATATTCGACCAGAGGGTGATTACACACCCATGATAGTCAGCATGAGAAAAGCAAAGAGCAAATACCTGCTCCGAAACACATTGTTATTGAATAAAGGATTTAGTATTTTCGGTAACCTATACGCTCCTTTTTTCTCCTGGTTTATAAGTGCATGTAACATGTAGCAATACCAGTAAGCAAAAAAAGGCATAAATATAACTATCAACATTATTAACTTCGCCTACTGTATCCTCACCCATCCCTTGTAGATTGTGAGCCCTCACGGGCAAGGTACTCTCTTCTACTGTACCAGTCATAACTTGTATTGTCTAAGATTACTGTACTTGTATTTATTATGTATACCCCACCTCACATGTAAAGCGCCATGGATTAAATGGCGCTATTATAATAAATAATAATAATAATAACTTAACCCCTTTACACTCTTACTGAGGCTATAGCCTCCACTCCTGGGGTTGAGTCCCCATGTATAGCTATCAATATCAAAGAAGAATCTTTCTCTAATGAAGAGACAGAATATACCAATGATCTGAAAAATGAGTCCACTTTTAGTGCTGAAGGAAGCCTTGGTTCAACCCCATTCCACATTATTAAGATACTAAGCACATCCATTCACAAGAAGGCTAGTAGAGAACTAAATACATCTCAGATAGCTCAGACCAACACAGATGGCGTTTTTACTGCCAAGATTGTAAGAAATGTTACCCTACCAACTCCTATTTCATAAAGCCCCGGAATGGCCATAAAGTTGCCTTGTCCTCAATGGGGTGAGAACATCTCTTTTAATTTTGATCTCAGCATCCAACAGCACATGCAGAAGAAAAGATATTTGCTTGCTCTGAGTGTTGCAAGAGCATGTCATACAAACCAGCTCTCCTGGTCCTTCAAAGGATCCAGAAGGGCAAGTCTCATATGATCGAGTCTCAGATAAATCTCGCCAGAAAGAAGTTCTATACCAGTAAGGCTGCCATTATTCTGCAACAGAGACTTCAGACAGGAAATGCTTTTGAGCGCGGAAAACATTTTCTACAAAAGACCTGTCTTCAGCAGCATTTGAGCACTCATACTGGACAGAAACCCTATGCCTGTTCAGAGTGTGGGAAGTGCTTTATTCGGAAGAGTTATCTCAAGCAGCACTTAAAAGTCCACCTGCCAAAGAAGGAGACATTCTGTTGTTCTGAATGTGGCAAATGCTACTAGCGTAGGGCTGATTTCAGATGGCAGATGTCGATACACCTTGGTGAAAAATGAGCCCAAGCCAACATACAGCTGTGAGTGTCATACAGCCTAAGGCTAGGTTCATATTTGCGGTTCAGTCCACAGCGTATCGTCCGCAACCACAAACGCATGCAAAAATGCGTGCTAACATAGCGTTTTCTATCAGCATTAGCTTACGCATGACGGCAAAAAAAAACGCTGTGTTTGCATGCGTTTGCGCTTTTTATGCGCATGCGTTCTATAGGAAAAAGATTTCCAGGAGAATTTCCTTGACACAAGCCACGCCCAATGGGCGTGTCTCACGGAAATTCTGTATATAGCAAACGCAAGCGAACGCATGTCTTTGCGTACCTAAGCGTTCCCATAGACTGTAATGCATTGTTTTGACGCACTCCATCCGCAATCGTCCACTTGCGTATGGCCGTGGAAATTTGACAACTCCAAAATTGCAACATGCATGCGTAAGCAAACGCAGGCGACCGCATGCAAACACATGTACCTGCGTCCACAATGTAAAAGATATGAAAACACGACGCATGTAGATGTATGCGTCAGAAACACTGCGGACACAACCACAAATGTGAAACCGGCCTTAGTGCCATCAAAAGTGGAAGCCCCTTAAATTTCTGCCTTATGTGCAGTTTGATACATTATAGCGACGGTAAAAAAAAAAAAAGTACTGTACTCGCCTTTTCGGTGCTACTGGTCATCATCTTGACAGCGCAGCAGCCAATTGGTGAGTTCAGCGGCTCTGAATGGTGTATTCTGGCTGCATGAGAACGCCCTGGTGGAGTCGCTGTACTCACTAAATGGCTGCCCTGCCGTGAAGGTGATGCCCGTGCCAGACAACAGGCAGATTCACTTGTGGACTGGGCCTGGTGGTGATGTGTGTGTGTTTTTGTTTTGTTATTTTTTTCAAAGCTGATGAAATTGACCTGCAAGGCAAGGTGTTCTTGAAGTTCACAGCATGTTAAATTTTACAGTAAATTTGCATTTTTACTTGTAGATTTGCCCATGGACTTGAAAATCTGCAGATATAAAAATGCATGTAATCTATGCACCTGACCATCAATCAAGGTTTATCACACCTTGGTAACAGAAGCTTTCCAAAATACTTATTTAACCCCTTAATGACCAAGCCAAATTTTACAATCCTGACCACTGTCACTTTATGAGATAATAACTCTGGATTGCTTCCATGGATCCTGGTGATTCTGAGTCTTTTCATGACACATTGGACTTCATGATAGTGGTAAATTTCTTCAATATGATTTGCGCTTATTCGTGACAAAAAAATGAAATTTTGCAAAAAATTTTAATATGTTGCAATTTTCAAACTTTTAATTTGTGTGCCCTTTCAATCAGAGAAATATGTCTCACAAAATCGTTACTAAATAACATTTCCCACATGTCAACTTAAAATTAGCACAATTTTGGAAACATCATTTTTTTTTGTTAGGAAGTTAGAAGGTTAAAAGTTAACCAGTGATCTTTAATTTTTCCATCAAAATTTACGAAACCATTTTTTTAGGGACCACATCACATTTTAAGTAACTTTGAGTGCCCATATGACAAAGTACCCAAAAGTGACACCATTCTAAAATCTGCACCCCTCAAGGTGCTCAAAACCACATTTAAGGCCCGAGTTACAGACAACGGATATAAAATCGGACCGTATTATACGGCCGTAATATGCAGAAAAGTCCCCTGAACAGTGATCCGTATGTCATCCATGTGCAATGTGTAACGGGTCTGGGAGGCGGAATCTCTGAGCTACTATACAAAGGGGCGGTCCTTGTAAGGGAGCGGGTGGCGACCAGGGTGGACGGGCAGGTAGTCACAGCAGATAACCGGGGTAGTCTCTGGATGAACGGGCAGGAGGTCACGGCAAGTGACCGGGGAAGTCTCTGGATGAGCGGGCAGGAGGTCACGGCAAGTGACCGGGGCAGTCTCTGGATGAGCGGGCAGGAGGTCACAGCAAGTGACCGAGGCAGTCTCTGGATGAGCGGGCAGGAGGTCACGGCGAGTGACCGGGGCAGTCTCTGGAAGAAGGTAGATACGACCTGTGATGGCTGAGCCTCCCGGTAGGCTAGCAGGAAGATAGCAGAAGAGCGCTCCCAGGTGAGCGGGCGAGAGTCACTGGAATAGCAGAAGATCACAGCCCGTGACGGCAGAGCCTCCAGGTAGGCTAGCAGGCAGGTAACAGATGAGCGCTCCCAGGTGAGCGGGCGAGAGTCACTGGAATAGCAGAAGATCACAGCACGTGACGGCAGAGCCTCCAGGTAGGCTAGCAGGCAGGTAACAGATGAGCGCTCCCAGGTGAGCGGGCGAGAGCCACTGGAATAGCAGAAGATCACAGCACGTGACGGCAAAGCCTCCAGGTAGGCTAGCAGGCAGGTAACAGACAGCAACCTGGCAGGAATCAGACAGGTATCTGGCAAGACCCTGAGGACTGAAGCAGAGTAGTGAACAGTGCAACAACATTGCTCGGGCACCTCCATTTTGGAGGAGGTGCCTTATGTAAGGTGAAGTCCTCCGGCCATTGGCCGGGGACTCCTTAGGACGACGCGCGCGGCCCTTTAAGAGGGAGGGTAGCGCACGCGCGCGCGCCCTAAGCACAGTGGCAGGAAAGGAGCGCGTGCCGCCAGCAGAGCGGAAGGAGGACGCCGGACCCGGAGCAGAGGGGTGAGGGGAACAGCGTCCCTGCCTGGCAGAGGGCAGGGATGCCGGCGCTACAGTACCCCCCCCTTTAGGTCCCCCCTTTTTTAGGCCAGAGAAAAATTTAGCTAGGAGGAGAGGGGCATGGATGTTTTCCCGCGGCTCCCACGTTCTCTCCTCAGGACCAAACCCCTTCCAATCCACCAAAAAATAGGTCTTCCCTCTTACCCTTTTGGTGGCCAGAATATTCTCTACCTCAAATTCGTTTTCAGCTGAAACCGGAGCAGGAGGCGTGCCTGTAGACTTGGAAAAAGAGTTAAGTACCACCGGTTTAAGGAGAGATACATGGAAGGAGTTAGGAATCCACAAGTTGGCCGGGAGTTTCAATTTATAGGCCACCGGGTTGATCTGACTGAGGACTTCCAGAGGACCGATGAACCGAGGACCTAACTTGTAGGAAGGAATCTTGAGCCGAACATACTTGGACGAGAGCCAGACCTTATCCCCAGGACGGAATTGAGGAGGATCCAGACGTTTTTTGTCAGCATGTCTTTTCATACGCTCGGATGACAGAAGAAGTGCGGACCGGGTACTCTCCCATATGGCGGAAAATTTGTTAACAAGGGATTCTGCAGCCGGATTGTCCGCTGAGGTGGAGACGGGAAAAGGGATCCGAGGATGCTGACCGAAGACTACAAAAAACGGGGATTTGGAGGAAGATTCGCTCTTGTGATTGTTGTAAGAAAATTCGGCCCATGGCAGGAGATCCACCCAGTCAGAATGGTGGGCATTAACAAAGTGCCGGAGGTAACTGGTCAGGATCTGGTTGATCCGCTCCACTTGACCATTGGACTGTGGGTGGTAAGCGGAGGAGAAGTCCAGGGTGACGTCTAATAATTTACAAGTAGCTCTCCAGAAACGTGAGGTGAACTGTACCCCTCGATCCGACACGATGTGACGGGGCAGGCCATGAAGTCGGAAAATGTGGTGGATAAAGTCTTTAGCCAGCTCGGGTGCAGACGGAAGGCCTGGCAGGGGAATAAAGTGAGCCATCTTGGAAAAGCGGTCAGCGACCACCCAAATGACCGTATAACCGGCAGAGACAGGGAGATCCGTAATGAAGTCCATGGCTATATGCTGCCAGGGGGCAGTGGGTACAGGAAGCGGAAGAAGGCGACCGGCAGGTAGGTGTCTCGGAACTTTGTTGCGGCCACAGGAGGCACAGGTAGCAACAAAGTCTATTACGTCCTTGTGCAGAGTAGGCCACCAGTAATGCCGAGAAATAAGTTGGAGGGTCTTTCTCTGACCGGCGTGGCCAGCTAATTTAGACGAATGACCCCAGTGTAGGATTCTCTCCCGATCGGTTACCGATACGAACGTCTTACCGGGAGGAAGACGGTTTAGACTCACGGGCGCCACTTGCATGACTCTGGCAGGATCGATGATATGTTTAGGTTCCTCCTCGAGATCCGACACCAGGAAGGATCGGGACAAGGCGTCCGCTTTGATGTTTTTGTCAGCCGGGCGAAAATGTAGAACAAAATCAAAGCGAGCAAAAAACAAGGACCACCGGGCTTGGCGCGGGTTAAGCCTCTGGGCATGCTGGAGGTAAGCCAAGTTTTTGTGGTCAGTGTAAATAATTACCTGATGAAGAGCCCCCTCGAGTAGGTAACGCCAGTCCTCCAATGCCGGTTTGATGGCCAATAACTCTCGGTCTCCTATGGAATAATTGCGCTCAGAAGAGGAGAAGAGTTTGGAGAAGAAGCCGCAAGTTACCATCCTCCCGGAAGATGATTTCTGAGTAAGTACCGCTCCGGCTCCAGAGGAGGAAGCGTCAACCTCCAGGAAGAACTGTTTGTTGCCATCCGGGCGATGAAGCACCGAGGCAGAAGAGAAAGCCTGTTTTAAGGAAAGAAAGGCCTCCTCTGCTTCGGACGTCCACTCCTTGGGGTTAGTGCCCTTACGGTGTGAGCGCGGAAATTGGGGCAGTCCGGGAAGAGAAGTGCGGTATGAAGAGACGGTAATAGTTAGCAAAGCCCAGAAACCGCTGAATGGCCTTCAATCCCTCCGGTCGGGGCCATTTCTCGATGGCAGACAGTTTCTCTGGATCCATTCGTAGACCGGTCTGAGAAATAATGTAGCCCAAAAACGGAAGCGAGGTTTGCTCAAAGAGGCACTTCTCGTATTTAGCGAAGAGGTGATTCTGCCTGAGCCTGAGCAGAACCTGACGAACGTCCCTCCGATGAGTCTGGAGATCCGGAGAGAAGACCAAGATGTCGTCCAGGTACACCACTACGCAGGAATAGAGAAGATCCCGGAAGATGTCATTGACCAATTCTTGAAAGACGGCGGGAGCATTACAGAGGCCAAAGGGCATCACTAGATATTCATAGTGGCCGTCCCGGGTGTTGAAGGCCGTCTTCCATTCATCCCCTGATGGATACGGACCAGGTTGTACGCCCCACGGAGGTCCAGTTTGGTGAAGATTCTAGCCCCCCGCAAACGATCAAATAATTCTGGAATGAGCGGAAGGGGATACTTATTCTTCACCGTGATCTGGTTAAGTCCTCTATAATCTATACAGGGACGGAGAGAGCCGTCCTTCTTTTTTACGAAAAAGAAGCCTGCTCCCGCCGGAGAGGTGGATTTCCGGATGAATCCCCTGGCCAAATTCTCCTCGATATATTCGGACATCGACCGGGTCTCAGCAGCGGACAATGGGTAAATACGCCCACGGGGAGGCGTAGTACCAGGTAACAGGTCGATAGGACAGTCGTATGGTCTGTGAGGAGGTAATGTCTCTGCCTCTCTTTTATTAAAGACATCAGCAAATGACCAATAGGGAATCGGAAGTCCAGGTAGATTAGTTGGGGTAGGAGAAGGACAGACGGGATGAACAGGAACCAAACACGTCTTATGACAATCCTGTCCCCAGCGAAGAACCTCTCCGGTCTGCCAGTCGAGCACGGGTCCATGTCTCTGGAGCCAAGGTAGACCTAGTAAGAGGGCGTGAGAGAGTCCAGGCAGAACATGAAAAGAGATGCTCTCAGAATGCAGCATTCCCACTTACAGAGTTATGGGTTCGGTGATGAGTTGGATGGGGTGTGGTAAAAGACCCCCGTCCACAGCAGCGACTGATAATGGTACAACCAGAGGTTTGGTGGGAATGCGGTATTTCTCTACCAGGGACTGTGACATAAGATTCCCGGCTGCTCCAGAGTCAAGTTGGGCTAGTTCAAAATAACGATTCTCCCCACAGAGAATTGAGACTGACAGCAGCAGAGATGGAGAGGCTTTCTCCTTGTCTAGGTCGACCTCTCTGAGCGAACCTAGACACAGGCGTTTCCCGACCTCTCCGGACAGGTACGAATCCGGTGCTCCTTACTGCCACAGTAGAAGCAACTCCCCTCGGCACGGCGTAAGTCCTGACGGGTTTTGACCATCTTGGTCTGGTGGACCTGCATAGGCTCAGGAGAGTGTAATTGGGGAGAAACGGAGGGAGTGACGGGTTTCTGAAACGTAGGAGCTAGACGTGGAAACCTCCTCTCACGGGTGACCTCTTTGGCCCGCTCCTGGAACCGTAGGTCAATCCGGGTGGCGAGAGTTATAAGGTCATCGAGAGTGGTAGGAATGTCCCGACCGGCGAGTTCATCTTTAATACGGCCGGACAAACCCTCCCAGAAAACAGATACCAGAGCGTCGTTGTCCCAGGCCAGCTCCGAGGCAAGGGTACGAAACCGTATGGCATATTGGCCCACGGTGAGATTTCCCTGACGGAGGCATAGCAGAGATGATGCGGATGAGATCTTTCGTCCGGGTTCGTCAAAGACTTTCCGAAAAGCCGCGAGAAAGGCAGACAGGTCGGACACCAGAGGGTCTCCTCTCTCCCAAAGAGGATTCAGCCAGGCCAGGGCCTCCCCGGTGAGATGGGACATGATGAAGGCAATTTTGGCCCGGTCGGAGTTGAACTGGTGGGAGAGGAGTTCAAAGTGCAGAGTGCACTGATTAATGAAGCTCCGAGCCTGAGCGGGGTCGCCTCCGAAGCGAGGAGGTGTGGAGAGCCGGGGTCCGTGACAAGAGCCCATGGAATTGGGGAGCAGGGGAGCTGCCGGATTGCGAGTCATGGCACCAGCGGTGGTTGCTGGTGGAGCTGTCAGAGTGTCCAGGCGAGAATTGACATTCCGCAGGTGACCCAGGATGGACTCCTGTTGGGACCTCTGAAGGGACAGTTCATGACACAGGTCCGAGATGGAGGGAGCTTGGGCGCCACCGGGTTCCATGGCCCGAGCAAACTGTAACGGGTCTGGGAGGCGGAACCTCTGAGCTACTATACAAAGGGGCGGTCCTTGTAAGGGAGCGGGTGGCGACCAGGGTGGACGGGCAGGTAGTCACAGCAGATAACCGGGGTAGTCTCTGGATGAACGGGCAGGAGGTCACAGCAAGTGACCGGGGAAGTCTCTGGATGAGCGGGCAGGAGGTCACGGCAAGTGACCGGGGCAGTCTCTGGATGAGCGGGCAGGAGGTCACAGCAAGTGACCGAGGCAGTCTGGATGAGCGGGCAGGAGGTCACAGCAAGTGACGAGGCAGTCTCTGGATGAGCGGGCAGGAGGTCACGGCGAGTGACCGGGGCAGTCTCTGGAAGAAGGTAGATACGACCTGTGATGGCTGAGCCTCCCGGTAGGCTAGCAGGAAGATAGCAGAAGAGCGCTCCCAGGTGAGCGGGCGAGAGTCACTGGAATAGCAGAAGATCACAGCCCGTGACGGCAGAGCCTCCAGGTAGGCTAGCAGGCAGGTAACAGATGAGCGCTCCCAGGTGAGCGGGCGAGAGTCACTGGTATAGCAGAAGATCACAGCACGTGACGGCAGAGCTTCCAGGTAGGCTAGCAGGCAGGTAACAGATGAGCGCTCCCAGGTGAGCGGGCGAGAGCCACTGGAATAGCAGAAGATCACAGCACGTGACGGCAGAGCCTCCAGGTAGGCTAGCAGGCAGGTAACAGACAGCAACCTGGCAGGAATCAGACAGGTATCTGGCAATGACCCTGAGGACTGAAGCAGAGTAGTGAACAGTGCAACAACATTGCTCGGGCACCTCCATTTTGGAGGAGGTGCCTTATGTAAGGTGAAGTCCTCCGGCCATTGACCGGGGACTCCTTAGGACGACGCGCGCGGCCCCTTTAAGAGGGAGGGTAGCGCACGCGCGCGCGCCCTAAGCACAGTGGCAGGAAAGGAGCGCGCGCCGCCAGCAGAGCGGAAGGAGGACACCGGACCCGGAGCAGAGGGGTGAGGGGAACAGCGTCCCTGCCTGGCAGAGGGCAGGGACGCCGGCGCTACACAATGCGAGGATGCGATTTCCTCGCATCAAAATATCCGTGTGTCATCCGTATGGCATCCTTACGGCGAGATTTTCTCGCCGGCTTGCAAAGCCGACATATAATGGATCCAAATGACAGTTTTTAAACCACAAAAGAAAGAATAGATATATACAAGTAGAATACATATATATACACATGTCATTGTGACATATATACATATATTTATAGTTCATACACTTCTACATAGCAGAATAGACGCTAATTCAATTGCCGGCTTCTGTAAAATCATTACAGAACCCGACATGAAATGACACATGGTTTACATACAGTAAACCATTTCATTTCATGTAGTTTGATATATGGTTTTGATTAACAATTACATGAGTGTATGTGTGCAAAATTTCATACATGCAGGTGTTAATTAAATGTGTAAATTTGTTGAAAAAATGCGTGGGCTCCCGCGGTATTTTCTCCACCAGACAGGGAAAGCCAGTGAGTGAGGGCAGATAATAATAACCTAGGGAGGGAGCATTTTTTTGTCCCCCCCTCCCCCGGCTACTGACATCTGTTCCCAGCCACCCCAGAAAAGGCACATCTATTATTAGATGTGCCTTTTCTGGCGCTTAGCCTCTCTATTCCCATTGCCTGTAGCGGTGGCTAATGGGTTAATAATGGGTTAATGCCAGCTTGCTATTGAAAGGTGACATTAAGCCGGGTTAATAATGGAGAGTTGTCAATTAAACAACTCTCCATTATTAATCCTCTTGTATTACCTCGTTAAAAAAAACACACACATTAATTAAAATTATTTTAATGAAATAAATGCACATAGTTTTTGACCATATTTTATTGTACTGGTAATCCTTCTGAATCCCTTATTCTCCTGTAATAAAAATAAAATAATAAAGCAACCATATTCTTACCTCTCCGGCGCTCAGTCAGGTCCCACGCTGCAATCCATCTGAAAGGGTTGACAGGTTTACAGCAGGGACCGCTGCTAATGCTGCCAGCCTTGCTGTAAACCCCTGAATGAATGAGTTAATCTCTGTGGCTGACAGGAGATGAGCTGATTAGGTGGGAAGCTTATTGATTGTTTCCCATGCTATTCAGTTCACTTCAGGTCAGCCATGGACTCTGCACAGCATCAGTGACATCAGAGGGAGTCCCTGGCTGACCTGAAGTGAACTGAATAGCGTGGCAAACAATTAAGCTTCCCAGCTAATCAGCTCATCTGTGAGCCAGGGAGATGAACTCATTCATTCGGGGGTTTACAGCTGGGCTGACAGCATTAGCAGCGGCCTCTGCTGTAAACCTGTTAACCCTTTCAGATGGATTGCAGCGTGGGACCTGACTGAGCACCGGAGAGGTAACAATATGGTTGCTTTATTATTTTATTTTTATTACAGGAGAACAAGGGATTCGGAAGGATTACCAGTACAATAAAATATGGTTAAAAACTATGTGTATTTATTTCATTAAAATAATTTGCAATTAATGTGTGTGTGTGTTTTTTAACCATTTAATACAATAGGATTAATAATGGAGAGTTGTCTAATTGACAACTTTCCATTATTAACCCTGCTTAATGTCACCTTCCAATAGCAAGTTGGCCTTAACCCATTATTAACCCATTAGCCACCACTACAGGGCAATGGGAATAGATGGGCTAAGTGCCAGAAAAGGCGCATCTAATAATAAATGTGCCTTTTCTGGAGTGGCTGGGGGCAGATGTTAGTAGCCGGGGGGCACAAAAATAATGCTCCCTCCCTAGGCTATTATTATCTGCCCTCACTCACTGGCTTTCCCTGTCTGGTGGAGAAAAGACCGCGGGAGCCCATGCATTTTTTCCAACGAATTTACACATTTACTTAACACCTAAATGTATGAAATTTTGCACACATACACTCATGTACAGTAATTGTTAATCAAAATCATATATCAAAACATCAAATGAAATGGTTTACTGTATGTAAACCATGTGTCATTTCATGTCGGGTTCTGTAATGATTTTACAGAAGCCGGCAATTGAATTAGCGGCTATTATACTATGTAGAAGTGTATAAACTATAAATATATATACAGTATATATGTTATGGAAATTTAATTAGGATAAATCTATCCTTCAATGTTTGCTGCTTCTGTTCCCAATTTTAGATTGAATGTCTTTTTGAGCGCTCAGAACGAAATGAGGACTGTCCACAATGGAAGTGTCAGTATAACAGTTCGTCAAGACCCCAGTTTATTATTCATTCAAGGTTTTATACGTTTACAAAAAGGGGCTGGTTAGTCAATTAGCATACAATTAAAAGCTGCTAGATTATTGGCTGTTTTAGTGTAAGTATGATAATTATGATAAAAGGGCTGAAGTTGCAGATTTATTGTTTACTGTTCTTTGCCCCAGCTTTCCTGCACGACTAGTAAAGAAAACAATAGATATCTTTCCGAACACTCTGTTCTTGTTTCTGTATCCTTGGTAAAAAAAGGTCCCTATGAGCTATAGCCAGGGTCGTCTTAAGAAACTGATTATAGCTAGCATCAGCTTTTGCATAGATATGCTGAGCACAGGATTTTTAGCAAGTGAGATCTATCTAACTGTAAATGCATATATATGAATATACATTGAATACGTGGAATACATATATATTTCCATGACAGTCCCCCCTTAGATACCACTTGCCCTAAAAACCTGCTCCTGTCCCAAAGCTCTGCAACTCTTTTGTGCTGCCGGTGGGTTGAGACATGCCTAGTACATGCCTCCCCTACCGATACAGACTTTTCGCAAATGGGCGGTCAGGAGGACTGTCCCTAGCAAGGGTTCATGTGTTTGCAATCATAGTCTCTTTATTCAACTGCATGTTCAGAAAAACGTGTGTATTCTTCATCAGGTAGGTCATCTGTCTGGTCAGTCACAGCATCCACAACATCCTTCATGGCTTAGGTGTCTCTTCTGGTATGGGAGCTTCCTTGCAATACGATACGTGGATCCAAGCAGGCTTTCCCTCTAGTTTCACAGAGGTTGGTGTCATCTGGGGCTCTTGGACAGGACCATCAAATCTGGGATCGAGTGTTCTCATTTCCAACTTTTTTCACCAACACCCAGTCTCCTGGCTTTCAAGGAGTGCATACCAGACACTGAGTCTGGATCTGGCAGTAAAGAGAAAAACTCGAGAATGGACTTTAGTTTTTGACCAATTCAATTACATAAGCAAACAAGATATCATTTTGCATATTCTGCTGCTGAGGGAAGAATGCACCTGACTTGGGACTAGACCCAAACAAAATTTTGCATGGTGACAGCTTTTTTGGGTCTCTGGGAGTGTGCCTTACGCTAAACAGTGCAATTGGGAGTGTGTCATGCCATGGTATGCGTGTCTCTTGGGCAATTTTCAGCATCCTATTCTTAAGTGTTCCGTTCAGTCTTTCTACCTTCCCGCTGCTCTGGGGGTGGTAAGGAGTGTGTAGGCCTAAATCTGACCCTACTGCTAACCAGATCTCTTGTGTCAGATTTGCTGTGAATGCGGGTCCCTGATCACTCTCTATCACTTCTGGAACCCCGTATCTGCACACTATTTTCCGAAAGTCATGTGTTTGATATGCATTTACATTTTGCATACACATCAACTTACTTTTTCAGTTCAGACCCAGTTTTTCATTTAGTTCTCAGTGCATCTTGTGCATATAAGGGTGTGACCGCCCTGCTTCTGAGCTGAAAAATCTATCCTGTCTGGCCTATGCTTTTACTGGTGGGTTCAGTCTCTCTGTCCTTGTTCACATTTGTCACTTGACAGGTGGAAAGGTTTTTAATACAAGAGTTAGGACTGTCCCACAAAGGGTTGCCTTGACGTGGCGGGATGGCTTGTACATTCTTTTGATCAAAATTATGTTTACCAAATACCCTTATTATTATTATTACAACCTCATGCATGTTTTGCAATATATTTTTTATTTTGTTTTATTTTAGGATATTTGTTTTTTGTTTTCTCTGTATAATGGTCATGTGTTTGATATGCATTTACATTTTGCATACACATCAACTTACTTTTTCAGTTCAGACCCAGTTTTTCATTTAGTTCTCAGTGCATCTTGTGCATATAAGGGTGTGACCGCCCTGCTTCTGAGCTGAA
The DNA here is from genome assembly GCA_033576555.1 of Oophaga sylvatica. Classification (NCBI taxonomy): domain Eukaryota; kingdom Metazoa; phylum Chordata; class Amphibia; order Anura; family Dendrobatidae; genus Oophaga; species Oophaga sylvatica. The sequence goes on along the minus strand of JARQOD010000003.1, from coordinate 260,161,050 downwards.
AAATCTATCCTGTCTGGCCTATGCTTTTACTGGTGGGTTCAGTCTCTCTGTCCTTGTTCACATTTGTCACTTGACAGGTGGAAAGGTTTTTAATACAAGAGTTAGGACTGTCCCACAAAGGGTTGCCTTGACGTGGCGGGATGGCTTGTACATTCTTTTGATCAAAATTATGTTTACCAAATACCCTTATTATTATTATTACAACCTCATGCATGTTTTGCAATATATTTTTTATTTTGTTTTATTTTAGGATATTTGTTTCTTGTTTTTTGTTTTCTCTGTATAATGGTCATGTGTTTGATATGCATTTACATTTTGCATACACATCAACTTACTTTTTCAGTTCAGACACAGTTTTTCATTTAGTTCTCAGTGCATCTTGTGCATATAAGGGTGTGACCGCCCTGCTTCTGAGCTGAAAAATCTATCCTGTCTGGCCTATGCTTTTACTGGTGGGTTCAGTCTCTCTGTCCTTGTTCACATTTGTCACTTGACAGGTGGAAAGGTTTTTAATACAAGAGTTAGGACTGTCCCACAAAGGGTTGCCTTGACGTGGCGGGATGGCTTGTACATTCTTTTGATCAAAATTATGTTTACCAAATACCCTTATTATTATTATTATTATTATTATTATTACAACCTCATGCATGTTTTGCAATATATTTTTTATTTTGTTTCATTTTAGGATATTTGTTTCTTGTTTTTTGTTTTCTCTGTATAATGGTCATGTGTTTGATATGCATTTACATTTTGCATACACATCAACTTACTTTTTCAGTTCAGACACAGTTTTTCATTTAGTTCTCAGTGCATCTTGTGCATATAAAGGTGTGACCGCCCTGCTTCTGAGCTGAAAAATCTATCCTGTCTGGCCTATGCTTTTACTGGTGGGTTCAGTCTCTCTGTCCTTGTTCACATTTGTCACTTGACAGGTGGAAAGGTTTTTAATACAAGAGTTAGGACTGTCCCACAAAGGGTTGCCTTGACGTGGCGGGATGGCTTGTACATTCTTTTGCTCAAAATTATGTTTACCAAATACCCTTATTATTATTATTATTACAACCTCATGCATGTTTTGCAATATATTTTTTATTTTGTTTTATTTTAGGATATTTGTTTCTTGTTTTTTGTTTTCTCTGTATAATGGTCATGTGTTTGATATGCATTTACATTTTGCATACACATCAACTTACTTTTTCAGTTCAGACCCAGTTTTTCATTGAGTCTGGATCTGGCAGTAAAGAGAAAAACTCGAGAATGGACTTTAGTTTTTGACCAATTCAATTACATAAGCAAACAAGATATCATTTTGCATATTCTGCTGCTGAGGGAAGAATGCACCTGACGTGGGACTAGACCCAAACAAAATTTCGCATGGTGACAGCTTTTTTGGGTCTCTGGGGAGTGTGCCTTACGCTAAACAGTGCAATTGGGAGTGTGTCATGCCATGGTATGCGTGTCTCTTGGGCAATTTTCAGCATCCTATTCTTAAGTGTTCCGTTCAGTCTTTCTACCTTCCCGCTGCTCTGGGGGTGGTAAGGAGTGTGTAGGCCTAAATCTGACCCTACTGCTAACCAGATCTCTTGTGTCAGATTTGCTGTGAATGCGGGTCCCTGATCACTCTCTATCACTTCTGGAACCCCGTATCTGCACACTATTTTCCGAAAGTAGCTGCTTTGCAGTAGTCTTTGCTGACTTGGAAGGCTTCTGTCCATCTTGAAAATACTTCTTTGACCACAATGGCGTATTTGAATCCTTCACTTGGCGATATCTGGATGTGGTCTATCTGGATCCTCTGAAGCTGGTAGAGTGGTCTTGCTGGATGAGGTCAGGGGGACTTTCTTCTACATGTCCAGGCTTGCATTTGCCGCAGGTCAGACAGCTGCTGGTGAATTTGGCTGTTAGGGTGGAGATCCCTGGAGCGAACCAGTAAGCACCAATCAGATCATTCATCTGTGTCTTTGATATGTGGGTGTGGTTCCATGTGCCCATTGGACCACCATAGGGTGCATACTTTGTGGTAGGCAGGGTTTGGAGTCCATTGTTGATAGCCTTCCTTCTTCACGTGTTGCTTTTTTCGCATTCAGCTCTTCTCCTTTTGGAGCTTGGTCTTGCAACTTCTTGAGCAGATCCCAGGACGTCTTTTTGTCAGGTTTCTTGTCTTCAGTCATCATGTAGTAGCCGTCTGGCTCTACGACCTCTCCCATTTCTCCATGTTGTCTTCCTTTGGCCGCTTCTTTGGCTGCCATGTCCGCCATGGTATTGCCTCACGCCTCTTCTGTTCTCAGTTTTCCATGCGCTTTTGATTTTTTCAAATTGCCACCATTTTGGAAGTTGGAGTACACCCAGCAGGTCCCTGAAGGCTCCATGATGCTTCACGGTTGTCCCGCTTGCTGTGATGAAGTCCCTTGCAGTCCAGATGGGCCCAAAGTCGTGTGCTATGCCATGCGAGTACCTGTAGTCGGTGTAGATGTTTGCAGTCTTGCCTTCTGCCATCTGGCAGGCCTTTGTCAGCGCTATCAGTTCTGCTTCCTGGGCTGACAGGCTAGGTGACAGACTTCTGGACCACAGGATTTCTTGATTGCTGGTCACTGCACTTCCTGTGTGGAAACTTCTTCATCATCTGCAAATCTGGAGCCATCCAAGTAGAGGATAAATTCTGTAAATTTTTGTTCTGAAAAGTCCATATTGTATCCCCCCTTGGGAGTGGGAGTAGAGTGGCCGGGATGAGGACTGTAGGTCTGGAGACGGTGACATTGTGAGACAAAGGCGATAGAGGCGCCACAAAGATGTCTGGCGGTGGGGAGATTATTGTTGGTTGAGCTTGATTGAGGATTGCCAAGATGTCGTGCGGAGTGAGAGTTTCCAGTGGCCGTCCAAAAGTGATGTCAGCAGTCTTGTCCAGGAAGGTGTGTGCTGCAGATACTGCCATCAGGCAGGAGGGTGCTCCTCTTGCAACTGGATCCAAGCGGGCTGAGAGGCAGCCTAAAAGTCTCTGTTTTCCCCCGTGAATCCGTGTCAGGACTCCAGTAGCATGACCTTCTTTCTTCCATCAGGTAGACGGAAAGACTTCTCGTAGTCAGGTAGGCCTGGTATTGGCGCTGAGACTGTGGAGTTCTTCCAGTCTCCTGAATGAGTTGAAGGCTGCGTCTGATAGAAGGAGCGGGGTTGCGTTGATGCAAGCGCACAGAGGCTGCATTAGGACTGAGGCATCAGGGATCCAGGTTCTGCAATACGACACTAGACTAGTGAAGGCCTGCAGCATCTTCGGAGTTGTTGGGGGAGCCATCTTCTCCACAGTGGTCTTCCAGTCATTTGACAGGTGTTCCGTCTGGTGAGCAATACAGTGTCCCAGGGATGTAACTTGCTTCTGACACCACTGGACTTTGTTCTTCCAGACCTTGCGTTGCTGTTCCTCCATGTAGAGTAGGAGAGACAAGGAATGGGCTGTGCAGGTATCGATGTCAACCCCACAAAGGAGGTCATCCACGTGTTGTAGAAGAGTGACTCCTGCATATTCTGCAATCCAGTTGACGAGGATGGAGGACATTGTCTTGGTGAAACTTGAAGGACTTGTTCTGAGCACCTTGAGGCAACACTGTCCATATGCACTGCACTGGTGCGTGAAGGCAGGCAGGTCATCCAGGTGGAGGGGGACACTGAAGAAGGCACTGGCCAGGTTGATCACCCTGAATACCGTTGCGGTGACTGGGACTTTTGAGAGCAGAGTGTGCGGGTTCAGCACTGTTGGAGTTTCAAATACCGTAGCCTCTTTCACGGCCTCCAGGCCTTGCACCATTCTGAACTCAGTGGGGTTTACAGTCTTTTTCTTCCCTGTGGAAAGCTGGGATTGATTCCGATGGGCGAGGCAGCCCAGTTTGGCCTTGTCCTTCACTATGCGGCAGGGGACTCCCATCTCCCGGCACAGAGCTGGCGGGAAAACAAGCCGTCTACTAGGATCCACATCATGAGAGATGACGACCAGCTGGCTTTCTTGTTCTCCACAAAGGCAGTCACTGTGTTAGCACCTGCTCTGGTCACAGGGGGTCTTCTTGTTGGGACGTCTCCTTAACCGGCTGATTTTTTCGCAGCACGGGCCATCAGTTGTTTCTTTTTCTCCAGCTCGGTCTCAGGTCAGTATTTGCGCACAAGTTTGAAGAGCTGAGTGGCCTTTTGCCGGTCTAGGGTCTGGGTGAACTGGTTGATTGCAGGGAGCACCTCCTGGTGCTTGCAAAAGATGAACCTCTGGCGTTGGAGCCGGATGTGGTGTTGCCATTCCATGAAGCGAGTAGGGTCCTTCTTGAGTTGAATATCCTGGCCAATGTCAAAGTTCTCGGGCCGTCTTCTTAGGCGAGTTCACTTAGACCTTCAGTTGGTCAGAGACATCTTGACTCTGGGTGATGGAGTGGCTTTCTGGTACTATGTCCAGCACCTCCTGTGATAGGTCTGCAGTGTGGTTGTTTGAGGTTCCTGTTTCTTTTTGGGTCAGGGGTGAAGAAAGTGTCATGGTCCCATCTTCCTGGAACACTCTGGTCGCTTTCAGCTTCTGCAGTAGGTCCACTCCCAATAGGTTGAGGGTGCAGGTCTTTGACACAACAAACTTGGACATGATGGAGTGTTCTGGCTGGGTCCACATCCTCAGGGGCTTCATAATCTGGAAATATCTGACTTGACCATCAATTCCCATACAGGACGCAGAAGATTCTGATAGATAGGTGAGGTTGCGGAGTTCCACAAGAAAAAATCTGACTATGCCATCCACTCTCAGGATATTGGTCCCACTGGTGGGGTTCCCTGTGGACTTGCCGTGCTCCTGTCCTATGGACGGGGTTCTTCACTGCTTTCTATGTTTCTTCTTCTTCTGGGCGAAGTCGGTGTTCTGCACCGGTTCCGGAAATGACCAAACTCGCCACAGTTGTAACACTGGACATCCCTTCTGTCCCGGCAGGACTCAATCCTTTTTGCTACTGCTAGCAGGGTATCCATTGCTATTGACGTGTACTCAGGCCTGGCTACTACCAGTGGTTTCCTGATTGGTTCTCTCAGTCCATGCACAAAAGCCTGTGCCAACATCCGTCTGTGTGTCTGATCATGGGTAATGAGGCCCAAATCTTGAAACACTTGCATCACTCTGTCATGGAACTTCTTCACAGACTCTGTCTTGTCTTGACTCATGTCATGTAGGCTGAGAGTTTGTCCTGTCAGTCTGCTTTTGGCCATTCTCTGAGCTGCTCAATTAGCTTTGGTCCTGTCTCCCAGGCATACGCATCTAATTCTGCTGGAAGCTTGAAGTTGTCTCTCATAATTGGCCAGAATGCATCACCTGCTTTTATTTCCATTACGGCCCAGAGATCAATCCAGGCTGCTGCATACGTTCGCTGGATCTGCTGCATTTTTTGGCAAAATGGCATGGGGTGTATCACTGGGTCTGGCAGCATACTGATCACCTGGCTTGGGATAATGGGCTCATAGGATGGTGCCTCTACCTGTCCCTGCCCTCTTGGTGCTTGTGTGTTTCTTCCCTAGTATTGGGCAGCATGTGTGACGTTGCATCTTCATCTTCATCAGATGAGGAGTGACATGGTGTGCTTGGTGCATACACTGGGTACTGAAGCTGCGGTGGCAGCTCTGCTCGGCACTGAGGTTCCTCATTTGTGTCTGTATCTACACCTCCCCCTGTGAAGCCTCGGCTGTGGACTGTTGTGTCTGGGGGCTACCTGCAGCGTTATGTGTAGGGAGATTTGCACTTTCTTCTCCTGATATAATGACTGGCAATGTTTGTACTGTGCTTGGGATAGACAGGGTGCCCTGTGCTGGAGGCACTGAATACAGGGACACCACATTGCTTTGATTGGGCGTTGACCCAGTTGATAACGAAGTAGAAAAAAGAGGAAGAGAAGGGAGGTGTGAGTGAGGAGCGGTGGGATGTGCCTAAGAGGAGGAGGAAGGAGGAGAGCGAGCACGAGCAGGTGGGTGTGTGTGGTAGGAGAAAGGGAGGAAAAGGAAGGAGGAGAAAGATCAGAAGGGTGTGGTGTGGGAGGAGAGAGGGAAAGAGGAGGGGGAGAGATGGAGGGGAGAGAGGTGGAGGGGAGAGAGGAGAAAATGAAAGAGGAGAGGGTGAAGAAGAGGAAGAGGAAGAAAATGGATGTGTCAGAGATGTGAGGGAGGGGAAAGAAGGAATGATAGGGAAAGAAGGATAGAGAGGGATGGCAGCGAGGAAAGAGGAGAAAAGTCTGAAGAAGAAGGAGAAAGGGACTGAGAGAAGAAAGAGGAGAGGGTGTCCCCCCTGTGACTCTTGAGAGGGGACCGTTGAAACAAAAATGCCTTCTCCCTGTGGAGAAAGGCGGGGAGCATTTTTCCCTGTACAAGGCTCCTTATTCAATGAGAGAAGCCTACACCTGTCCCGTGTCTCCACATGATGGACATGTGATGTGTGTGACTCTGAATTCTGCTCTTGTGACATGTCAGTGATCATTTTCTCACAGACGATTTAACACCTTTTCAATCTTATTCATATAAAAATCACTTCCTGGTCCGTTCAAATAACTTGCTGTACCTTCTACACGATGCAAGGCTACCATTGCTCTTTTATAGCAGACGGCAATCTAGAAACAAACTTTCCTGTGCCTTTCAACAAAAACAAAAAAAAACCATTTCATTGTGCAGCGTAAAGTCTGCCTGTCCATTTGCTTCTCACGTACTCTGACCTTCTATTCACATGCCTAGCTCTTCGATTCTTACGTACTGTGTCTATTCCAAAAACCTATTCAACAAAGGTGATTAAAAATTTGAAAACTGCTGCATTCTGGTTCTGTGTGCAAGGATACTGAAATTCTTGTTTTCGCTGAATGCTGATGGGAGGGGTGAGTGAAGCCGCTGCGCAACTGCTTGTGTATTCTCCCTCAGCCTGCAATTTCTTTATCTGTGTTTCTGACCTTGGTCTAAAGCACGCTAGTAGATCTTGTGCTTTTTTTTTTTTTCAAAAATGGTTGGAGAAAAGAGGAAAAGAAAACTCTAAAATAAGTTGATTAGAAAAACCTCTCCAAAATTATTTAAAAATGTACTTAAAAGAAAAACTTTAAAAACAAAAGTTAGATTTAAAAGGAAAAACTCTAGGAAAAGATTAACCAAAATAAAAACTCTAAAGCAAAAAGAAAAAATTGATCAATAAAGAGGAGGGGAAAAAAACGTATTAATAGGAAAACTTTGAAAAACAACAAGGTTGACAAGAAGAAAAAACCCTTGTTACTAAAACAGCTAATTAAAAACAGAAAAGAGGTGGAAAAAAACTGATTGTAAAATGATAAAAACAAAAAGAAAAAATACTTTAAAACTTTTGTCTGGTAGCGTAGGCTTTATCCTACCTCCCTCTGGAATGTCATCTCTGCTTGCTGTGTCTACAGGCACTGAATCACGTATCAAAAAAAAGGTTATCCCTATAGAAAAAAATTAATACAGTTAAGTCTGAATGCCTGAGAATTTTCACGCTACAGCCTGTAGCAAAAAACTAGCTAAAAAAAAAAAAAAAAACAGGAAACCAGGAAACAGATGTGACAACG
>JARQOD010000003.1:260089027-260153391 GCA_033576555.1 Oophaga sylvatica | reverse complement strand
CGGGAGCCGCTGTGGAACATGGGGGACCGCCGCCATTCAGATCAGATAGTGACCCGTCGGCTCTGGGATGAAGTTTGTTCCCAACTTGTTGGCTACTGGAGGGACCTTGAAGCTCGGTCACAGTCTAAAATGCGTAAGTATATACAGTTCTGTAGGCCTGCTGGATTTAAAGCAGTGTTTCCACAACTCCAGTCCTCGTGAACCCCAAGGGTTCATGTTTTCAGGATTTGCTTTGGTACAACACTATGGAAATCCTGAAAACATGACCCGTGGGGGACATGAGGAATGTAGTTTGGAAAACACTTATGTAGTATACTAACCAATTTGTGCTATCTCGTTTCAGGGGAGAGAATTGTGAAGCGGTGGCGGTCTATCAGGGATCGCTTCAAGAAGGAGTTCAACAAAGAGATACGGGCCCCGAGTGGTTCTTCAGGGCGCCAGAGCAAATACAAATACGCAAGAGCTCTGGCGTTCCTGCGCGAAACTATGGTCACCAGAAGGTAAATATTCAAAAGGAAATGTTTACATGTCTAACTAAATTTTTTTTCACAGCCAGGGCCATTCAAATACAGTATATTAATTGTATTTTTTCTCTTTATTCAACAGCACGGTGAGCAGCACTCGGGCGCCCGCAGAGTTGGGCCCTTCTGAGGCGATCCCTGAGGAGACCGGCACCGAGGGACACTTTGACCGCCCCGACCCATCTGCATCCACACGTGAGCCCTCTTTCCCCTCCACCAGCGCTGCAGCATCGTGGCCAAGTGCATTGCATGAGGCTGCTGGTCAAGAGATAGATTTTCCTTTACCCCACCCTTCTGCCCCTGCCACCTCTAGTACACCTGCGGCTACTGAGCGGCACCGGCAGAGGGTCAGGAAAGGAACTATGCGCCCGAGTTCTTGCATTTGAATGCATCTTTTCAGAACTGCCTTAAAGTTTTATCTGAACAAGTTACCGCAGGCATTCATCAGATAACCTCCACAGTTTCGGAGGTAAAGACACTTCTGCAAAGCATGCATTCATCAGATTACCTCTGCAGTTTCGGAGCAAAGTATGCATTCAGAAGCAAGAGCATCACCAAATCAGGGTTTTCAGCTGCAGATGGAAGGGAGGGAGACACAGTAATTCATTACTGATGGGTAGGCGGAGCCCAGATCAGGATGACACCTCAGATTAAAAGCGTGTTGACTGGCTTGCTCCTCCAGCTCGGGCTCCTCCTACTCAGCTCCTTCAGTCTAAAATTTGAGGTCTCAGAGGATGGTCGCTGCTGAACGCAGCTCCTCAGAAGATTTTATTATTTTTAATCGGACAAGAGACTTGGATCACCAGAAGTGGTCTAGAGGTCTCAGGGGTCTCAGCGCTGCTAGACCCCAACCTCTCCCTTGGCGATCTGTATACCCTGTATGGTGGTCCCTTCAGAATTCTGCCGGCTCTGGGGGATGAGGATGGCTTCCCTGGCGGGGACGCAAACCACGCACAGGGGTCACTGCGTTTCCCTGCCCTTTGGGGAAGCATGGGCATAGCTCCAGAAACCCCTGGGGGTCCCTGTGGCGCTCGGCTGGTGAGTACTCCACATTTTTATTAAAGATGTGTGTGAGTGATTTAACGGCTGCTGCGGCAGCCGCTGTACATTTTACATGCCGGTGACTCTGAGGAGAAGGGAGAGAGAAGTGCGCACTTTTTATTTTTGAATTTCCCGCCGCTGAGCGCGCGCTTCATGGCAGTCTCCTTTTCTGGCTCCTGTACATGGAGCACATCGGAGACAGAGTGCGGCGGCCATTGCTGACAGGAATTCGGCGGCCATTGCTGACAGGAATTCGGCGGCCATTGCTGACAGGAATTCTGACAGGAATTCTGACTGGAAACTCTCCGGACATCGCTCCCCTCCCCTCCCGGCAAGAACCGTTACCAGCTGGGTGAGTCGCTTCTAGCCCGCGGGCAGAAGCTTAACCCCTTCACCCCCACAGCGCGGACGCCGTCTGGGGCACTAATGAGTGGCAGATAGCGCGGTCCTGCGGCTGTTATCGCATATGGGGCTCACACACTCTTTTCAATATTAATAAAGAGGTTGTGTGGAGCCTGCGATATTAATATTATTATTAATATTATTATTATTGCCACTATACGTTTCCGCTAACGATCCTGATAACGACGCATACTAATGCAATCGTTTGTGTGATCTTTTTTAATGTCGCTAGTAGCTGCCAATCTGAGCGATCTCATTAACATCGCATAAGCGGTTAGCGATCATGACTTTGGCGGTCATTGCGTTATACAAAACAGCGCAATTTTTTAGCGATCTTGTGGAACGTTTTTCTGTATAGTGTGGCATAGCTGTCCTGCAGCTGCGGCCTTATAAGAGGCGCTTGGGGCTCGCACACCCTTTTCATTATCAAGGTTGTGGGGAGTCTGCTACTTTAACCCCTTCTTAGTCGGTTAATTTTTAATGGGGGACTGCTGGGGTAGCTCTCTCTTTAGGAGCTTTAACCCTTTAGCTTTTGTTTCTTCTTTAAGAAACACACTGTTCTAGTTACTGACAGGTTTAACCTGCCGTATACTGTGCAGCAGTCCATCTCCCAGACCCGCTACAGGATCAGTCTCGCACACGCAGACCTCGATTCATGCGCAGCGGTTGGAGGTTCCACAAAATGGAGGTCCTCACTAGTTTCTATTGATGGCCTGTCTGACCTTCTAGGTTATTGGGTGTCAGCTAGATCCTCTCAAGGAAGCGACACAAATCGGTGCCTTCCTTCTCGCATAGCGAAGATGTCCAATTCGGACAAGGAGGATCGGCAGGGACACTCTGCCTCTCTCATGGGCCGTACTAATGGAGCCATGAGGGCGTTACAGTTACCAGAGGAGGTAACTAGACGTCCTGGTAAGTCGGCCCGGATGTTTCATAGGTCGCGTCGGCTTTACAAACTGTATCCGTTTCTACGGAGTTGTTTGTTAATTGGACCCCTTCTACTGAACTGAATGTTCCTTTATCCCAGCTTAGCAAATCTTCCTGGTAAAGGGAAGGCGAGTCTGCAGGTACCGCTGGACAGAAAAGCGGAGATGGCAACAATATCCATCTGCGAAGCCGCGGGTTATGGATTCAGTATTAAGGATCTATGTGTATTTGTAAAGTTTCCCTGTGCCGGTTGGACCGTCTAAGGACGGCGTGGCAAGATGGATCCCCTCTATCGAGGTAGATGGGCTTTTCAAGTTGAAGGATAATGCGTCACTGCTACCCAGGGCGCAATCCTCGGCAGTCACAGTCAGAAGAGCACTGTGGCTTGGACAATGGAACGCGGTTTTCCAAGCAAGGTTTGCTATCTTTAACTTACAAAGTGGTCAGCTATTTGAATCTGACCTCACGGAGCTGATTGCCAAGGCATAGGCAAAGAAACAGCTTTACCGCAGCGCAGAGCTGTGACTTCTGCGTCTGGCAGGACTAGTGCCGATAGTTGTCGGCGGTCCTTTCGGTTCAAGGGATGATCCGACCAACCCTCTGGGGGTTTGGGTCGTCTCTCTCTTTTTAAAAAAAAAAAAAAAAAAAGGGGGGAATTCTCAGAAATTCCGCATACCCTGGAAACAGAACTTCTGTTAAGACAGAAGCTGGCAAAAAATCCGCTAAGGCGGATTGACATCTGAATCTCACTCGAGTGCTCTCGAGTGGGGGGTCGTTTACTCCAATTCAAACCGACTTGGGTTTCCCGTGTGTCGGACGCCTGGGTGACACAGGTTGTGTTGGCAGGCTACTTCATAGAGTTTCTTTTTCGACCCCCGGACAGTTTTTGCCAATCTCGCATTCTGTCAGAGCTGAACTTTTTGCCACTCTACTGCGAGAGGTCGATTCCCTTCTGCAGAAGGGTGTGATGTTACCGGTTCCGCAAAGGCCCGGGGAAGAGGATGTTTATTCCAACCTCTTTGTGGTCCCCACAAAAGGAGGACAAATTTCGCACTATTCTGGAAGTTTGAATCGGCTTGTCCACACCCGAACTTTCCGCATGGAGTCGCTTCGCTCCATTATGGCAGCCCTGTCGCAGAACGTCTTTTTGGTCAATCGACATTCGCGATGCTTATTTACATGTTCCCGTCGGAAGGGCTCACCAGCGCTTCCTTCGTTTTGCCATAGGTCGGGACCATCACCAGTTTGTGGCTCGGCCATTCGGCTTGGCCTTAACGCCCAGAGTTTTTACAACGATTCTGGCGCTTCTTCACGATTGTGGCGTCCTCAAAGGAGGAGGCAGTGACGGCTCGCAATCTATTCCTTCAGTTCCTGGAGGACTTCGGGTGACTGGTCAATTGGGAGAAGTCGTCTCTGGAACCGTCGCAGTCTATCCTATTTTTAGGCATGCATTTCGACACGGTACGGGCAGTGGTCTCCCTGCCTTCAGACAAACAGTCATGTCTTCTTCGACATGTACGGATCATGAAGTCTTCGACAACAATGTCCCTTCGGAAGTGTATGCGTCTTCTGGGATTAATGGCGTCCATGGAGGCGATTCCGTTTGCCCAGTTTCATTCCAGAGCTCTCGAAAGGTTCATCCTGAGTCATTGGAATCGATCGCAATCGCTGGATTGCAATGTCACCATCTCTCGCAGGGTGAGAGAGTCTCTGGGATGGTGGTTACGTCCAGGAGCATTATCCCTGGGGAAATCCTTTCCTCCCTCCGAAATGGTCGGTCATAACCACCGATGCCAGCCTGACGGGCTGGGGGGGGTGTTTGGAACGATTCCTGGATTCAGGGAGTATGGTCATCGGAAGAGACTGTTCTACCGATCAACATCCTGTAATTGAGGGTGATTTTCCTTTGCCTCCAACATTGGACGGTCCCTTTGAGCGGTCTGCCAGTCCGAGTGCAGACAGACAACGCGACAGCGGTTGCGTATATCAATCACCAAGGTGGGACAAGGAGTCCCAGGCTCATGGTGGAGGTGTCTCGGATTCTGATTTGGGCCGAGACCAGGGTACCAGCCATTTCTGCAATCCACATTCCAGGGTTCAGAATGTTACGGCGGACTTTCTCAGTCGCGAGAAGATGGATCCCGGAGAATGGAGTCTTCATCCGGAGATTTTTGCACTGTTGTGCTCCCGTTGGGGAACTCCCCAAGTGGATTTGATGGCATCCAGGTTCAATGCCAAACTTCCGATGTTCATGTCCAGGTACAAGGACCCGAAGGCTGTGGCGGTGGATGCTCTGGTGGCTCCGTGGGACCAATTCGAGCTGATTTATGTGTTTCCACCGATATCTTTGCTTCCTCTGGTACTGCTTCGGATCAGACTGGAGAGAATCCCGGCTATGTTGATAGCACCAGATTGGCCAAGGAGGACGTGGTTTTCAACACTAATGTCGCTGTTGGCGGCACCTCCATTTCCACTTCCTCTTCGACCGGACCTGTTATCTCAGGGGCCCGTTTGTCATCCGGATTTGAAGTCTCTGCGTTTGACGGCGTGGCTCTTGAGACCGAAATATTGACCCGTAGAGGTTTTTCATCCGAGGTCATTGCTACTTCGAGCTGCCAGAAGTCCGGCTACTACTAGATTTACCACAAAACTTGGGAAACCTTCTTTTCGTGGTGTTCGGGGTCTTCACGGAACCTGAGAAAATTTTCCATTCCCAATTTGCTGGCTTTTCTGCAGCATGGGTTAGACAAGGGTTTGGCAGTTAGCACTCTGAAGGGTCAGGTTTCTGTCCTTACTATTCCGGAGAGCTATTGCCTCGCGTAGGGACGTGCGTTCCTTTTTTCCACGGTATAGCCCGTAAGTTTCCGCCGCGGAAGGCACCTGTGTCTCCTTGGCGGCTCAACCTTGTTTTGGAGGCTTTTCAGCATAAACCTTTTGAGCCTATGGACTCTACTAGCCTTTCTTTACTTTCTTGGAAGGTGGCCTTCCTAGTAGCGCTCACCTCTTTGAGAAGAGTTTCTGAGTAGCAGCTCTTTCTTGCTCGCCTCCTTTCCTGGAGTTTTTTCCGGATCGTGTAGTGCTTCGCACACGGGGTGATTTTCTACCTAAGGTAGTGTCACAATTTCATGTTAACCAGGATATTGTGTTGCCTTCACTCTGTCCGGATCCGAAGGATGCGAAAGAGCGAGTTCTGCACACATTGGATTTAGTGCGGGCCTTGAAGTTTTATTTATCCATTACTCAAGGTTTTCGTAAGTCGGACTCCCTGTTTGTGGTTCCAGCAGGTCGTCGGTGTGGTCAACGAGCTCCCAAGGACTCTATAGCTCGTTGGATCCGGTCAGCTATCTTGGAAGCTTACCGTCTTAGGGGTGAATCTTGGCCGGTTAAGATTCGAGCCCATTCCACGAGAGCTGTGGCTTCATCGTGGGCTTTTCATTAAGGGGCCGCGGCAGCTCAGCTCTGCCGGGTGGCGACTTGGCGCTCTGTCCACACGTTTACAAAGTTTTATAAAGTGGACATCAGTGCTTCTGCTGATGCAGCCCTCGGACGTAGAGTTCTGCAGGCAGCTGTAGTTTAAAGTTCTAGATGAACTTGTGTTTAGCGCTTGTTGCGCTTTTATTAAGGTTGTTGGGTTTCTGCCTTTTGTTGTTTTTTTTTTTTTCCCACCCTTAAATTTGAACTGCTTTGGGACGTCCCATCAGTAATGAATTACTGTGTCTCCCTCCCTTCCATCTGCAGCTGAAAGATGGATTTTGGTAAGAACTTACCTGTAAAATCCTTTTCAGCGAAGGAAGGGAGGGAGACACAGATCCCTCCCATGGCAGAAGTGTGTTGATGTTTTCAGATGCAGCGCGACCCTTATCTGATAGCGATTATCTGGGCTGAGGTCAGCGCGCTAAGGCTCTGTTCCAGCATCGCCAGCTCATCGCAGCAGTCAGGTTCAGTGAGTAGTACCTGGAACTCTGTGGTTTGCTTCATATTGCATACATAACCTGTATTCTTGTGTTTTTCTCTGAAGTTCCTTCAGAAGGGGTTATGTTACTCCGCTGGTGATCTTGGTTCTTCCCTAAAGCTTTGGTACGACTGAAGGAGCTGAGTAGGAGGAGCCCGAGCTGGAGGAGCCAGCCAGTCAACACGCTTTTAATCTGAGGTGTCATCCTGATCTGGGCTCCGCCTACCCATCAGTAATGAATTACTGTGTCTCCCTCCCTTCCTTCGCTGAAAAGGATTTTACAGGTAAGTTCTTACCAAAATCCATCTTTTTTAGGTCTGTGGAGCAGCGCATAGAGCCACTATCTGTTGACCAGCAGATGTATGTAATGCAGATGTGCCACGCTGCTGTAGTGCAGGTTTTCTCCTATCCTCCTCCTTCCACCCCAGTCGTTCCTCCCCCTCCCCCCATCCATCCGCCGTCCCTCCTCCCCCTCCGATTCAGTATCAGCCACCTCCCCAATTCCAGCAACCTCCCCAGTACCAGCCACCTTCCCAAATTCTGCCACCTTCCCAAATACAGCCACCTTCACAAATTATGCCACCTTCCCAAATACAGCCACCTTCCCAACTCCAGCCACCTTCCCAACTACAGCCACCTCAACTACAGCCACCTCCCCAACTTCTGCCACCTCCCCAACTTCAGCCATCTCACCAACTTCAGCCATCTCACCAACTACTGCCACCTCACCAACTCCAGTCCCCTCAACAACTCCAGTCACCTATCCAGTACCAACAACCTCCCCAGTACCAGCCACCTACCCCGTACCAACCACCTACCCCGTACCACACTTCCACCTCTTACCAATCTCCTTCCCCCTACTAATTTCCTACCATATCACCTGCTCCTCCAGTCCCTGCACCACCCTCCACTCCACCACCCATCACCGATTCTGCCTCCAACTTGTCCTCCCATTCTTTAACCCTTTCCACCCCTTCACCTCTTACTGTTCCTTCCCCACCAGCATCCCAGTCCTCTCTACACACTCCCACGGTCGAAGTGTCCCGCAGCCCCTCCAATAGTATGTCCACCCCACACTACACTACGTTGTAACGTACTTTACCTTTTTTCAAAAAAGACAATGAGTCATGTTATGCAAAATAAATTTTTTTATAAAAGATATTTTGCAAGTAAAATCTAACAAACTGGTTAAGAAAAATGGTTAAATAAATGTTGAATTGGTTGATTCAATTTTTGTCTGTCATTTCTTTACAATGTTACATGTTATGTAAGGTTACATGTGTAATAAAGATTAAGTACAGTAACAATGTTAAAGACAGAAACATTACATTAGGGACAAACACAAACATAACAATTTATTAAACACGGTCATCCTGACAGTCTACCTGTCCATCGGTGAAATAAAGTACTCCGCAAATCTGTCCCTCATCCTGGAAACAGCAACATAACTTCGATTGGTATTATTGTAATAATCATGTAATGTTGTTTCTTGAAAGTGGTCCTCAATGGTCAACTGTTCTTTGCAGATCACAACATTATGCAGTACCACGCAGGCTTTTATGACTTCGTTGACAGTGTCAGTCTTCAAATTTATGGCTGTCTATAGTACACGCCACTTTGCAGTCAGGATTCCAAACGTGCATTCAACCATTCTTCTAGCTCTTGTGAGCCTGTAATTGAAAATCCGTTTGGTATGGGTCAGTCCTCTGCTGGCATACGGTTTTAGTAGATGTTCTGAGAGTTGGAATGCCTCATCACCAACACACACATATGGCATAGGTGGCCCTGTGGTTTGAGGCAGCGGCCTAGGGGCTGGGAAATGGAAGGTGTTCCCATACAGTCGACGTCCCATCGCTGAAAGTTTGAAGACCTGGGAATCGTTAGATCGTCCATATGCCCCTATGTCCACTGCAATGAACCTATATTCGGCATCAGCGATGGCCATCAGGACAACCGAGAAATATTTTTTATAGTTAAAATATTCTGATCCTGTTCCCGCTGGCTTCGCAATTCTGACATGTTTCCCATCAATCGCTCCAAGACAATTCGGAAATTGGCAGATCTGTTGGAACTTATCTGCTATTTCCATCCACCGCTGTGTAGTAGGTTCAGGCATAAATTCAGAGACCAAACAGTCCCACAGTGCACGGCAGGTGTGCTTTATTATGCCCGATATGGTAGAGATTCCCAATCTAAATTGGAAATGGAGTGAGGAGAGTCATTCTCCACTTGCAAGGAATCTAAAAAAAAAAAAAAAAAAAATTTTTCTCACAATCACTGCATTACATTGCAGAACTCAGGTATAACAATTGGAAAAGGCAAAAAACAGAATATAGCACTACCCACATAGTATACAACTATGCCAACACAGTATATAGCAATACACACATAGTATACATCAATGCCAAAACAGTATATAGCACTACCCACATTGTATACTATGCCAACACAGTATATAGCACTACCCACATAGTATAAAACAATACCCACATAGTATACAAGTACGCCAACACAGAATATAGCTACTACCCACATAGTATACAAGTACGCCAAAACAGTATATTGCACTACCCACGTAAGTATACACGTATGCCAACACAAAATATAGCACTACCCACATAGTATACAAGTACGCCAAAACAGTATATTGCACTACCCACATAGTATACAAGTACGCCAAAACAGTATATTGCACTGCCCACATAGTATACAAGTACGTCAAAACAGTATATAGCAGTACCCACATAGTGTACAAGTACGCCAACACAGAATATAGCAATACCCACATTTATTTAACCCCTTCATGACCCAGCCTATTTTGACCTAAATGACCTGGCCATTTTTTGCAATTCTGACCAGTGTCCCTTTATAAGGTAATAACTCAGGAACGCTTCAACGGATCATAGCGATTCTGAGATTGTTTTTTTGTGACATATTGGGCTTCATGTTAGTGGTAAATTTAGGTCGATAATTTTTGCGTTTATTTGTGAAAAAAATGGAACTTTGGCCAAAATTTTGAAAATTTCTCAATTTTCAAATTTTGAATTTTTATTCTGTTAAACCAGAGAGTTATGTGACACAAAATAGTTACGGTAATAAATAACATTTTCCACATGTCTACTTTACATCAGCACAATTTTGGGAACAACATTTTTTTTTTGTTAGGAAGTTATAAGGGTTAAAAGTTGACCAGCGATTTCTCATTTTTACAGCAAAATTTACAAAACCATTTTTTTAGGGACCACCTCACATTTGAAGTCACTTTGAGGGGTCTATATGGCAGAAAATACCCAAAAGTGACACCATTATAAAAACTGCACCCCTCAAGCTACTTAAAACTACATTCAAGAATATTATTAACCCTTCAGGTGCTTCACAGGAACTAAAGCAACGTGGAAGAAAAAAATGGACATTGTAATTTTTCCAACAAAATTTTTCTTTTAGCATCAATTTTTTCATTTTTGCATGGGAAACAGGATAAAATGGACCCTAAAATTTGTTGGGCAATTTCTCCTGAGTACACAGATACCTCATATGTGGTCATAAACCACTGTTTGGGCGCACGGCAGGGCTCAGAAGGGAAGGAGCGCCATTTGACTTTTTGAATGGAAAATATGCTGGAATATTTAGCGGTTGCCATGTCGCATTTGGAGAGTCCCTGTGTGCCTAAACATTGGAGCTCCCCCACAAGTGACCCCATTTTGGAAACTAGACCCCCCAAGGAACTTATCTAGATGCAGAGTTAGCACTTTGAACCCCCAGGTGCTTCACAAATTGATCCGTAAAAAAAAGAAAGTACTTTTTTTTCACAAAAATTTTTTTTAGCCTCAGTTTTTTCATTTTCACATGGGCAACAGGATAAAATGGATCCTAAAATTTGTTGGACAATTTCTCCTGAGTACACAGATACCTCATATGTGGTCATAAACCACTGTTTGGGCGCACGGCAGGGCTCAGAAGGGAAGGAGCGCCATTTGACTTTTTGAATGGAAAATATGCTGGAATATTTAGCGGTTGCCATGTCGCATTTGGAGAGTCCCTGTGTGCCTAAACATTGGAGCTCCCCCACAAGTGACCCCATTTTGGAAACTAGATCCCCCAAGGAACTTATCTAGATGCAGAGTGAGCACTTTGAACCCCAGGTGCTTCACAAATTGATCCGTAAAAAAAAAAAAGTACTTTTTTTTCACAAAAATTTTCTTTTAGCCTCAGTTTTTTCATTTTCACATGGGCAACAGGATAAAATGGATCCTAAAATTTGTTGGGCAATTTTTCCTGAGTACACCGATACCTCATATGTGGTCATAAACCACTGTTTGGGCGCACGGCAGGGCTCAGAAGGGAAGGAGCACCATTTGACTTTTTGAATGGAAAATATGCTGGAATATTTAGCGGTTGCCATGTCGCATTTGGAGAGTCCCTGTGTGCCTAAACATTGGAGCTCCCCCACAAGTGACCCCATTTTGGAAACTAGACCCCCCAAGGAACTTTTCTAGATGCATAGTGAGCACTTTGAAACCCCAGGTCCTTCACAAATTGATCCGTAAAAAAAAGAAAGTACTTTTTTTTTCACAAAAATTTTCTTTTAGCCTCAGTTTTTTCATTTTCACATGGGCAACAGTATAAATTGGATCCTAAAATTTGTTGGCAATTTCTCCTGAGTACACCGATACCTCATATGTGGTCATAAACCACTGTTTGGGCGCACGGCAGGGCTCAGAAGGGAAGGAGCGCCATTTGACTTTTTGAATGGAAAATTAGCTCCAATCGTTAGTGGACACCATGTCATGTTTGGAGAGCCCCTGTATGCCTAAACTTTGGAGCTCCCCCACAAATGACCCCATTTTGGAAACTAGACCCCTAAGGAACTTATGTAGATGCACAGTGAGAACTTTGAACCCCCAGGTGCTTGACAAAAGTTTATAACGCAGAGCCGTGAAAATAAAAAATCATTTTTTTTTCTCAAAAAATTATTATTTAGCCCACTATTTTTTATTTTCACAATGGTTACAGGAGAAATTAGACCCCAAAAGTTGTTGTCTAATTTATCCTAAGTACGCTAGTACCTCACATGTGGGGGGAACCACTGTTTGAACACACGTCAGGGCTCGGAAGGGATGTAGTGACGCTTTGAAATGCCGACTTGATGGAATGGTCTGCGGGCGGGCAGAGCCCCTGACGTGCCTAAACAGTAGAAACCCCCCACAAGTGACCACATTTTGTAAACTAGACCCCTCAAGGAACTTATCTAGATGTGTGGTGAGCACCTTGAACCCCCACATGCTTCACAGAAGTTTGTAATGCAGAGCCGTGAAAATAAAAAATCATTTTTTTCCTCAAAAACTGATTTTTTTAACCCGCAATTTTTTATTTTCACAAGGGTAACAGGAGAAACTGGACCACAAAAGTTGTTGTACAGTTTGTCCTGAGTACACTGGTACCCCATATGTGGGGGGAACCACTGTTTTGGCGCATGGGAGAGCTCAGAAGGGAAGGAGCGCCATTTTGGAATGCAGACTTGATGGAATGTTCTATGGGCGTCATGTTGCGTTTGCAGAGCCCCTGATGTGCCTAAACAGTAGAAACCCCCCACAAGTGAACCTATTTTGGAGACTAGACCCCCCAAGGAGCTTATCTAGATGTGTAGTGAGCACTTTAAACCCCCAAGGGCTACACAGAAGTTTATAACGCCGGGGCATGAAAATAAAAAAATCATATTTTTTCCACAAACATGATCTTTTAGTCCCCAATTTTTTTATTTTCCCAAGGGTAACAGGAGAAATTAGACCTCAAAAGTTGTTGTCCAATTTGTCCTGAGTACGCTGATATCCCATATGTGGGAGAAAACTACTGTATGGGCACACTTCGGGGCTCGGAAGGGAAGTAGTGACGTTTTGAAATGCCGACTTGATGGAATGCTCTGCGGGCGTCATGTTACGTTTGCAGAGTCCCTGATGTGCCTAAACAGTAGAAACTCCCCACAAGTGACCCCATTTTGGAAACTAGACCCCGCAAGGAACTTATCTAGATGTGTGGTGAGCACTTTGAACCCCCAAGGGCTACACAGAAGTTTATAACGCCGGGGCATGGAAATAAAAAAAATCATATTTTTTCCATAAACATGATCTTTTAGTCCACAATTTTTTATTTTCTCAAGGGTAACAGGAGAAATTAGACCCAAAAGTTGTTGTCCAATTTGTCCTGAATACGCTGATATCCCATATGTGGGAGAAAACTACTGTATGGGCACACGTCGAGGCTCGGAAGGGAAGTAGTGACGTTTTGAAATGCCGACTTGATGGAATGGTCTGCGGGTGTCATGTTACGTTTGCAGAGCCCATGATGTGCCTAAACAGTGGAAACCCCCCAAGTGACCCCATTTTGGAAACTAGATCCCCCAAGGAACTCCTCTAGATGTGTGGTAAGCACTTTGAATCTCCAAGTTCTTCACAGAAGTTTATAACGCGGAGACGTGAAAATAAAAAATCTTTTTTTTCCACAAAAATAACTTTTTTAGTCCCCAATTTTTTTTCCCAACAGTAACAGGAGAAATTAGACCCCCAAAGTTGTTGTGCAATTTTTCCCGAGTACGCTGATACCCCATATGTGGGGGTAAACCACTGTTTGGGCACACGTCGGGGCTTGGAATAAAGGGAGCACTGTTTGACTTTTTGAACGCAAAATTTGCAGGAATCAATGGTGGTGCCATGTCGCGTATGGAGACCCCCTGATGTGCGTAAATAGTGGAAACCCCTCAATTCTAACTCCAACCCTAACCCCAACACACCCCTAACCCCAACCCTAACCCCTACACATCCCTAACCCTAATACAAACCCTAACCATAACCCTAACCCCAACACACCCCTAACCCTAATCCCAACTCTAACCATAAACCTAACCACAAGCCTAACCCTAATCCCAACCCTAACCCCAAAACACCCCTAACGCTTATCCTAACTCTAACCCTAACCACAAACCTAACCCTAATCCCAACCCTAACTCTAATTCCAACCCTAACCCTAATTCCAACCCTTACCCTAGTTCTAACCCTAACCCTAGTTCTAACCCTAAGGCTGGGTTCATATTGCGTTTTACCAGCCTGTTCAACACGTAGCGTTGACGGGCTGGTAACGGTATAGCATAAAGAATTGACATGCTGCGGATTTAAAACTGCAGCAAATCCGCGCTGAAAAATCTGCAGCATGTGCACAGCGGTTTTTTTTTACCATTTATTTGCATTGTTTCTGGATCTGCTGTGGATCCGCAGCGCGAAATCCGCTGCGGATCTGCAGCAAAATCCGCTGCGGATCCGCAACGCAAAATCCGCTGCGGATCCGCAGCAAAATCCGCAATGTGTGCACAGGGTCTAATAGGAAAAAAAATTCTTTATTATTTGTCCCTACCTATGACAGGGGGGTTCACTTACTTTTTTTTATTTTGATCACTGTGACAGTTTATCACAGTGATCAAAATAAATTTCTTGACTCTGCAGGGCGCACTGCACATTTTCCAAGATGGCGGCGCCCATGAAGAATCCCGGGCAGCCGCCAGGGAAGGATCCAGGGACATCGGTGGACCGGGAGAGGTGAGTATGGGGGTCGGAAGTGAGGGGGGGAGATCGGAAGGTGGGGGCAGCGGAGGCCAGGACGAGGGGAGCTGTTAGTGACAGCGGTGACCGATCGCTGCCATCTTTTGGTGGCGGCGGCCGATCGCCGCCGTGACTCGATGTGGGGGTCAGATCGCTGTCTCCAGCCATGGCCGATGATGCATTGCAGCATCGGCCATGGCGGATTGTAATATTTCACCGATTCCATTGGTGATTACAGATTGCTCTGATTGGCTGTTTCACTTTAACAGCCAATCAGAGCGATCGTGGCCACGGGGGAGTTAAGCCAACCCCCTGTGGTGAAGCACAAAGGTCTTGTGCCTGCGGGTCGGGTGACCTTTCAGTGATCCGTCACCCGACCCGCAGGAACGCGATCCTTTCATGAAGCCACATAGGCGTCACAGGTCGGATTGGCACTGACTTTCATGACGCCTACGGGCGTCACAGGTCGGGAAGGGTTAAGCACTACACACATAGTATACAAGTACGCCAACACAGAATATAGCACTACCCACATAGTATACAAGTACGCCAAAACAGTATATTGCACTACCCACATAGTATCAAGTACGCCAACACAGAATATAGCACTACCCACATAGTATACAAGTACGCCAAAACAGTATATTGCACTACCCACATAGTATACAAGTACGCCAACACAGAATATAGCAATACCACATTTATTAAGCACTACACACATAGTATACAAGTACGCCAAAACAGAATAGAGCAATACCCACATAGTATACAAGTACGCCAACACAGAATATAGCAGTACCCACATAGTATACAAGTACGCCAACACAGAATATAGCAATACCCACATTGATTTAAGCACTACCACATAGTATACAAGTACTCCAAAACAGTATATTGCACTACCCACATAGTATACAAGTACGCCAACACAGAATATAGCAATACCCACATTTATTTAAGCACTACACACATAGTATACAAGTACGCCAA
Organism: Oophaga sylvatica; assembly: GCA_033576555.1. Taxonomy (NCBI): domain Eukaryota; kingdom Metazoa; phylum Chordata; class Amphibia; order Anura; family Dendrobatidae; genus Oophaga; species Oophaga sylvatica. The sequence continues at coordinate 260,137,969 of JARQOD010000003.1, read as the reverse complement.
AACAGATAGAGCAATACCCACATAGTATACAAGTACGCCAACACAGAATATAGCAGTACCCACATAGTATACAAGTACGCCAACACAGAATATAGCAATACCCACATTGATTTAAGCACTACCCACATAGTATACAAGTACTCCAAAACAGTATATTGCACTACCCACATAGTATACAAGTACGCCAACACAGAATATAGCAATACCCACATTTATTAGCACTACACACATAGTATACAAGTACGCCAAAACAGTATATTGCACTACCCACATAGTATACAAGTACGCCAACACAGAATATAGCATTACCCACATTGATTTAAGCACTACCCACATAGTATACAAGTACTCCAAAACAGAATATAACAATACCCACATTGTATTAAACCGTACCCACAAAGATACACAAAATATGCATTTGAATGAAATAAACACACACAAGTTTTTGACCATTTTTTATTGCACTGGTAGTAATCCTTTGATTACCTTTTAGTCCTATAATAAAAAATAACAACAATACTACTGTGTTCAAGCAAGCAGATTCAAAAACTAATAGCTTACCTTATAGTCACCATGAGACGCTCCGACGGAGAAATCGAGAAGCGGCAGTAGGTGTCACATCTCCTTATCTTGTCTTCAATCCGCTCCACCAACATATCAAATGTTTCCTTCTTCATACGAAGATAAGAAATTTTTTTCTGGATTCTCTCTTAGCTCCATATTGAGTGTCGAATAGACTCCACGGGTTAGTCTCTGTGCCGTGATGGGGTGGATCCACATACGGCGGCGTCGCTGGCGCTGACGCTTTAGGCGCTGCTCGATCCTTCTCTCCTTCTCCATAACGATAAACCTCAAGCGATTCGCCTCCGCTGTGAAATCCACGAGATTCCTGAAAATATTACCAATAATCGCCTCCATCTTCATCAGTCACTTGCTCTTCTCTCAAAAATGCTCCTCTACAACCTGTCAAAGATGGGCTGTAGGAACACTGTATATATAGGATTTACAGTAGCCAATCAGTTTTTGAAATAAAAGGGGCGTTTTTGAAAACCGGATCCATCGTAATCCGTAAAAAAACGGATAAAAAAACGGATGAAACTGATGCGCCGGATCCGGTTTTCTGCCTGATCCGCTAAACAGATCAGGCAGAAAACCGGATCCGGCGCATCAGGTTTTTCATTTCATTGCCGCATCCGGCGCTCCGGCGCGATGCCGGATCGCGCCTGATTCAAAAAACCTGATGTGTGAAAGTAGCCTTAAAGGGATCTCCGGTATGGAAGTTAGGGTAAATCCCTCAGCGCTCTGATTCTCACCCCAGGCTGATGGGATAATGTGGGATATTAGGGTAGTAGTCCGGTGGATCTGGCTGACGGGATGATGTGGGATATTAGGGGTAGTAGTCCAGTGGCTTTGGCTGATGGGATAATGTGGGATATTAGGGGTAGTAGTCCGGTGGATCTGGCTGACGGGATGATGTGGGATATTAGGGGTAGTAGTCCAGTGGCTTTGGCTAATGGGATAATGTGGGATATTAGGGGTAGTAGTCCGGTGGATCTGGCTGACGGGATGATGTGGGATATTAGGGGGAGTAGTCCGGTGGCTCTGGCTGATGGGATGATGTGGATATTAGGGGTAGTAGTCCAGTGGCTTTGGCTGATGGGATAATGTGGGATATTAGAGGTAGTAGTTCGGTGGATCTGGCTGACGGGATGATGTGGGATATTAGGGGTAGTAGGCTGGCGGCTGTGACTGGACAATGTGGGATATTAGTGGTAGTTGTCTGGTGGCTATGGCTGACAGGATGATGTGGGATATTAGGGGTAGTAGTCCGGTGGCTTTGACGGGATGATGTGGGATATTAGTAGTCCGGTGGCTCTGGCTGATTAGACGATGTGGGATATTAGTGGTAGTAGTCTGGTAGCTCTGGCTGACGGGATGATGTGGGATATTATAGTGAATGTGGCTATGCGGAGTGGGCTCTACACTCAGCTTTATATATAGAGATATAATCATTATAATTTGTTATAACTAACCGTAGTTAGTTACTATGCCCAGGCAGCGCCGGGCTCTTCAGCTAGTATATATATATATATATATATATATATATATACAGTACAGACCAAAAGTTTGGACACACCTTCTCATTTAAAGATGTTTCTGTGTTTTCGTGACTATGAAAATTGTAAATTCACACTGAAGGCATCAAAACTATGAATTAACACGTGGAATTACTGTATATACTTAACAAAAAAATGTGAAACTACTGAAAATATTTCTTATATTCTAGGTTCTTCAAAGTAGCCACCTTTTGCTTTGATGACTTCTTTGCACACTCTTGGCATTCTCTTGATGAGCTTCAAGAGGTAGTCACCGGAAATGGTTTTCACTTCCGGTGACTACCTCTTGAAGCTCATCAAGAGAATGCCAACAGTGTGAAAAGCAGTCATCAAAGCAAAAGGTGGCTACTTTCAAGACAGAACTTATAACGAACAAAGCCAGCTCACCGTTAGAAGGAAGGTGCTCGGAACCCGTCCTAATGAGACGTGAGCAACGTGGAAAATTCAGAAAAAATGTTCCAGCTCACTTCAGTATAAAAAGTCTTCTTTGTTGCAAATGGATTAAAACATGAAAATGCTCCTCGGACATCACACAGCACTGGAGGACAGGCTACGCATTTCGACCACCACCATGGTCTTTATCAAAGCTAGATACTAAATCCACTGACAATCATTAAAAAGTATCAAACACCAATAGAATGGCACAATGCAATCATGTGACTTAAGGTCCTAAAGACCAAGTATATACACGTTTCTGAGAATACCGATAATAGTATAAAAACACCAAAACAATTATATACATAGAGAAACACAATATGTACAAATTTGTAGAAAAATATACTTTGATTAGTAATGAAACACTATGTCATTTTTCTTATTGAGTCCATCAGGAAATCTGGTTCTGAGGTTGAAGATCCTAAACGCTTCACGTGTAAGCAAGGTCCTTCTGATATCCCCACCACGCGGCGGTTTTTTAATTTTTTCTAAGCCTATTACTCTCAAAGTCGCAATATTGCGTGAATGAACATCAATGAAATGTCTGGCAGCTGAAGAAATATTACGATTACCACCTAGAATATTAGAGATATCATAAAGATGTTCATTAATACGTATTTTCAACTTTCTTGAAGTGCAACCTACATAGGACTTTTTGCAAGAATCACAATCAATCTTATAAATAACAAATTTGCTGTTACAATTAATAAATTATTTTATGACAAATGTGTTTTCATTGTTATAATCTGCAAAGGTCTTGCAGTGTAGCGGAGTGGCTATGGGAGCTAAATTTTCACCTTCATTAGCAAATTTGGTAATGGCATTTTGGGAGTTCCAATTTTAATCTTCTGTTAATAATCCATTTTCCTCTTTCATTGAATGGTATGGCAGATACATCGATGACACCTTGATCATCTGGAGGGGCGATGTATCTTCCATACCTGATTTCATTAATTACATCAACAATAACAATTTAAATATTCATTTTACACATGTTTTTCATAATTATAAAATTTATTTTTTAGATTTGGAATTAACAGGGATCTCTAATGAATTGATCTCTACCAGAACTTACTCAAAGCCATTATCTGGCAATACAATTCTGCATGCCCACAGCAGCCACCCCAGATATACGGTAAAATCCATTCCGGTGGGGGAATTTACTCGACTCAAAAGAAATTGCAGTAACAATAATTTCTTACAAGATGACTTAACTTTTGCTGGTAATAAATTAAAAAAGAGGGGATATTCGGATTGGATGTTAAAAAGGGCTTCTAATTTGGTGTTATCCGACCTTTCCAGCGATGTGTCTGGTTTATCACGTTTTAATAGTAAAAACAAGAAACACAATTTCCATAATAAGCCCTTTGTTTGCCTCCAATTCAGTCGTCAATTCTATGAAATCCAGAAAATAATTAATAAATTCATACCAGTCCTGCATGAAGATCCTATTCTGGCTACCATATTAGATCAAGGTTGTAATGTTGTAGCAAGGAGAGCTCCCACTTTGGGTAATATTATATCTCCAAGTTTATTTCATTCAAAACAGCCAAAGGACACATGGTTAAATTGTAAAAGAAGTTTTAAGTGTGGTATGTCAGCCTGCAAAACCTGTAAACAAATGGTTAATTGCAAGACCTTTGCAGATTATAACAATGAAAACACATTTGTCATAAAAGAATTTATTAATTGTAACAGCAAATTTGTTATTTATAAAATTGATTGTGATTCTTGCAAAAAGTCCTATGTAGGTTGCACTTCAAGAAAGTTGAAAATACGTATTAATGAGCATCTTTATGATATCTCTAATATTTTAGGTAGCAATCGTAATATTTCTTCAGCTGCCAGACATTTCATTGATGTTCATTCACGCAATATTGCGACTTTGAGAGTAATAGGCTTAGAAAATATTAAAAAACCGCCGCGTGGTGGGGATATCAGAAGGACCTTGCTTACACGTGAAGCGTATTGGATCTTCAACCTCAGAACCAGATTTCCTGATGGACTCAATAAGAAAAATGAAATAATGTTTCATTATTAATCAAAGTATATTTTTCTACAAATTTGTACATATTGTGTTTCTCTGTGTATATAATTGTTTTGGTGTTTTTATACTATTATCAGTATTCTCAGAAACGTGTATATACTTGGTCTTTAGGACCTTAAGTCACATGATTGTATGGTGCCATTCTATTGGTGTTTGATACTTTTTAATTATTGTCAGTGCATTTAGTATCTAGCTTTGATAAAGACCACGGTGGTGGTCGAAACGCTTAGCCTGTCCTCCAGTGCTGTGTGATGTCCGAGGAGCATTTTCATGTTTTAATCCATTTGCACTTTTTATACTGAAGTGAGCTGGAACATTTTTTTCTGGCTACTTTGAAGAACCTAGAATATAAGAAATATTTTCAGTAGTTTCACATTTTTTTGTTAAGTATATACCGTAATTCCACATGTGTTAATTCATAGTTTTGATGCCTTCAGTGTGAATGTACAATTTTCATAGTCATGAAAATACAGAAACATCTTTAAATGAGAAGGTGTGTCCAAACTTTTCGGATGTACCATATATATATATATATATATATATATATATATACAGTTAGGTCCATAAATATTTGGACAGAGACAACATTTATCTAATTTTGGTTCTAGACATTACCACAATGAATTTGAAACAAAACAAATCAGATGCAGTTGAAGTTCAGACTTTCAGCTTTCATTTGAGGGTATCCACATTAAAATTGGATGAAGGTTTTAGGAGTTTCAGCTCCTTAACATGTGCCACCCTGTTTTTAAAGGGACCAAAAGTAATTGGACAAATGACTCCAAGGCTATTTCATGGACAGGTGTGGGCAATCCCTTTGTTATGTCATTCTCAATTAAGCAGATGAAAGGGCCGGAGTTGATTTGAGGTGTGGTGTTTGCATTTGGAAGGTTTTGCTGTGAAGGAAACATGTGGTCACAGGAGCTCTCCATGCAGGTGAAACAAGCCATCCTTAAGCTGCAAGAACAGAAAAAAACCCATCCAAGAAATTGCTACAACATTAGAAGTGGCAAAATCTACAATTTGGTACATCCTGAGAAAGAAAGAAAGCACTGGTGAACTCATCAATCCAAAAAGACCTGGGAGCCCACGGAAGACAACAGTGGTGGATGATCGCCGCATACTTTCTTTGGTGAAGAAGAACCCGTTCACAACATCAACTGAAGTCCAGAACACTCTCAGTGAAGTAGGTGTATCTGTCTCTAAGTCAACAGTAAAGAGAAGACTCCATGAAAGTAAATACAAAGGGTTCACATCTAGATGCAAACCATTCATCAATTCCAAAAATAGACAGGCCAGAGTTAAATTTGCTGAAAAACACCTCCAGAAGCCAGCTCAGTTCTGGAAAAGTATTCTATGGACAGATGAGACAAAGATCAACCTGTACCAGAATGATGGGAAGCCAAAAGTTTGGAGAAGAAAGGGAACGGCACATGATCCAAGGCACACCACATCCTCTGTAAAACATGGTGGAGGCAACGTGATGGCATGGCCATGCATGGCTTTCAATGGCACTGGGTCACTTGTGTTTATTGATGACATAACAGCAGACAAGAGTAGCCGGATGAATTCTGAAGTGTACCGGGATATACTCAGCCCAGATTCAGCCAAATGCTGCAAACTTGATTGGACGGCGCTTCATAGTACAGATGGATAATGACCCCAAGCATACAGCCAAAGCTACACAGGAGTTCATGAGTGCAAAAAAGTGGAACATTCTTCAATGGCCAAGTCAATCACCAGATCTTAACCCAATTGAGCATGCATTTCACTTGCTCAAATCCAGACTTAAGAGGGAAAGACCCACAAACAAGCAAGACCTGAAGGCTGCGGCTGTAAAGGCCTGGCAAAGCATTAAGAAGGAGGAAACCCAGCGTTTGGTGATGTCCATGGGTTCCAGACTTAAGGCAGTGATTGCCTCCAAAGGATTCGCCACAAAATATTGAAAATAAAAATATTTTGTTTGGGTTATGTTTATTTGTCCAATTACTTTTGACCTCCTAAAATGTGGAGTGTTTGTAAAGAAATGTGTACAATTCCTACATTTTCTAACACATATTTTTGTTCAACCCTTCAAATTAAACGTTACAATCTGCACTTGAATTCTGTTGTAGAGGTTTCATTTCAAATCCAATGTGGTGGCATGCAGAGCCCAACTCACGAAAATTGTGTCACTGTCCAAATATTTCTGGCCCTGACTGTATATATTACATATAATATATATATATATATATACATAATGGTAACACATCATGAGTGTGGCAGTACCATAACTATTAGCAGTAGTACATAATATTATGTAGCAATACCACCAAATATTTTATAATTACACAATGACTATTTGCATGAGAAAACATTAAGTACACTTAAGGGGTGGGGCGAAATAGGAATACTCCTTCACCCCCTTACACTTACTCTGCATATAATATTCTACATCTGGCTCAGCTTTCATAAATTGATTAAGATGAGTACAGGCCTCTCTGTGTTTCACACCTGAATGCATTTCTAAGCATACAGTTGTGCTCAAAAGTTTACATAACCTGGCAGAATGTTTGCTTTCGTGGCCTTTTTTCAGAGAATGTGAATGATAACACCAAACTTTTTTCTGTACTCGTGGTTAGTGGTTCAGTGAAGCCATATATTGTCAAACTACTGTGTTTTCTCTTTTCTAAATATATACACTGCTCAAAAAAATAAAGGGGGCACTCAAATAACACATCCTAGATCTGAATGAATGAAATATTCTCATTGAATACTTTGTTCTGTGCAAATTTGAATGTGCTGACAACAAAATCACACAAAAATCATCAATAGAAATCAAATTTATTAACCAATGGAGGCCTGGATTTGGAGTCACATACAAAATTATAGTGGAATGTAATGTCCTTAAAACAAATAAAAATGATGCTCAGTAGTGTGTGTGGCCTCCACGTGCCTGTATGACCACCCTACAACGCCTGGCATGCTCCTGATGAGGAGTCACCGTTTATCTCTTCTATTAGTATAAAAAACAAACTTTATTGTAAACGTTAAAACTTTAGAAAATTTCCAGGTCCAATGACTCAAAAAAACCTACATCATACCACAAAGTAATGAAAACACCAGAGGGTGGTGCCTAACCCTATACTGGCCTAGTTATCCCTACCTATCAGCGGAGGTTGGCACCCTAAAACCTGCGCAGTGGCGCCCCCGCTCCTCGACGGCTCTCCCTGCTCACCCTACAGGGCCCTAAGGTGGCAGGGGGTGATGACAGTAATGGAATAGGTAGGTGAGAAAGATAAGAATATTAATTGTGTCTTCTTAGAATGAATCTGGGTTAAGGTCGATTGTAACCCACTATGTGTGTAAGTGTTGCAACCCTTCTACATGAGATATGCTTATTGTTATCAGATAGTGATGTTATTCATACCATATAATAAGGATAGAATAATTTGTTTAAATTTCTGATATGATAATAATATCAAAAAATCAAAAGATGGAGTTGCCCTGGGACAAAAAAATTTTTTTAGGAAACTCCACAAAAAAAAAAAAAAAAAGGAAGAAGGGAAGGGTAATTGTAATGTTGAAATTAAAGTGCAATCAATGGGATATAATGGTATGAAGACACACAGAAATATATATATCAAACTCAAAATATCAAAGGCCACAAACAACAAACCAAATAAATGAACCTACACAACACCCAGCACACCCAAAAAAAGTGCTAATAAATACAGTTAGGTCCATATATATTTGGACAGAGACAACATTTATTTAATTTTGGTTCTAGACATTACCGCAATGAATTTTAAACAAAACAAATCAGATGCAGTTGAAGTTCAGACTTTCAGCGTTCATTTGAGGGTATCCACATTAAAATTGGATGAAGGGTTTAGGAGTTTCAGCTCCTTAACATGTGCCACCCTGTTTTTAAAGGGACTAAAAGTAATTGGACAGTTGACTCCAAGGCTATTTCATGGACAGGTGTGGGCAATCCCTTCCTTATGTCATTCTCAATTAAGCAGATAAAAGGGCTGGAGTTGATTTGAGGTGTGGTGTTTGCATTTGGAAGGTTTTGCTGTGAAGGAAACATGCGGTCAAAGGAGCTCTCCATGCAGGTGAATCAAGCCATCCTTAAGCTTCAAAAACAGAAAAAACCCATCCGAGAAATTGCTACAACATTAGGAGTGGCAAAATCTACAGTTTGGTACATCCTGAGAAAGTTAGAAAGCACTGGTGAACTCATCAATGCAAAAAGACCTGGGCGCCCACGGAAGACAACAGTGGTGGATGATCGCAGATTACTCTCCATGGTGAAGAGAAACCCCCTCACAATAGCCAACCAAGTGAACAACACTCTCCAGGAGGTAGGCATATCAATATCCAAATCTACCATAAAGAGAAGACTGCATGAAAGTAAATACAAAGGGTTCACTGCATGGTGCAAGCCACTCATAAGCGTCAAGAATAAAAAGGCTAGGCTGGACTTTGCTAAAAAAACATCTAAAAAAGCCAGCACAGTTCTGGAAGAACATTCTTTGGACAGATGAAACCAAGATCAACCTCTACCAGAATGATGGAAAGAGAAAAGTATGGCGAAGGCGTGTTACAGCTCATGATCCAAAGCATACCACATCATCTGTAAAACACGGCGGAGGCAGTGTGATGTCTTGGGCATGCATGGCTGCCAGTGGCACTGGGTCACTAGTGTTTATTGAGGATGTGACACAGGACAGAAGCAGCCAAATGAATTCTGAGGTATTCAGAGCCATACTGTGCGCTCAGATCCAGCCAAATGCAGCCAAACTGACTGGTCGTCGTTTCATACTACAGATGGACAATGACCCAAAACATAAAGCCAAAGCAACCCAGGAGTTTATTAAAGCAAAGAAGTGGAATATTCTTGAATGGCCAAGTCAGTCACTTGATCTCAACCCAATTGAGCATGCATTTCACTTGTTAAAGACTAAACTTCAGACAGAAAGGCCCATAAACAAACAGCAACTGAAAACCGCAGGAGTGAAGGCCTGGCAGAGCATCAATTAGGAGGAAACACAGCGTCTGGTGATGTCCATGAGTTCAAGACTTCAGGCAGTCATTGCCAACAAAGGGTTTTCAACCAAGTACTAGAAATGAACATTTTATTTACAATTATTTAATCTGTCCAATTACTTTTGGTCCCTTTAAAAACAGGGTGGCACATATTAAGGAGCTAAAACTCCTAAACCCTTCATCCAATTTTAATGTGGATACCCTCAAAGGAAAGCTGAAAGTCTGAACTTCAACTGCATCTGAATTGTTTTGTTTCAAATTCATTGTGGTAATGTCTAGAACCAAAATTACATAAATGTTGTCTCTGTCCAAATATATATGGATCTAACTGTATATATATGGATGGTCTAAATAGCAGCCTTGTAATTAGAATGATTTTGATTGTGCCTTTCTGTGCACAGAAAGAGGTAGATAAATAATCTTCAAATGCAACGATGTACAATTGAGTATTCAGAGATATGGAATATCTTCGGGTTATCTTGGCCTCCGCATAGTGTGTCAAAGCGCATGAGGCTTAGAGTCATATACATCAAAAAAACAAAAATATATATCTTAAGCATAGATGTAAAGTACAGAGGTTTCCAGGTATGATATTAGTATACATGTATAACTAGAAACCCCTTCCTGATTAACATCCCTATATTCATTTTTTTGGGACACACTGGAGCAAAAAACCCCCCCTATGATAATATATAACTTCAGGCAAGATATTAACATGCATACATGATAGAAAGCCCCCTCATGGTTTATACCTCCATGGTTTATATCCCTATATTAGGGTCTTTTAAGACACATTGGAGCAAAAAAAAACCTGCGGTAAAATATAACACAGCAAGGCACAACGGCTGCACTTAAGATTAATTGGCAACTCAATAAGATAAAGTTCCAAGTTATGTAGCAATTCAAGTATAACTCCAAGTCATGTAGCAACTCGATGCGTTTCCCCTCTTCTGAGGTTCATCAGGAGTAAGATAACATTCAGGAGGACTTAGCTTTAGATTTTCAAAGATAGTAACAGATGCTCAGGTACGATCCCTCCTTTTAGGGTGCCAACCTCCGCTGATAGGTAGGGATAACTAGGCCAGTGTAGGGTTAGGCACCACCCTCTGGTGTTTTCATTACTTTGTGGTATGATGTAGGTTTTTTTGAGTCATTGGACCTGGAAATTTTCTAAAGTTTTAACGTTTACAATAGAGTTTGTTTTTTATACTAATAGAAGAGATAAACGGTGACTCCATGTAAATTGATCTCTGTCTGATATATTGTTACTACTGTGATGCATGCTCCTGATGAGGCGGTGGATGGTCTCCTGTGGGATCTCCTCCCAGACCTGGACTAAAGCATCCGCCAATTCCTGGACAGTCTGCAGTGCAACGTGACGTTGGTGGATGGAGCGAGACATGATGTCCCAGATGTGCTCAATCGGATTCAGGTCTGGGGAACAGGCGGGCCAGTCCATAGCTTCAATGCCTTCATCTTGCAGAAACTGCTGACACACTCCAGCCACATGAGGTCTGAAATTGTCCTGCATTAGTAGGAACCCAGGGCCAACCGCACCAGGATATGGTCTCACAAGGGGTCTGAGGATCTCATCTCGGTACCTAATAGCAGTCAGGCTACCTCTGGCGAGCACATGGAGGGCTTTGCGGCCCTCCAAAGAAATGCCACCCCACACCATTACTGACCTGATATGGAAATTTAATTAGGATAAAAATATCCTGTGTTTGCTGCTTGCCATGTCCAAATCTCTATATAATGTCTTTTTGAGCGCTCAGAACGAAATGAGGACTGTCCACACGAAAGTGTCAGTATAACAGTTCGTCAAAGACATACATTTATTATTCATTCAAGGTTTTATACGTTTACAAAAAGGGGCTGGTTAGTCAATTAACATACAATTAAAAGCTGCTAGATTATTGGCTGTTCTAGTGTAAATATGATAATTATGATAATCATGATTAAAAGAGCTGAAGTTGCAGAATTATTGTTTATATTCTTGTGATCTAGTTGCCTTGCATAACTATAATGTAAACAACAGATATCTAATAGGACATTTTGTACTTCATGCATTTGTTCCTTTACGAAGGTCTTATGAAGGCCAGATTTCTTTAAAACGACTGATTATATATGGCCTAGAAATATGTGAGCACAAGGTTTTTTTAGCAAGTGAGATCTATCTAACTGTGAACTGTGAATACATATATGTGAATATACTTTGAATATATATGGAAGACATATATATTTCCATGACAGTCCCCCTTAGATACCACTTGCCCTAAAAACCTGCTCCTGGCCCAAAGCGCTGCAACTCTTTTGTGCTGCCGGTGAGTTGAGACACCCCTAGTACATGCCTCCCCCACCGAATACAGACTTTTCGCAAATGGGCGGTCAGGAGGACTGTCCCTGTCGGGGGTTTATGTGTTTGCAATCATAATCTCATAGTTGATAGGATGTTTCATCAAGGATGTGTATTCTCAGTCTGGAGGTAGTTCGGAGATCTGGTCAAGCCAGGCAGTTCTATCCGGACTGGTGCGAGGTCCAAGATGGTGAGTGGCATCAAATTGGTTGTCTCCTGAACAGTTTTTTCCATTATCCTGCGGATACAAGGAATTACACAGCAACCAGTAATTAATGCAAAAATGAGAACCCCCATAATGGCTGTCCCAACCTGTGCCAACATTTTCTGCCACCCACTCATCCACCCAAAGTATCGATCCCATGGGTCAGTGACACCTGAGTTCTGTTTCAGTTCCTCTGATAACTCATTAAGTTTCTGTATTGCCATTGTGACTTTACCATTTGGGCCAGTGTTGTCTGGGATGTAGGTGCAACAGGTGTCTTTGATCATTTTGTAAACACCTCCTTTCTCAGCTAGAATCATATCCAAAGCCATTCTATTCTGGAATGCCATAATGGAAGTGGGGCCTAACTGTGCTGCCAAACCTTTTACAGCATCTATGGTGAAGTTAACAAATCTCTGCTGGTTATAATAGATGTAATTTATCCAATCAACATTTTTGTTTATAGTTACTAGTGGCAATAGTGACTCAAATCCTGCTTTAACTTGGTCTCTGGCCTTGAACTCATCAGGTAGGTCATCTGGTCATCTGTCTGGTCAGTCAGAGCATCCACGACATCCTTCATGGATTAGGTGTCTCTCCTGGTATGGGAGCTTCCTTGCAATGCGATACGTGGATTCAAACAGGCTTTCCCTCTAGTTACACAGAGGTTGATGTCATCTGGGGCTCTTGGACAGGATCATCAAATCTGGCAGTGAGGAGAAAAACTCGAGAATGTTAGTTTTTGACCAATTCAATTACATAAGTGTTATGATTTGGTAGCTGAGGAGAGCAGGCAAAAAAAGTAATACACCAGAGAGGTTGGAATCTATGGGATTGCAGTACCCTGACTAACCACCACAACTAAAGGCAGCCGTGGAGCGTTCCTACGTTGGTCCTAGACGCCTCGTCACAGCCTGAGAAGCTAACTACACCTAAAGATAGAAAAAGGAAAGCTATCTGCCCGGAGCAGATCCCCAAAGAACATAGGAAGCCCCCAAACATGTAATGGCGGTTAGACAAGAGGAAATACAGACACAGACAGAAAATAGAATGAGCAAACGCTGGGGCCCAATCTGTCTAGATAGAAGAGGATAGGAAAGGCACTTACTGCAACCCCAAAAAACCCCTGAAAAGTACCAACTCTACTAATTACAAAAGCACCTGGGATCACACGACCTCTACCACCTAAATTAGTTCTCTGGTGTAACAAAAACTAAACAGCAACCACTGAAAAAAATGGAAAAGGCAAATGAACAAATAGTGGCTGAACTAAACTGAGAGGAGCATAAGCCCCCCGAAGGGGACCCGGCAGACCCCCACAGAAGTGCAGGACAAAATGCAGGCACCAAAAAACTAAAAGAAGAAAATTTCTTATCTGTTAGCAGAAGATGCAGGCACGAAACAGCTTTTTCTGGGTCTCTGGGAGTGTGCCTTACGCTAAACAGTGCAATTAGGAGTGTGTCATGCCATGGTTTGCGTGTCTCTTGGGCAATTTTTCAGCATTCTATTCTTAAGTGTTTCATTCAGTTTTTTCTACCTTCCTGCTGCTCTGGGGGTGGTAAGGAGTGTGTAGGCCTAAATCTGACCCTACTGCTAATCGGGTCTTGTGTGTCAGATTTGCTGTGAATGCGAGTCCCTGATCACTTTCTATCATTTCTGGAACCCCGTATCTGTACACTATTTTCTGAAAGTAGCTTCGTTGCAGTAGTCTTTGCTGACTTGGAAGGCTTCTGTTCATCTTGAAAATACTTCTTTTGACCACAATGGCGTATTTGAATCCTTCACTTGGCGATATCTGGATGTGGTCTATCTGGATCCTTTGAAGCTGGTAAAGTGGTCTTTCCAGATGAGGTGAGGGGGTCTTTCTTCCATACGTCCAGGCTTGCATTTGCCGCAGGTCAGACAGCTGCTGGTGAATTTGGCTGTTAGGGTGGAGATCCCTGAAGCGAACCAGTAAGCACCAATCAGATCATTCATTTGTGTCTTTGATATGTGGATGTGGGTCCATCTACCCATTGGACCACCATAGGGTGCATACTTTGTGGTAGGCAGAGTTTGAAGTCTATTATTGTTAGCCTTCCTTCTTCACGTGTTGCTTTTTTCGCATTCAGCTCTTCTTCTCCTTTTGGAGCTTGGTCTTGTAACTTCTTGAGCAGATCCCAGGACGTCTTTTTGTCAGGTTTCTTGTCTTCAGTCGTCATGTAGTAGCCGTCCGGCTCTACGACCTCTCCCACTTCTCCATGTTGTCTTCCTTTGGCTGCTTCTTTGGCTGCCATGTCCGCCATGTTATTGCCTCACGCCTCTTCTGTTCTCAGTTTTCCATGCACTTTGATTTTTCAAATTGCCACCATTTTGGACGTTGGAGTATACCCAGTAGGTCCCTGAAGGCTCCATGATGCTTCACGGTTGTCCCGTTTGCTGTGATGAAGTCCCTTGTAGCCCAGATGGGTCTAAAGTCGTGTGCTATGCCATGCGAGTACCTGTAGTCCGTGTAGATGTTTGCAGTCTTGCCTTCTGCCATCTGGCAGGCCTTCGTCAGCGCTATCAATTCTGCTTCCTGGGCTGACAGGCTAGGTGACAGACTTCTGGACCACAGGATTTCTTGATTGCTGGTCACTGCACTTCCTGTGTTGAAACTTCTTCTGGAGCCATCCAAGTATCCCCCCTTGGGAGTGGGAGTAGAGTGGCCGGGCTGAGGACTGTAGGTCTGGAGACGGTGACATTATGAGACAAAGGCAATAGAGGCGCCACAAAGATGCCTGGCGGTGGAGAGATTACTGTTGGTTGAGCTTGATTGAAGGATTGCCAAGATGTCATGCGGAGTGAGAGTTTCCAGTGGCTGTCCAAGAGTGATGTCAGCAACCTTGTCCAGGAGGGTGTGTGCTGCGGATACTGCCATCAGGCAGGAGGGTGCTCTTCTTGCAACTGGATCCAAGCGGGCTGAGAGGCAGCCTAAAAGTCTCTGTTTTCCCCCGTGAATCCGTGCCAGGACTCCAGTAGCATGACCTTCTTTCTTCCATCAGGTAGACGGAAAGACTTTTCATAGTCAGGTAGGCCTGGTATTGGCGCTGAGACTGTGGAGTTCTTCCAATCTCCTGAATGGGTTGAAGGCTGCGTCTGATAGAAGGAGCGGGGTTGTGTTGATGCAAGCGCACAGAGGCTGCATTAGGACTGAGGCATCAGGGATCCAGTGTCACGCGGTCTTATGATATGTGTACAATGTCAGTAAACTATTCTTAAAAGAACAACACTCTATACAACATATAGATTAGCAACATCAGCATGTAAATATAGAATAGATTTACCTGACACGATATCCGTTGAACTCAGGATTAATCTTGAGGACTTGATACACTGTCACAGGAAAGAAGAGGACCGGGGGTCTAACCTGACCCTAAACTGGGTCCTAACTAATCCCTCACCTTGGAGGTACTGATAATGGTTCAGAGGTCCAAGTCTCCAGCCTAACCCTGTCTCCTATCAGTCCCTGAACCCTGTAATCAGTCCTAAGAAGGATTCTGATTACCACCAAAGAGAAATGGGCTGATCTCTGCTAAATACACAGATTAGCAATATAAGACAGACTGGAGAAAACACAGACTTGCATACACACTCAAACACAGAAGGAACATAAATGATCTGGGATATTAAACTCTAAGCAAGGTGAGCTTAAAACAACTAAGGAGCTCTTTAACTTAAGTCTATACAGATACAATCCTATCTGTGGTCTGCATGAAGAATTTCACTGGCAACTCCCAAAACAGACCACCAGAGATTTAAAGGAAACCAATCAACAAATAATTAATTGCAGCCGGGAGAAACTGCACCCAGTCCCAGAACTGAGCACAGACAGAATTAACTCCCTAACTGCCAAACACAAAGAAACAGCAACTCAGCTGTGAGAAGTCAGAATGTGCAACCGCGACGATCTTCGTGGCGATGCACACATGACATCCAGGTTCTGCAATATGACACTAGACCAGGGAAAGCCTGCAGCATTCTTGGAGTTGTTGGGGGAGCCATCTTCTCCATAGTGGTCTCCCAGTCTTTTGACATGTGTTTCGTCTGGTGGGCAATACAGTGTCCCAGGGATGTAACTTGCTTCTGGCATCACTGGACTTTTTTCTTCCAGACCTTGCGTTGCTGTTCTTCCAGGTAGAGTAGGAGAGACAAGGAATAGACTGTGCAGGTGTTGATGTCAACCACACAAAATAGAAGGTCATCCACGTGTTGTAGAAGAGTGACTCTTGCATATTCTGCAATCCAGTTGACGAGGATGGAGGACATTGTCTTGGTGAAACTTAAAGGGCTTGTTTTGAGCACCTTGAGGCAACATATGCACTGCACTGGTGCGTGAAAGCAGGCCTCCAGGTGGAGGGGAAACACTGAAGAAGGTACTTGCCAGGTTGATCACCGTGAATACCGTTGCGGTGACTGGGACTCTTGAGAGCAGAGTGTGATGGTTCAGCACTGTTGTGGTTTCAAATACCGTAGCCTCTTTCGCGGCCTCCAGGCCTTGCACCATTCTGAACTCAGTGGGGTTTACAGTCTTTTTCTTCACTGTGGAAAGCTGGGATTGATTCCGATGGGCGAGGCAGCCCAGTTTGGCCTTGTCCTTCAGTATGCGGCAGGGGACTCCCATCTGCTGGTGCAGAGCTGGCGGGAAAACAAGCCGTCTACTAGGATCCACATCATGAGAGATGACGACCAGCTGGCTTTCTTGTTCTCCACCAAGACAGTCACTGTGTTAGCACCTGCTCTGGTCACAGGGGTCTTCTTGTTGGGACGTCTCCTTAAATGGCTGCTTTTTTCTCAGCA
This sequence comes from Oophaga sylvatica, assembly GCA_033576555.1. Lineage (NCBI taxonomy): Eukaryota > Metazoa > Chordata > Amphibia > Anura > Dendrobatidae > Oophaga > Oophaga sylvatica. The sequence continues at coordinate 260,120,960 of JARQOD010000003.1, read as the reverse complement.
CGGGCCATCAGTAGTTTCTTTTTCTCCAGCTCGGTCTCAGGTCAATATTTGTGCACAAGTTTGAAGAGCTGAGTGGCCTTTTTCCGGTCTAGGGCCTGAGTGAACTGGTTGATTGCAGGGGGCACCTCCTGGTGCTTGCAAAAGATGAACCTCTGGCGTTAGAGCTGGATGAGGTGTTGCCATTCCATTAAGTGAGTAGAGTCCTTCTTGAGTTGAATATCCTGGCCAATGTCAAAGTTCTCAGGCCGTCTTCTTAGGCGAGCTCACTTAGACCTTCAGTTGGTCAGAGATATCTTGACCCTGGGTGATGGAGTGGTTTTTTTCTGGTACTATGTCCAGCACCTCCTGTGATAGGTCTGCAGTGTGGTTGTTTGAGGTTCCTGTTTCTTCTTGGGTCAGGGGTAAAGAAAGTGTCATGGTCCCATCTTCCTGGAACACTCTGGTCGCTTTCAGCTTCTGCAGTAGGTCCACTCCCAATAGGTTGAGGGTGCAGGTTTTTTACACAACAAACTGGGACATGATGGAGTGTTCTGGCTGAGTCCACACGCTCAGGGGCTTCATAATCTGGAAATATCTGACTTGACCATCAATTCCCATGCAGGAAGCAGAAGATTCTGGTTGCGGAGTTCCACAAGAAAAGATATGACTACGCCATCCACTCTCAGGATATTGGTCCCACTGGTGGGGTTCCTTGTGGACTTGGTGTGCTCTTGTCCTATAGACGGGGTTCTTCACTGCTTTCTGTGTTTCTTTTTTTCTGGGTGAAGTCAGTGTTCTGCACTTGTTCCGGAAATGACCAAACTCGCCACAGTTGTAACACTTGACATTCCTTCTGTCCCGGCGGGACTCAATCCTTTTTGCTACTGTGAGCAGGGTATCCATTGCTATTGACGTGTACTCAGGCCTGGCTGCTACCAGTGGTTTCCTGATTGGTTCTCTCAGTCCATGCACAAAAGCCTGTGCCAACATCCGTCTGTGTGTCTGATCATGGGTAATGAGGCCCAAATCTTGAAACACTTGCATTACTCTGTCATGGAACTTCTCCACAGACTCTGTCTTGTCTTGACTCGTGACATGTAGGCTGAGAGTTTGTCCTGTCAGTCTGCTTTTGGCCCATTCTCTGAGTTGCTCAATTAGCTTTGGTCCTGTCTCCCAAGGCATACGATCTAACTCTGCTGGAACTGAAGTGTTCTCTCATAATTGACCAGAATGCATCACCTGCTTTTATTTCCATTTTCGGTCCGAGATCAATCCAGGCTGCTTCTGCTGGATCTGCTGCTTTTTTGCACAAATGGCTCGGGTGTATCTCTGGGTCTGGCAGCATACTGATACAATGGCTGGGATGAAGGCTCATAGGATTGCTTACTAAATGTCCCTGCTCTAATGGTGCTTGTGTTTTTTTCTTCCTAGTATTGGAAAAACAAAAAGTGTGACGTTGAAATCTTCATCTTCATCAAGATAAAGAAGTGACATTAGTACTTGGTGAATACACTGCATAACACTGTGAGATTTGGCTTTAAAGTGTCTTGCTGCATGGATTACCCACTTCCTTGCTGAGGCAGCGGTGGATTCAGTGCATGGTTCATGCTGCAGCCCTGTAGCTATAACCACCCCTGTAAGCCCTAGCAGTGGACTGTTGTGTCTGGGGGCTCATGTAGCGTTTTTGTGGAGTCTGTACTTTCTGTCTCCTGATATATGACTGGCAATGTTTGACTGTGCTTGGGATAGACGAAGTGCCTGTACTGGAACAATGAAACAGGGACAACCACATGCTTTGGATGGGCGTTGACACAGTAAATGACGAAGTGAAAAAAGAGGAAGAGAAGGTAGGTGTGAGGGAGGAGCGTAGAGAAAGAGAGGAGGGAGAAAGAAAGGATGAGGGGAGGCCTCCCTGTGGACCTTGAGAGGGGACTGGTTGAAACAAAATGCCTTCCCTGTGGAGAGAGGCGGGGAGCGTTTTTCCCTGTACAAGGCTCCTTACTCAATGAGAGCAGCCTACACCTGTCCCGTGTCTCCACATAATGGACATGTGATGTGTGTGACTCTGAATTCTGCTCTTGTGACATGTCAGTGATCTTTTTCTCACAGATGATTTAACACCTTTTCAAACTTATTCACATAAAAAAAAAAAAAAAAAATTTCCTCGCCGAATGCCCGACGGGAGGGGCTGCTCAGACCACTGCGTAGTTTGTGTCTGCTCTCTCCCACAGCCTGTAATTCTCCTTATCTATGTGACCTTGTTCTAAGGCAAGCTTGTAGAAAAAAAAATGGCTGGAGAAATAAAGCTCTAAAATAAATTGCTTAGAGAAAAAAAAAATAAAAAATCTCTCCAAAATCATTTAAAAATGTACTTAAAAGAAAAATTTTTTTTTTTTTTTTTTTAAAAAACAAAAAGTTAGATTTAGTAAAAAACTCTAGAAAAAGTAAACATAAAAAAAATAAATTCACCAAAAAGGGGAGAAAAGAAAAACCGTATTAATCATAAAACTCTGAAAAACAACCCTTGTTACTAAAACAGCTAATTAAAAATCTCTGGAATGTCAGCTGGCTGCTTCCCCCCTCCCTTCCTTATATCTCTGCTTGCTGTCTCTATAGCCACTGAAATCACGTAACAACAAAAAAAAAAAAAATATTATTCCTCAGAATAGCAAAAAATGAATATAGTTCAGTCTGAATGCCTGAGAATTTTCACATTAAAACCTTAGCAAAAAAACTAGCTTAAAAAAAAATAAAAATCAAAGCCAAGAAACAGAATGCCTGATAACGTGATTATGCAGAGGAGGGGGGTCAAAGGGTTTTCTCGCTGCTGCAGCCAGCACACTGCTCTGAATGAGTTACTGACAGAGCGCACGGAGATGTGATTTAAAGCGACAGTACCTGATACAGACAATGAGCAGACACCCGGGGAATACGAATCCCTCTTTTGATGATCTGTGACACATACAAGCTGCTCTGGTAACTGTAACTCACCAATTGCACTGAGCGCGGCGAAGCTCAAGGTTCTATCGCTCTGTACCGTAGCCCTGGCCGGTGCGCCGTTCACAGTATCTGCAATAGCCTTCATCAAAATTCTCACTATCCACGTTGATTTGACTGGGATGGCCTCCCGGTGCGTGGACAATTATTGTGAGAACTTATCCAAACAAAGCTTCGCCTTCACGTCTGATTTGACTGGGATGGCCTCCATGCGTGAAAGTTTACTGCAGAAACTTAACCAACAAAGCACTCGCTTCCACAACTGTTTTTTGGGATAACCTCCCTCCAATTGTGAAGAATATCTGCGTGGACTTATCCATAACAAGCTCCCGCCCTCCACGTCTGATTTGACTGGGATGGCCTCCCGGTGCTAAAGTTTACTGCGGGAACTTATGCAGCAATTGCTTTTGCTATACAGCCCCAGAGATCAGCAAGCAAAAACACAGTTAACACCGTTCCAAACTTTCTTCCCGGTTTCACATTAAACATAAAATACAGAACACAGCAGCAACCAACATCGGCTTATATCCCAGGGCATTTTGGATAAAGGGTATGGACTTTTTGCACAACCTGGGAATGCGGTGATGACCACGTCCGACGGCTAGGAATGTAGGCTAGGACTAGGCACAGGGAACATTCAGGTAAGATGACAAAGTTTTCTTACTCTTACTGATGGAGCTGCAGTCTCCGTCCCGTGTGCCAAGGCCAGGGCCAACACCCCCGTCTCTCGGTCGGCCGAGTCCTCGTGCGTTCGTCCAATGCCCGCTTGCAGGCGCCAACTGATATGGAAATTTAATTAGGATAAAAATATCCTGTGTTTGCTGCTTGCCATGTCCAAATCTCTATATAATGCTTTTGAGCGCTCAGAACGAAATGAGGACTGTCCACACGAAAGTGTCAGTATAACAGTTCGTCAAAGACATACATTTATTATTCTTCAAGGTTTTATACGTTTACAAAAAGGCTGGTTAGTCAATTAACATACAATTAAAGCTGCTAGATTATTGGCTGTTCTAGTGTAAATAGATAATTTGATAATCATGATTAAAAGAGCTGAAGTTGCAGATTATTGTTTATATCTTGTGATCTAGTTGCCTTGCATACTATATGTAAACAACAGATATCTAATAGGACATTTTGTACTTCATGCATTTGTTCCTTTACGAAGGTCTTATGAAGGCCAGATTTCTTTAAAAGACTGATTAATCTGGCCTAGAAATATGTGAGCACAAGGTTTTTAGCAAGTGAGATCTATCTAACTGTGAACTGTGAATACATATATGTGAATATACTTTGAATATATATGGAAGACTATATATTTCCATGACAGACCCATGCCAAACCGGTCATGCTGAAGAATGTTGCAGGCAGCAGATCGCTCTCCACGGCATCTCCAGACTCTATCACGTCTGTCACATGTGCTCAGTGTGTACCTGCTTTCATCTGTGAAGAGCACAGGGCGCCAGTGGCGAATTTGCAAATCCTGGTGTTCTGTGGCAAATGCAAAGCGTCCTGCACGGTGTTTGGCTGTGAGCACAACCCTCATCTGTGGACGTCGGGCACTCAGACCATCCTCATGGAGTTGGTTTCTAACCGTTTGTGCAGACACATGAACATTTGTGGCCTGCTGGAGGTCATTTTGCAGGGCTCTGGCAGTGCTCCTCCTGTTTCTCTTTGCACAAAGGTGGAGGTAGTGGTCCTGCTGCTGGGTTGTTGCCCTCCTACGGCCCCTTCCACGTCTCCTGGTGTACTGGTCCGTCTACTGGTAGCGCCTCCTGTTATGTTTCGGTAACTGAGGAGAAATAGCAAAAAACAGCAAAAGCTTTAATACACCAGAGAGGCTGGAACCTATTAGATTGCAGTAACCTGAACTAACCACACAACTAGAAGTAGCCGTGGAGCGTTCCTACGGTGATCCTAGACGCTTTGTCACAGCCTGAGAGATAACTACACCTAAAGGCAGAAAGATGAAAGCTATCTGCCCCGGAGCAGATCCCCAAAGAAAATAGGAAGCCCCCAAACATGTAATGGCGGTTAGACAAGAAGAAAGCACGGACACAGACAGAAAATAAGAATGAACAAACGCTGGGGCCCAATCTGTCTAGACAGAAAAGTACAGGAAAGAATTCTGACTGCAATCCAACAAAACCCTAACAAAAATACCAACACTTCTGATTGCCAAAAAACCTGAGATCACACGATCTCATCCACCTAAATCAGATCTCTGGTGTAACAAAACGCTATTCATCAAATAAAAAGAAACAAAGGAGCAAAGCAAAAGTGCAGACAAAAACGGAGCACAATTGCAGCGCCAGACCCCCAAAAGGGGACAGGCTGCAGTCCACTGCAAGCAGCAAACCAGCAATGAAAATCAAACAGAGGAAAAAAAAAACAGCAAACACTTATCTGAAGGAGAGCAGGAAACTAGCAGTGCTTCAAACAAGACCAGAAGGAACAATTGATAACCGGCAAGGCTGCTGGGAACTCAGGCCACTAATATCCTACCATTCAGCGCCAGCTGAAGGCCATGCAGTAATCAGTTCATTACCCTCAGCAACCACCGGAGGGAGCCCCAGCTCAGAAGCCGCCTCCAGCACATTCACAACAGCCTCCAGCCTCTGGACACTATGCTGACAGACACAGCAAACCTTCTTGCCACAGCTCGCATTGATGTGCCATCCTGGATGAGCTGCACTACCTGAGCAACTTGTGTGGTTTGTAGAGTCCGTCTCATGCTACCACGAGTGTGAAAGCACAACCAACATTCAAAAGTGACCAAAACATCAGCCAGGAAGCATTGGTACTGAGATGTTGTCTGTGGTCCCCACCTGCAGAACCACTCCTTTATTGAGTATGTGTTGTGAATGGGTTTGAGATGAGTTCTGAGCAGAGGCTCCCTCTGGTGGTTACAAGCGGTGCTAGTGAAGATTGTGAGGACTGGGAATCAGGTGTTACTGACTGGTCTTATATAAGGGAGTCATTTTCCCATCAGGGTTGCCGGTGATCAATTGTTCTGGTCTGAATCCTTCATTCCAGTTTCCCTTGTAGCCTGCTGTGTCGTGTCTGCATCTCCTGCTAACAGATAAGACCTTTTCATCTTTTGTGTTTTTGCTATATTTTTGCATTTTGTCCTGCACTTCTGTGGGGGCCTTCAGGGTCCCCTCCGGGGGCTTTTGCCCTCTCTGTTTAGTTCAGCCACTGAGTTTGTACTTTTGCTTTTTCCAGTTTTTTCAGTGGCTGCTGTTTTGATTTTGTTACACCAGAGAACTAATTTAGGTGGTAGAGGTCGTGTGATCTCAGGTGATTTTGAAATTAGTAGAGTTGGTGCTTTTCAGGGTTTTATGGGATTGCAGTAAGTACCCTTCCTATCCTTTTCTATTTAGATAGTTTGGGCCCCAGCGTTTGCTCATACTATTTTCTTTCTGTGTCAGTATTTCCTCTTGTCTAACCGCCATTACATGTTTGGGGGCTTTCTATTATCTTTGGGGTTCTGCTCCGGGGCAGATAGCTTTCCTATTTCTATCTTTAGGTGTAGTTAGTTTCTCAGGCTGTGACGAGGCGTCTAGGACCAACGTAGGAACGCTCCACGGCTGCCTCTAGTTGTGGTGGTTAGTCAGGGTACTGCAATCTCATAGATTCCAACTGCTCTGGTGTATTGCCTTTTTTTCCTGCACTCCTCAGCTACCGAATCAGAACAGTATCACCGGCCTAAAAATTGAAAATTGTATGGTACTCACAGAAGGGAAAAAATATTGTGAAAGAAAAAAGGTTGTCAGAGTTGTCAGAGATATTTTTCTGTTTGTTGCATTTTTTTTCCCTCTGTATCTCTGGGTGCTGGGGAGGATCTTTTCTCCCAATGGAGTTTGCACAGTTGTCTGGCCGTGTGGATCGGCTTGCCACTGAGGTTCGGAGTATTGCTGCATATCTTGCTGGGTTGCCTGTTGTGGAACCTAGGATCCCCATGCCAGATTTGTTTTTGGGGGATCGAGCTAAGTTTCAGAATTTCAAAAATAATTGTAAATTGTTTTTTGCCTTAAAATCTAAGTCCTCAGGAAACGCAGCGCAGCAGGTTCAAATTATCATCTCTCTCCTGCGCGGCGATCCTCAGGATTGGGCTTTTTCCCTGATACCTGGGGATCCTGTTTTGAGTGATGTTGATGCATTTTTTCAGGCTTTGGGGTTACTGTACGATGAGCCTAATGTCACTGATCAAGCTGAAAAAGCCTTGTTGGCATTAAATCAGGGGCTTGATGACGCTGAGTTATACTGTCAGAGATTCCGTAGGTGGCAGTCCTGACCAAATGGAATGACGACGCTTTGGCGGCCCTTTTCCGGAAGGGTCTGTCAGATAATGTAAAGGATGTTATGGTGGGATTCCCTGTCCCCTCTGGTCTCAATGATTCTATGTCATTAGCGATTCAAATTGACAGACGTTTGCGTGAGCGGAGAGGTATGCGTGGAAGGGTGTTGCCTTGTGAGCCAGCTTCTGAGCCCATGCAGTGTGATGGAGTGGTGTCTGGGGCACAGCGTCATGAGTTTCGAAAGCGCAATGGGTTATGTTTCTACTGTGGTGATCCCTCTCATGCTATTTCAGTCTGCCCTAAGCGGGGAAGACGTTTTGCACGCTCAGTTGTCTTGGGTAGTGTTCAGACTAAGTTTTTATTAACTGTCACTCTGATATGCTCTCTGTCCTCATTTTCTGCTCAGGCTTTCGTTGATTCTGGAGCAGCTATTAACCTGATGGATTATGATTTTGCTAAACGTTGTGGGTTTCCCTTGATACCCCTACAGAAGTCTATTCCCCTACTGGGGATCGATTCTACCCCTTTGGCTGAGAATAAACCCCAGTTTTCTACTCAGGTGATAATGAGGGTTGAACCTGATCACCAGGAGTGCTGCAAATTTTTGGTTCTATATAATCTGCATGACATTATCGTGCTGGGTTTCCTTGGTTACAGTCTCATAATCCTGTTTTGGATTGGAAATCTGTGTCTGTAACCAGTTGGGGCTGCCAATGTGTTAATGCCAACACTCCTGTTTTTTCTGCCTCCCCCAGGCTCAGGATGTTCCTGACTTTTTGATTGATTTTTCTGATGTGTTTAGCGAAAGTAAATCTGCATCCTTGCCTCCCCATAGGAGCTATGACTGCGCTATTGAATTAGTGCCGGGTAGTAAATTCCCTAAAGGTCGCCTTTTTAACTTGTCTGTACCTGAACATGACGCTATGCGGTCTTATATCAAGGAATCATTGGAGAAGGGTCATATCAGACCATCCTCTTCACCCTTAGGTGCCGGTTTTTTCTTTGTGGCCAAAAAAGATGGTTCATTAAGGCCGTGTATTGATTATCGTCTCTTGAACAATATTACTGTGAAATATCAATACCCGTTACCCTTGATTTCTGACCTGTTTTCCAGGGTGAAAAACGCTACTTGGTTTACCAAGCTTGACCTCAGGGGGGCGTATAACCTTATTCGCATTAAGCACGGGGATGAATGGAAGACGGCATTCAATACCCCTGAAGGGCATTTTGAGTACCTAGTGATGCCCTTTGGGCTCACTAATGCTCCTTCCGTCTTCCAGTCCTTCATGAATGACATTTTCAGGGATTTTGTGGACAAATTTCTGATTGTTTATTTGGATGATATCTTGATTTTTTCTAATGACTGGGACTCTCATGTGAAACATGTTCGAACTGTATTCCAGATTTTGAGAGAGAATGCTCTGTATGTGAAGGGATCAAAGTGTCTTTTTGGCGTACAGAGGATCTCATTTCTGGGATTCATTTTGTCCCCATCTGTTATTGAAATGGACCGGTCAAGGTTCAGGCCATCTGTGATTGGGTCCAACCTACTTCATTAAAGGCTCGCCAGAGATTTTTGGGTTTTGCCAATTTTTATCGTAAATTTATTGGTAATTTCTCGGTTATTGTTAAACCATTAACTGATTTGACAGAAAGGGTTCTGATGTGGTGAATTGGCCTCCTGAGGCAGTCTCTGCATTTCAGGAACTTAAGCAGAGATTCACTTCTGCTCCTGTTCTACGGCAGCCTGATGTTTCTCTGCCATTTCAGGTGGAGGTTGATGCCTCTGAAATTGGGGCAGGTGCCGTTTTGTCCCAAAAAGATCCAGAGACCTCTAAAAGTAACCCTTGTGCCTTTTTCTCTCGAAAATTTTCTCCTACTGAACGTAATTATGACGTGGGTAATCGGGAGTTATTGGCCATGAAGTGGGCTTTTGAAGAGTGGAGACATTGGCTGGAGGGAGCCAAACATCAGGTGGTGGTCCTTACTGACCATAAGAATCTGGTCTATCTGGAATCTGCCAAGCGACTCAATCCTAGACAGGCCAGGTGGGCCTTGTTTTTCACACGTTTTAATTTTGTGGTTTCCTTTCTTCCTGGCACTAAGAATGTTAAGGCGGATGCCCTCTCGAGGAGTTTCCTTGCGGACTCTCCTGAGTTATCTGATCCTTCTGTTATTTTGAAAGAGGGTGTAGTTCTTTCCGCCATCTCGCCCAATTTGAGACTTGCTCTGGAGGGGTGTCAGGAGGATAGGCCCGAGCGCTGCCCTGTTGGAAAATTGTTTGTCCCGGACCAATGGAAAAAGAGTGTGATGTCTGAGATTTATTGTTCCGCATTGGCTGGGCATCCCGGAATTTTTGGTACCAGAGACTTGGTTACTCGGTCCTTTTGGTGGCCTACCTTGTCTCGTGATGTCAGGGAATTTGTGCAGTCCTGCGGGACTTGCTCTCGCTCCAAGCCTTGCTCTCGCTCTAGTGGTTTGTTGATGCCATTGCCTGTGCCCAAGAGACCATGGACCCATATCTCTATGGATTTCATTTCCGATCTTCCTGTTTCTCAGAGAATGACCACCATCTGGGTAATTTGTGATAGGTTTTCCAAAATGATACATCTTGTGCCATTACCTAAGTTGCCTTCCTCCTCTGAATTGGTGCCGTTGTTCCTTCAGCACGTGGTTCGTTTACACGGCATTCCTGAGAACATTGTGTCTGACAGAGGAGTCCAGTTTGTTTCCAGATTTTGGAGGACTTTTTGTTCTAAACTGGGTGTTCAATTGTCTTTCTCCTCGGCATTTCATCCTCAGACCAATGGTCAAACTGAGAGAACAAACCAGACATTGGAGACTTATCTAAGATGCTTTGTGTCTGCTGATCAGGATGACTGGGTCTCTTTTTTGCCTTTGGCTGAGTTTGCTCTTAATAATAGGGCTAGCTCTGCCACTTTGATGTCTCCGTTTTTCTGTAATTCTGGGTTTCACCCTCGATTTTCTTCAGGACAGACGGAGGCTTCTGTCTGTCCAGGTGTTGACTCTGTTGTGGAGCGTATGCAACAGATTTGGGACCAGGTAGTGGAGAGGTTGTCCCTCTCTCAGGAGAAGGCCCAGCGGTTTGCTAACCGGCATAGGACTGATGGTCCTCGGTTTAAAGTGGGGGACTTGGTCTGGTTGTCCTCAAAGAATATTCCTATGAGAGTAGCATCTCCTAAATATAAGCCTAGGTTCATTGGACCTTATAAGATCATGGAGATTATTAATCCTGTTTCTTTTCGTTTGCTTCTTCCAGGGACATTTAAGATCCATAACGTGCTCCACAAGTCCTTGTTGAAGAGGTTTGTTGAGCCAGTGGTTCCTGCTGCTGTGCCTCCTGACCCTGTTTTGGTTGAGGGCAATCTGGAGTATGTGGTTGAGAAAATATTGGATTCTCGTTTTTCTAGACGGAAACTCCAGTATTTGGTTAAATGGAGAGGTTATGGTCAGGAAGACAATTCTTGGGTGTTTGCTTCGGACATCCATGCTAGGAGACTTATCCGTGCGTATCATAGAACTCATCCTGACCGACCTGGTTGCTCAAGTGAGGGTTCGGTGACCCCTCCTCAAGGGGGGGGTACTGTTGTGAATGGGTTTGAGATGAGTTCTGAGCAGAGGCTCCCTCTGGTGGTTACAAGCGGTGCTAGTGAGATTGTGAGGACTGGGAATCAGGTGTTACTGACTGGTCTTATATAAGGGAGTCATTTTCCCATCAGGGTTGCCGGTGATCAATTGTTCTGGTCTGAATCCTTCATTCCAGTTTCCCTTGTAGCCTGCTGTGTCGTGTCTGCATCTCCTGCTAAAGATAAGACCTTTTCTTCTTTTGTGTTTTTGCTATATTTTTGCATTTTGTCCTGCACTTCTGTGGGGGCCTTCAGGGTCCCCTCCGGGGGCTTTTGCCCTCTCTGTTTAGTTCAGCCACTGAGTTTGTACTTTTGCTTTTTTCAGTTTTTTCAGTGGCTGCTGTTTTGATTTTGTTACACCAGAGAACTAATTTAGGTGGTAGAGGTCGTGTGATCTCAGGTGATTTTGAAATTAGTAGAGTTGGTGCTTTTCAGGGTTTTCTGGGATTGCAGTAAGTACCCTTCCTATCCTTTTCTATTTAGATAGTTTGGGCCCCAGCGTTTGCTCATACTATTTTCTTTCTGTGTCAGTATTTCCTCTTGTCTAACCGCCATTACATGTTTGGGAGCTTTCTATTATCTTTGGGGTTCTGCTCCGGGGCAGATAGCTTTCCTATTTCTATCTTTAGGTGTAGTTAGTTTCTCAGGCTGTGACGAGGCGTCTAGGACCAACGTAGGAACGCTCCACGGCTGCCTCTAGTTGTGGTGGTTAGTCAGGGTACTGCAATCTCATAGATTCCAACTGCTCTGGTGTATTGCCTTTTTTTCCTGCACTCCTCAGCTACCGAATCAAAACAGTATGTCTTGATAATTGCCAATAATTTCCATCTGTTGTCTATTCCATTTGCACAACAGCATGTGAAATTGATTGTCAATCAGTGTTGCTTCCTAAGTGGACAGTTTGATTTCACAGAAGTTTAATTTACTTGGAGTTATATTCTGTTGTTTAAGTGTTCCCTTTATTTTTTGAGCAGTGTGCTTAACTTGTAATGTCTTCACATCCTGTTCCGTCCAGATGTGTCTGGATCTCAGAATTCCAATCGGAGGAAGTTCACTGACTGCCATATTGGGACACCCAATGATGGGTGTCTCAATATGGAAACTGCTTGTGGTACCTGCCTCTTGCGTGGTACCACCAGCGGGACACCGTCACACCACACACACACACTGTATACGCCGTACGCACCACACACACACTGTATATGCCGTACGTACCACACACACACACACTGTATACCTTGTACGCACCACACCCACACACTGTATACGCCGTACGCACCACACACACTATACACCGTACGCACCACACACACTATATGCGCTGTGCTCACCACACACACATTCTGTATATGTCGTACGCACCACACACACACACACTGTATACGCTGTACGCAGCCTCTTGCGCGGTACCACCAGCGGAACACCGATGTGAACACGCCGCTGCCGGGATCAGCCAAATTATTCACTGACCGCCGCCATCTTTGTACAGGAGGAGCGCATGCGCAGTTCTAATTTGTCCGCCGCTATCTGTCTGTAAAAAGATGGTGGCGGTCTGATTTACTGTGCCTGCAGCTCAAACGGGACAGCACATGAGGGGAGAACATAGCACAGGAAGGAGAAAGACAACGGACAAGGGAGATAGCACATGGGGTAGACAGATCAAAGAAGAGAGCACAGATGGGAGAAATCAGCACATGGAGAAAGAGAGCGTGGATAGGTGGGTGAGCACATGGGGGGAGAGATTCTCAACGCTGCAGAGCCTGCCCCCATCGTGACATTACCGCCCTCCCGATGCAATAGCATCGGGCCTTCATCTAGTTAAATAATAATGACAACCCAAAACATCCAAATGACCCTGATCAAAAGTTCACATACCCCATTTCTTAATACCGTGTACTACCCCCTCTAACATCAATGACAACTTGAAATCTTTTGTGGTAGTTATTGATGAGGTTCTTTATTTTCTCAGATGGTAAAGCTGCCCACTCTTTTTGGCAAAAAAAACTCCAGTTCCTGTAAATTCCTGGGCTGTCTAGCATGAACTGCGTGCTTGAGATCTCCCCAGAGTGGCTCAATGATATTGATGTCAGTAGACTGAGATGGCCACTCCAGAACCTTCACTTTGTTCTGCTGTAGCCAATGACAGGTCATCTTGGCCTTGTGTTTTGGATTGTTGTCATGTTGAAACGTCCAATTATGTTCCATGCAAAGCTTCCGGGCTGATGATTGCAAATTTGCCTCCAATATTTGCTGATAACGTGCTGCATTCATCTTTCCTTCAACTTTGACCAAGTTTTCTGTGCCTTTGTAGGTCACACATCCCCGAAACATCAGTGATCCATCTCCATGCTTTACAGTTGGAATGGTGTTCCTTTCATCATAGGCCTTGTTGACCTCTCTCCAAATGTAACGTTTATGGTTGTGGCCAAAAAATTCAATTTTGGTCTCATCACTCCAAATTACCTTGTTCCAGAAGTTTTGAGGCTTGTCTCTGTGCTGTTTTGCGTATTGTAGGCGAGATACTTTGTGGCATTTGCGCAGTAATGGCTTTCTTCTGGGGACTCGACCCATTTTTCTTCAAGTGCCTTCTTATTATGCATCTTGAAACAGCTACACCGCTAGTTTTCAGAGAGTCCAGTATTTCAGCTGATGTTATTTGTGGGTTTTTCTTTGCATCCCGAACAATTTTCCTGGCAGTTGTGGACAAAATATTTGTTAGTCTACCTGACCGTGGTTTTGTTTTTACAGAGCCCCTGATTTTCCATTTATTAATCACAGGTTGAACCCTCCTGACTGGCATTATAAATTCCTTTGATATCTTTTTATATCCCTTTCCTGTTTTACACAATTCAACTACTTTTTCCCTTAGATCCGTTAACAATTGTTTTGCTTTCCCCATGACTCACAATCCATTAACGTCAGTGGCTAGATCAAAGATGCAAGAGTCTGTCTGGATCCAAGAAACTCACACAGCTTTTATGCACACACACTGATTACAAGCAAACATACAAAAAAAGGCTGCACTCTATCATACTAAAGCATGACAATATGGAATACATGAAATTTAGAATAGCAATATGGCTTTGGAATATAAGGAAAAATTTGAGACGCTTAGTATAAACATTTGGCCAAACATTTTAAAGCCCACCAACCATCGTCAAGGTGGTCTCAATACTGGTGAGTCCCTAACCTAATGTGAACATACCTCTATTAGGCTGATATCTGAATTTCTGGGTGAATATGCACCTCTGTCAGCAATGCCTGCATTTATGGGTAAAGTAGGGACCTGGTGTAATTAAAATCACCACCTGGTGGGGGCGGAGTGCTCGGTCAGCAAGCTAACATTCAATAGACAAAAAAACCTGACTGGCACTTCCAGACTAATGTGAACTAGGTGAAAGCCAAGGGAAGCTACCCCCATGTAAAACATACAAAAAAAGGCTGCACTCTATCATACTAAAGCATGACAATATGGAATACATGAAATTTAGAATAGCAATATGGCTTTGGAATATAAGGAAAAATTTGAGACGCTTAGTATAAACATTTGGCCAAACATTTTAAAGCCCACCAACCATCGTCAAGGTGGTCTCAATACTGGTGAGTCCCTAACCTAATGTGAACATACCTCTATTAGGCTGATATCTGAATTTCTGGGTGAATATGCACCTCTGTCAGCAATGCCTGCATTTATGGGTAAAGTAGGGACCTGGTGTAATTAAAATCACCACCTGGTGGGGGCGGAGTGCTCGGTCAGCAAGCTAACATTCAATAGACAAAAAAACCTGACTGGCACTTCCAGACTAATGTGAACTAGGTGCAAGCCAAGGGAAGCTACCCCCATGTAAAACATACAAAAAAAGGCTGCACTCTATCATACTAAAGCATGACAATATGGAATACATGAAATTTAGAATAGCAATATGGCTTTGGAATATAAGGAAAAATTTGAGACGCTTAGTATAAACATTTGGCCAAACATTTTAAAGCCCACCAACCATCGTCAAGGTGGTCTCAATACTGGTGAGTCCCTAACCTAATGTGAACATACCTCTATTAGGCTGATATCTGAATTTCTGGGTGAATATGCACCTCTGTCAGCAATGCCTGCATATATGGGTAAAGTAGGGACCTGGTGTAATTAAAATCACCACCTGGTGGGGGCGGAGTGCTGGGTCAGCAAGCTAACATTCAATAGACAAATAGGTTTTTTTGTCTATTGAATGTTAGCTTGCTGACCGAGCACTCCGCCCCCACCAGGTGGTGATTTTAATTACACCAGGTCCCTACTTTACCCATAAATGCAGGCATTGCTGACAGAGGTGCATATTCACCCAGAAATTCAGATATCAGCCTAATAGAGGTATGTTCACATTAGGTTAGGGACTCACCAGTATTGAGACCACCTTGACGATGGTTGGTGGGCTTTGAAATGTTTGGCCAAATGTTTATACTAAGCGTCTCAAATTTTTCCTTATATTGCAAAGCCATATTGCTATTCTAAATTTCATGTATTCCATATTGTCATGCTTTAGTATGATAGAGTGCAGCCTTTTTTTGTATGTTTTACATGGGGGTAGCTTCCCTTGGCTTGCACCTAGTTCACATTAGTCTTGAAGTGCCAGTCAGGTTTTTGTCTTTTGAATGTTAGCTTGCTGACCGAGCACTCCGCTCCCACCAGGTGGTGATTTTAATTACACCGGCTCCCTGCTTTACCCATATATGCAGGCATTGCTGACAGAGGTGCATATTCACCCAGAAATTCAGATATCAGCCTAATAGAGGTATGTTCACATTAGGTTAGGGACTCACCAGTATTGAGACCACCTTGACGATGGTTGGTGGGCTTTAAAATGTTTGGCCAAATGTTTATACTAAGCGTCTCAAATTTTTCCTTATATTCCAAAGCCATATTGCTATTCTAAATTTCATGTATTCCATATTGTCATGCTTTAGTATGATAGAGTGCAGCCTTTTTTTGTATGTTTTTTTTTTTGTATGTTTTACATGGGGGTAGCTTCCCTTGGCTTGCACCTAGTTCACATTAGTCTGGAAGTGCCAGTCAGGTTTTTTTTGTCTACAAGCAAACATGTCACAGGTGAGGATGTTACCTTTAGTAGCAAACCCATTTGTGTCAACTTCTGTGCATGTTATCAGTCCAAAATCATCAGGGTATGTGAACTTTTGATCATGGTCATTTGGATGTTTTGGGTTGTCATTATGATTTAAAAAGAGAAAACACAGTAGTTTGACAATAAATAGCTTCACCCAATCACTAACCATGAGTGGAGAAAAAAGTTTGGTGTTAACATTCATATTCTCTGGAAAAAGGCCAAGAAAGCAAAAATTCAGTCGGGGTATGTAAACTTTTGAGCACAACTGTATATATTGTGAGCAACAAGTCTGCATAGACTTTAGTCTGTGCAGTGCATCTGTTACACCCGGTCCCAGCGCTGGCCCTGCACTCCGTTCTGCTCACTCACCTGTTCCTCGGGCTGTCCCTCTGCGGCAGTCTGTGCGTGGGCTGGGGTCTCCTGTCCCATCTGTTCCCCGGCGTCCTGTGTCCTCCTCCACTTCCTGGCACGCTGCTGGCAGGCCTCCAGACAGTCTGCTTAGGACGCGAGGCCGCGCCCACCGCAGGGGCAGCGTGCATCTTTTGAAATTGCTAATTAACCAATGGCTGCGCACTCAGTACTATATCTGGTCACTCCACCATTAGGGGAATGCCGGAGCAACGTGTTCTATCATTGCTACATCCGGTTCTGTGCCTGTTCTGTCTGCGCTGCGTCTGCAGTCTCTGTGCTTCGCTGATACTGTTTGTCTCCTCAGATCATTGCTATCCGTATCTGGCTAATCTGGACAATCTCGGCTATTACTGGCGCAAGTGTCATCCCGTTCTGCCATCAGCCATCCGTACCCGTGGACCGTGACAAGGTCACTGAAGCCAGCCTACTACCATCCGTTCTGGACCAGGACCTTAACCTTCTCCGTCAAGAACCTTCCACGGACTCTGTAAATACCTGTTACCCTTTTGGTCCCTCTGGGACAGCTGCCACGTGTCCGGGGTCTAACTGGAGGTAGCACCTGTGTCCTCCGGGTATTCCATTCTGGTCCTGTTCGAGGGACCTTACTACGGGTACCCGGGGCTCACTAGTTATGCCCCCTTCGGAGCCCCCCGGACCGCGGTCTCGAGGTTCCACATTAAAAAAATAAAAACGAATGTGGCTTCACCACCTCTGCCTCCGCCTCTATTCGTTACAGCATCATCTAAGTGTACTGCAATGAATTATGCCAGAATTGAACTTGAAGAGAACTGGATGCATAATCACTGTAAACAATGTTTCTGTTTCTTTCGACTATCACCGCTATAGTCCTCCACTTCCTACTAAACCCCCTAATCCCTACACCTAGTAATGAACTGGTCATCTCTCCCTCCATCCTGTCCATCCATCTCACCTCCTCCTCAACATCTGTTCCTTTGTCTCCAAACACACACAGCCACCTCATGCACTCTCCTGCTGCCGCCTACTAACTCTCTCTGCTCCTCCTCACTGCCAGGGATATCTTGCCAAAACCCGGCCCTCCTCACCTCATCACCACAGTCCTTTCTACCTCCCATCCACGATCTAACACGAATTTCTGCAACCTTTCTAACCTTATACCCATTCACCCAGCCCCCGCTTCCCCACTCCTTCTAACAGGAGCTGTATGGAACGCGTGCTCTGTGTGCAACAAACGCTCATACACCATGATGTTTTCATCACTAACAAACTTTCCTTCCTCGCTATCACCAAAACCTGGCTCACCCCCTCTGACACAGCCTCTCCAGCTGCACTTTCTCATGGTGTATTCCATCTTTTTCAAACCCCCATCTTCAGCAACAAGCATGGTGGAGGAGTTGGTATTTTCCTATTAGTTAACTGCGCCTTCACCCCAATTCCACTGCCAGCCTCCATTACTCTCCTTTCTTTTGAGGTGCACTCTGTCCGCATCTACTCCCCCTCCAACTGGCTGTCATTTACTGCCTCCCCCAGAGCAGCCACAACCTTTTTCAACCACTTCACCACCTACTTAATTTCATTTCTGCTGACATCCCCACTATCTTCATAGGTGACTCCAACATCCCCATTGACACTCCTCACTCAACTGCCTCTAAGCTTCTAACACTCACTTCCTCCTTTGGCCTTGCTCAATGGTCCTTCGCAGCCACTCACAAAGATGTCCACACAATGAACCACATCTTCACCAGCTTCTGTTCTCTAACTAACATCTCTGACTCGCTTTTCCTCTTGTCTGACCACAACCTAGTTACATTCTTTTTCCTCTCCTCTCCATGTGCACAATCCCCACTCCACAAACTTGCACACTCTCCCAGAAATCTCAATCACCTTGATTTACAATCACTTTCTGAGTCCCTTCAACCTCTGGCAGACATAGGTTCCTTACACGATGCAGATGCTGCTGCCGTATATAACACCACAGCAGCTGCAGCTCTCGAATCGGTCTCCCCATTCACACTTACCAAAGCTTGCACAACCAACAGGCAACCCCGTCACATCAGCCTGACTAAATAACTGAGGCGGGCTTCCAGGGTTGCTGAGTGGAGATGGAAAATATCCCATTCCAATTGAGCACTTCATCACTTACAAATAGACCCTCACAAATTTCAAGTCCGCACTTACTGCTGCAAAACAAATCTACTTCTCATCTCTCATATCCTTCTTGTCTCACAACCCTAAACAGCTATTCAACACTTTCAATTCGCTCCTCCATTCCCCCAACACCTCCTCCCTCTACTCTCCGCTGAAGACTTTGCCTCATTCTTCGAGCAGAAGATTGAAAAAAATCAGAGAACGTTTAATCCTAGAGTTCCCACAGCCCTTCCTCCTTACTACTCAGCCCTGTTCTCCCAAAATCAGCATCTCCGCCATTACAGAAAACAAAGTTTCCTCTCTACTCTCCAGATGACATCTCACCACTTGTGCACTTGACCCAATACCATCCCACCTCATCCCAATTCTAACCTATCTCTTCAACCTATCACTAATAAAAAGGTCTCTTCTCCTCATGCCTCGATCACACCCATCCTCAAAAAGTCCGCCCTTGAGCCATCCTCTGTGTATAGCTATCGCCCCATATTATTTCTCAACTATGTCTCAAAACTACTGGAACAGCATGCCCATCTTGAACTGTCCTTCCACCTTTCCACCTGCTCCCTCTTTGACCAGTTACAATCTGGCTTCTGACTGCATCATTCAATTGAAACTTCCCTAACTAAAGTCACCAATGACCTACTAACTGCCAAAGCAAAGCGACACTACTTTGTCATCCTGGTCCTTTCCTTTGCCTTTGACACACTGGACCTTTCCCTCTTACTATAGATTCTCTCATCCCTTGTCATCACAGACTTGGCACTATCTTGGATCTCTTTATACTTAGCAGACCGGACATTCAGCGTCTCCCTCTCACACACCTCTTCCTCATATCACCCCCTATCGTTCGGTGTCCCCCAAGGTTCAGTTCTAGGACCCTTCTCTTTTCCATCTACACTTTTGACCTGGGACAGCTCATAGAATCCCACAAGTTTCAGTATCAGCTCTATGCTTATGCAGGTGGTGCACATGGTTTTGCGGACCCACTGTGCCACAAGGCCGGGCTTATCAAGGAGTGGCGTAGCTAAGCGGCTATCAGGTGTTTATTGGAGCTCCTGGTGGTGGAGTCATACTTGGCTGCAGGTATCCGCCAGGTACCACTCAAGGCAGTCCCCGGTACTGCAGCTGCTGACCCCAAGGGTCAGGTACACAGACACAGATAATACTAGGGCTCCGTTCAGACTACTAGGTTTAGGATCCTCTGCAGAACTGACACAGAGTCTCAGAAAGTGCTAAAGCACAGACTGATTTTGGAACTTAAAATATACGCGGATATGCACACATTCAGAAACACAGGTCTTGGATACTGATTCAGGGACTGGTGGACAAGGTTCAGGCACTGGCCACACAGGGACTAAGGTCTTCGGATTCAGGATCTACTGCACAATGCCTAGTGACTTCAGGTACAGGACACTGGCCACACCAGGACAAGGGGACCTCACAACTCGTTAGGAGACCACCTCACTCACTAATAATAATTCAATATGTTTTTTGGCACCTCACTATTGAGGATGGTGCCTTTTAAACAAGATGCCTCCCAGCTATTGCTGGGGAGCCATCTTGCAAGTGTATTCTAATACTAAATACCTCCCAGCAATTGGCTGGGAGCATTTTACAATAAGTAAACTCTGCCCCTTTAAAAGCAAGGACGAACACGTGCACTGAGCGCGCCGCCAGGTCTCAGAGGAAGGAAGCACGGAGCATACCAGGGACAATGTCGTGCAGCCAGGATGGTGAGTATATTGGCGTCTCTGCATGGAGGAGGTTATGGGGGACCATGGAGGGGCACCGGCAATAGCGTTACAGTACCCTCCCTGTGAAAAACAAGATAATCTTGTAGTAATGATACCTTTTAATGGCTAACAAAAATAAAAGAAATGATGCTACTAACCATGCTTTCGGGACTTCTTAGGTCCCTTCCTTGGTAAAACAAAGTTTCTGAAAAAACACCAATATATGCACAAACAAACAAGAACAAAAAAATAGGAGAGGCATGGTATGAATATTTAAATAAACAAGCAAACTGACGTTAGTGATTAGTGATGTGAAAGTTTTATAGTCCCAATATCCAAGTAAGATCAGAGGCCTGGTGCCCTTAACTTCTTTGTGTCACAACTCAGCTGTTGGGTGACCTAGGACCAAGGGCTCTTGGGTTGGCACAACTGATGTCAGGGCTTTCAATCTTGCATCTAATGTTTGCAGATGGATGTTTGTCTCACTCTGCCCTATTAAACAACCAAGTCCCGATAGAAGAGGAGGCATTTGAAGGGACTGGGGTGGTGCTGATCATGATCTGGATTTGCCAATCGGACCGGACGACACAAGGTAATGCAGCACAGGACATGAGTAATGCACTTTTTTGAAGGTATGGAAGGGCACCTCTGATTGTATAAAGGGGTTGTAGGAACCCCATTTACATGTTTGTAAAGGTGATGGACATGGTTTATGGGGTTTAAAACTGGTCACAAGTTATTTTTAAGATCCGTTTTTTATTTTTTACACTCCTCGTGAACTTTTTTTTCACAGCACAACTTGTTTCATATCCTGTAGATAATATATATGCTGGAGAACTAGGCTGCAGTTATATTGCAACACATCTGATCAGTGATGTCTTTCATAAATCTCCACTCCTCCCAGTAGCTGTCCAACAGGTTTTTGACAATTGGGTGTAGCTGCACCTTGTCTGTAGACATTGAGTATGTTGACTTACTAGCCTTAAAGAAATGTGGTTATGGCAGGCTCCATAGCTCAGTGGTTAGAGCACTGGTCTTGTAAACCAGGGGTCGCGAGTTCAATTCTCGCTGGGGCCTGAGCTCTATTTTTAATTGTATTATTTTAAAATTGTGCAAAAGGGACATGGGACATTTCTTCAGCGTTTTCAATAATTTATTAGTGCTCTGCAAAATGTTTAAAGGGAAGCTGTCAGGCCTTGTTGATACATCTATTATTATTTTAAATGGTGTATAGGGAATTAACCATGGAACTGTAATTGCATTTAGAATTTATTAATCCACAACAGGATAAATGCAAAATATATCAGAATATTGGAAATTACATTTTAGTCCTCCTGGTCCTTGCTCACATTCACGTTAATAATCTAAATAAAAATGTAGCAAGATAAGCAAATCAAAAAATGGGACAAATGGCACCAAAATTCAGGGAGCACTAACATATATATAGAAGTGTGCTAACTAGCGATGAGGGAGTATGCTCGTTGCTCGGGTGGTCCCCGAGTATTTGAAGGTGCTCGGAGATTTAGTTTCTGTTGCTGCAGCTGCATGATTTGCGGCTACTAGACAGCCTGAATACATGTGGGGATTGCCTGTTTGTTAGAGAATGTATTCAAGTTGTCTAGCAGTCGCAAATCATGCAGCTGCGGCGACATAAACTAAATCTCCGAGCACTTCCAAATACTTGGAGACCACCCGAGCATGCTCGGAAAAACCCGAGCATCAAGCATACTCGCTCATCATTAGTGGCAACCATAAAAATTCATATACTGTGTATATATACTGTATATATATTATATATATATATATATATATATATATATATAAGCTATGAACCCATTCTACGCCCGGGTGGTGAGCACTTTGGTATATGGTCTCCCATCCTGGTATGTGCTGCCCCCCTTCTATCCTGCTATGCATGGCCTCCTCATCCCTATAATGGTATGCATGGCCCCCTCATCCCTATTCTGGTATGTATGGTCCCTTCACCCCCCAATCCTGGTATGCATGGTACCCCCTCATCCCTATCCTGGTATGTATGGTCCCCTTACCCCCCAATCCTGGTATGCATTGTACCCGCTCATCCATATCCTGGTATTCATGGTTCCCTCACCCCCAATACTGGTATGCATGGTACCCCCTCATCCCTATCATGGTATGCATGGTCCCTTCACCCCCCAATCCTGGTATGCATGGTCCCCTCACCCCCAATCCTGGTATGCATGGTCCCCTCGCCCCCCAATCCTGGTATGCATGGTCCCCCCTCATCCCTATCCTAGGATGTATGGTACCCCCTCACCCCTATCATGGTATGCATGGTCCCCTCACCCCCCAATCCTGGTTTGCATGGTCCCCTCACCGCCCAATCCTGGTATAAATGGTCCCCTCACTGCCCAATCCTGGTATGTATGGTCCCCTCACCCCCCCAATCCTGGTATGCATGGTCCCCTCACCCCCCAATCTTGGAATGCATTGTCCCCTCACCCCCCAATCCTGGTATACATGGCACCCCTTACCTCCCAATTCTGGTATGCATGGTCCCCTCATCCCCAATCCTGATATGCATGGTACCCCTCATCCCCAATCCTGGTATGCACGGTACCCCTCATCCCCCAATCCTGGTATCCATGGCCCCGTCAGCCCCCAATCCTGGTATGCATGGTCCTCTGACTCCCCATCCAGGTATGCATGGTCCCCTCACCCCCTATCCTGGAATGCATGGTCCCCTCACCCTCAATCCTGATATGCATGGTCCCCTCACCCCCTATCCAGGTATGCATGGTCCCTCTTCATCCCTATCCTAGGATGTATGGTACCCCCTCACCCCTATCATGGTATGCATGGTCCCCTCACCCCCAATCCTGGTTTGCATGGTCCCCTCACCGCCCAATCCTGGTATAAATGGTCCCCTCACTGCCCAATCCTGGTATGTATGGTCCCCTCACCCCCCAATCCTGGTAGCATGCTCCCCTCACCCCCCAATCTTGGAATGCATTGTCCCCTCACCCCCCAATCCTAGTATGCATGGTCCCCTCACCCCCCAATCCTGGTATGCATGGTCCCCCCTCATCCCTATCCTAGGATGTATGGTATCCCCTCACCCCCCCAATCCTGGTATGCATGGTCCCCCCTCATCCCTATCCTAGGATGTATGGTATCCCCTCCCCCCCCAATCCTGGTATACATGGCACCCCTTACCTCCCAATTCTGGTATGCATGGTCCCCTCATCCCCAATCCTGGTATGCATGGTACCCCTCATCCCCAATCCTGGTATGCATGGTACCCCTCATCCCCAATCCTGGTATGCATGGTCCTCTCACACCCCATCCTTGTATGCATGGTCCTCTCACCCCCAATCCTGATATGCATGGTCCCCTCACCCCCCTGTCCTGGTATGCATGGTCCTCTCACCCCCCAATCCTGAGTGTACATTAATGAGAAAAAAATGAACAATAATGGTACAAGGCTTAGAGGTATTAGCTAGAGGTCAATATTACCAAGTTGTAGGTTGCATGTGGAGGCAGGGAGCTCTGCGATCCACAGGTGAAAATCTTAGTTGCTGGACAGTCCCCCAAAACGTGTACCGCTGTTCCCTTGGCAGATCTGTTTCTTCTTAGATCTTCATCGTCTTGGCTTCTGTGAGAATTGAGAGAGTCTGCCGTCCACTCACAGTTCTTAAACCTGCTAGGTCCCTCCCCTCGGTGTCAGAGGGTGGGCTGATAATCTCCACCCTTAGCTCCCTGCAGAATTTATTCCCAATATCTAACAAAGAAGTTAACTTTCTCCAGGACGATAAGATCAGGACACGAGAGGTACCAGCGGATGCAGTATGTTTTGCCTGTCGCGTGGAGATCAAACTTGGCCCGATTGGGTCTCTGTATCTCAGGCCACCGAGCCATCACCGACTCGGGAGTTGCACTGTCAGATGCCCGAGGTCCGCAGTATCACGCAGATATTTTTTATGAGTCTGTACATAGAAAGATGTGCTCATAATTCATATTCATAATCCTAGAACGGAGCTGTAGGGTTTGGGAAATACAATGGATGTGTTTTCTGTGTCTAGCTGGCAGGTATAATCTAATTGAGGCCCCCAGGCATCTCCAGGCCCCATGCTGATGTGGCTCCAGACTCCACCTTTGAAGTCTTGTTTTTGGCCAGACCTACTTAGCATACTAAAAGGCCTGGTTATTCACAGTGGAGACTAAATCCTATTGTCTTCAATATGCCTAATAAGGCCATGGGAATTACAGCAGTTAGCTGCTGTGAATCTGTGAATTCAGCCAAAATAGCACCTGGGAATAGGCAAAATGGCGGCTGGAACAGGCCATATCCAAGATGGTGGCTGTTCCTTCCTCACAGTACCCCTCATCCCCCAATCCTGGTATGCATGGTCCTCTCACACCCCATCCTTGTATGCATGGTCCCCTCACCCCCAATCCTGATATGCATGGTCCCCTCACCCCCATGCCCTGGTATGCATGGTCCTCTCACCCCCCAATCCTGAGTGTACATTAATGAGAAAAAAATGAACTTTTTTTGCACTTACCAAATGGCTGCAATGAAACAAAGAGTGAAAAATTTAAAAGGGTCTGAATACTTTCTGAACCCACTGTATATTCGGAATCTCATCATCCTATGTATTTAGAAATCTGGAGCATATCAGGCTTTTCCTATTATTATTTTTTTATTATTTATTCTTTCTTAGTAATGTTTTATTTTGTATAACTTATTGTCCATTTTTCATTTTTTATCTTTTCCCATTTTTTATTGGTATTAATTTTATTCTTTCTTTTAACAATCTTTATATAGCGCTAACATATTCCGCAGCGCTTTACAGTTTACACACATTATCATCACTGTCGCCCATTGGGGTTCACAATCTAGATTCCCTATGAGTATGTTTTTGGAATGTGGGAGGAAACCGGAGTACCCGGAGAAAACCCACGCAAACATGGGGAGAACATACAAACTCCTTGCAGATGTTGTCCTTGGTGGGATTCGAGCCCAGGACTCCAGTGCTGCAAGGCTGCAGTGCTAACCACTGAGCCACAGTGCTGCCCACGATAGCTTTCTTTTTTTTATGTTTAATTCTATTTTATTTTTCTTTCCTTTCATTCAGTCTTTTCTTATGTTTTTTCCCTTCCCTTATACTTTTTATCTGCTCCTAGCATGGTTTCATTTTCCGCATCTGCGGTTGTTTCGAAAACCTAGTCCCACCTGCGACGTTGGTGAAGTTGTTCATAAAGGGTGTCACACTCAGCGATTCAGGCTCACCAGCAGGACACCAACGACCAAAAAACGGCTCAGAACGTTCATAAGCGATCAACGACATCTCAGCCACATCGCTGCTACATGTCTCAACCAGCTGCATCGCTAACGAGATCGCTACTGCGTCATAAAATCGGAGACGCATTAGCGATCTCGTTAGCGATCTCGTTTAGTGTGACAGTACCTTTTCTCTCTTCTGTTATTATGACATTAAGGCTAAGTTCACACTTGACGTTTTGCTGCATTGTTTTTCACACCCACAAATAGTAAATACCCCCACAGACAGTAAACTCACCCCCACACAGTAAATACACCCCCACACAGTAAACACCACCCACATCCAGTAAATACCCCATCCAAACAGAAAATACCCCCCTACACACAGTAAACACCCCCCCACACAGAACAAATACCCCTCAAGCAGTAAATACCCCAATCAAGCAGTAAATACCCCCAATCTTTGGTGTCTTCAGCTCCACTAACGGTCCCAGTGGTCAGAGTTTCAATTGTACTTGTGTCTGTAAGACGCAAATAAAATTGATCACTGGGAGCCAGGGAGCTGCAGCTTATCTGTGGGAGCTGTCAGCTTGACAGCCAGCTCAGAGAATGACCGACACCCAGTCCAGGGGGCGGCAGAATGCAGGTGTCAAGTGAGACACTTCAGACTGCCGTATTAGGTGGCCCGACTGTGCCCCCCTGCCAGCTGCGCCTGGGCTATTTCCCCCTAGATACACCTCTGTCTGGATGAAGCTCATCAGGTTAGCAACCTCTGCAGGCCTAGAGGGTTTGATGAGCTTCACAACATCAGGCTCTCCTGGAGCTTCAATGTCATGTATGTTGGTTTTTGACATGAAAAGTTAAAAAAATATTATTACAGTACACATGTGGCAATATCCTTTTGGCAATGCACATGTAAAATGGTACATGGATCGCCCGCCAGGGCAGTGGGATACTGAGGTCCGGGCCGGTGTCTTAAAGGGATGTGTTACAGCGGCAGTGACCCGGTCCATGGACCTGGGCGTCCAATAAAAGGGGAATATTTACAGGGGATGATAAAGTTTGTAGTATAGTATTCGTGATGCCACCTGTGGTTTCTGGTCAGAGGTGACCAGCGCTGCGGTGCAGATCCTCTTGGACAGATGGTGTGATGCAGCAGAGTTGGTAAAGCCTGTAGCAGAGTGGAGTGTGTGACGCAGGAAGAAACTGAGGAGACAGTCAGTTGCAGTTTCCAAGGCTTTACTCACAGTTCAGGTGTGCACAGTACAGGTGCCCGCTTGGTGCCACGTTCCTCCAGGTGAGGAGTCCAGCTAACTCCCAGATGGATGGAGAACACTATTCACTATTCACAGTCCTTTACCTGAAGGAAAAACAGTAGAATTTGTCTTCACTCTTTTGGAGACAGAGCCACATTATCTCCAGTTTGAGTGGAGGCATTCTGTCTGCATTGCTTCCAGGGTAGAAGCTGATTGCCTTGCTTGTCTTTTGCTATGGGAGCTGTCGTATAGGAAGACACTCCCTGGGTAACAGTTCCAGTAGCTTGTACAGCCACCTGAGTCACTTCCGGTATTTTCTTTGCAAAGGCTACCTGGTTAGGAGCGGTAGATGGTGGCGCGCCCGCCACTGGTGTCACTGTTGAGTTGGTTGAGGCCGTCGTGTCTGCTGCCCCCTTGCGATGGCATGGTGCAAACTCGTCGGGGATCCTGCGCACGTGGAGAGCATACCATCCCCTCACACCAAGATGGCGGGTGAAGGAGACGAGATCTCCCGGAAACAGGTCCCGTTCTGGATGCCCCCGGATAAGATGGGCCTCCACATCCCTCCGTTGGACAAACAAGTCAGGGGCGTTGCGGGAATCCTGGATGAAGCCGAATCCCCGCTCCAGATCAAAGCTAAGGACCCGGCCCTATCCCATTGGATCCAGATGCTCCAGGACCTCTCCCTGGCCTGGCTTTTGCCGCTAGATCTCTCTTCTGCAGGGCCTCTCGTCGGGCCTGCTGGTCTCTCTCCTGCTGTGCAAATTGTTGATTTTGCCGACAGCATATTTCCTCTGTTGTCAGGGGAAACCCGATCAGCTCTGCTCCACCCTGGTCTCCCCATTCTAGGACCTCTGGCCGATGTTTTACTAGCGCCAGCGGCTACGGAATTGGGACTGGTTCTAGGATTCCCCCTGTTAAACGATATTGCGGTCCCAGGCGATGTCCAGCACTAGCTGCCCTGCCTTCGGGGTTGGTGGCATTCCTATGAGACCGAGCCAGTCGTCTCATGACCCAGGGGCGCTATCCGTACCTGCGCTCCTGGAGCCGCCGTCCTCTGACGTCGCCTCCGGTGACATGGTGGCGTGGTCCGAGGGTACTGGCAATGAAGATACCGGGGAAATGGGTCCAGTGGTAGTGGGTTCTGATGTTACCGATCCGGGAGGTGTGGGGTGCCCGGGTTTCACTAGCTTTCTGTTTGGTGGCCTGCCTTCTCTTTTCCAGCAGCGCCCGTTTTTCTTCTAAACGCTGAGGAGTTCCTGGATCTCCCACTCCATGCCGGCCAGGTCAACCTCCTCCTGGGAGCTGGAGCCTATCTTGCCGGAGCCGGGGCAAAGCTTCTCTTGCTTCCCGTGCTCCTCAGGCCTCCCTCCGCTCTCCATGATGGCTGCCTGGTCAACAGCCTTCTTCTTTCAGGCTCTCTTTCCCACCACTGTGTGTCTCTCCACCCCCGAGGGGTGGTGTCTTTTTCCTTTGCCACCATACCAGGCTAGAACACGGACTCCCTAGTGGTCGGCCACGATGCTGTGGCATACAAATACAGGCAGGGGAGGTTCACTCCTTTTCGCGCTTTTCCTTGGATGCCGCCCGCGATATCCACCATATCTGCCATCTTTATAGTCCAAATCACACATCAAGGGTCTAATCCTTTGCACATTCTGCTAGGCACACAGGACCCTTATCCAAGGGTCAGTTCATCCTGTTCGTGACACCAAAATGGATCGCCCGCCAGGGCAGTGGGATACTCGCTACCGGGCCGGTGTCTTAAAGGGATGTGTCACAGCGGCAGTGACCCGGTCCATGGCCCTGGGCGTCCAATAAAAAGGGAATATTTACAGGGGATGATAGAGTTTGTAGTATAGTATTCGTGATGCCACCTGTGGTTTCTGGTCAGAGGTGACCAGCGCTGCGGTGCAGATCCTCTGGGACAGATGGTGTGATGCAGCAGAGTTGGTAAAGCCTCCCACAGGTGAGGCTATGTTTGTCCCAGGGCAGGAAGATGTAATAGATGGTAAAGGTGCTGAGAGATGTAGCAGAGTGGAGTGTGTGACGCAGGAAGAAACTGAGGAGACAGTCAGTTGCAGTTGCCAAGGCTTTACTCACAGTTCAGGTGTGCACAGTACAGGTGCCCGCTTGGTGCCACGTCCTCCAGGTGAGAAGTCCAGCTAACTCCCAGGTTGATGGAGAACACTAGTCCAAAGCTCCCTGTCAGTATATGCCTTCCCTGGCCTCTCACTGTGCTGATCTCCCACTCTTTTCCTCCTTCCAGCACCTCGCTAAGCAGTGTCCCAGTCTAGAAGCTGCGGATCCTCCAGGACAACGTTCTCTCTCTTTGCGCTTCCTTGATCCTATATAGCTTTCCTTCCCGGAGAAGATACTTGCGGTTGTAGCTGTGATCCCTAAAGTTATCACAGCTGTCGGCTTGCTAGCTGAGTCCAAAAGATCTCCACTAGGCTAGGGGCCAAGTCCCTTCTGCGACCTGGATTCTCCCAGCCGGTGTCCGCCAGTCCTGGAATGAGCCCACCTGTAGCGTTCAGCTCAGCCGTGTCTCTCTCTGAGAATCCCTTTTCCCCTCCAGGGAACCTTCATTCTTCCTTTCTCTCTATGAGCAGCTCCTCAGGACTGGAGCCTGCTGCACGGTTGTATCTCTTCCCCCTCTCCCTTATGGGTGAGCTGTCTAAAACACGTCTGTCCTCTTCCTCCCCCAAGGGGGAACTGTCCTTGATTCCCTCTAACTTCCTGCTCTGACCCACATGCTCCACCCACCATCTAACACCTTTTGCTAGCTGAGGCATAAGAACTCAACTAGTATGTGTGTGTGATGAATGCAGTGTTGTCAGAGCCAGGTGTAGTGTTTCAACCTTACCTGAAAGTTGAAATACCACATCACTGGCTGAGATGCAGTACCTCTGTGGCGACTGAACCCTCAGGGGCGCCACATACACTCATGGGCACAGCTTAATAATAGGAGAAAGGAAACCGTTTCTCCCTTGTGCATACTGTCCCTTCTATATTGGTTGCACTAACTTCTCCCTCTTTGACATTATCCATTGTAAGGTAATGATGACATATGTATGACCAAAAATTACATACGGAAGTATTGGATGAATTTGTTCTGAATGTTTTCAGTGAGCATTTGTCATGTTCTTTCATCAATATCGTAATGCCAAGAGATATCACATAATGTTTGGTTTATTACACATTGATGTTACATTACTTTCTTTTGTGGTTGCGAATGTCAAGTTTTCAGCTGAAGTTAGTGAGTGACCCACAGGGATACTTGTCTAGTATATAGTCAAATAATCAATGTAATAGTGGCAAATATTTTCTCGTGCAGCACAGTATTAGATGGCAGTGTGTAGGTGGTATCAGCGATAAATATATACATGTGGTCAAAATTGAAAAGTCAAAAACAAATGAAAGTCAGACATTGCTTTTTAACCATGCTTCCAGAGAGTTTTTAAAAAAATAAAACTCATGAAATAGGCCTGGACAGAATTGATGGTACCCTTAACTTAATGTTTTGTTGCACAACCTTTTGAGGCAATGACTGCAATCAAACGATTCCTGTAACTGTCAATGAGGCTTCTGCACCTCTCCACAGGTATTTTGGCCCACTCCTCAAGAGCAAACTGCTACAGTTGTCTTGTGTTTGAAGGTTGCCTTTTTCAGGCAATGGAAAGTCCATGTTATTGTTCAGGTTCGGATCATGAACATCGTCTGTTTCCCACGCTGTAATCTGTGTGACAGCACGAGAAACATTGGCGGCTTTTATGGGCTATAAGTTAGTTAAGGGCGACGAAACCTTATCTAAAGGACTGCGAATTAAACTTAACATTCACTTAGGTATATTAATAATAAGAAACTATTCTTAACTATTAATAACACAAGCCCCTTGTTGATCTTGTTTTACTGTAATATAGTATTCAATTCCTTGATATCTATTAAACTAACAATATATTAAACCTGTATTAGTTGCTCTGTCGTGGCTTTAGTCCATAACATGGTAGCCTTTTTAACAGATATAATAAAGTATAAGGTATAATACACAGTTACATTTAGCATTAAAATTGCTCACAGCTTCTCCAATGTGCTTATGTCACTAGACATAGGTTTTTGCACATAAAGAAGATATTCATGCAGTGCACATGTCTATGGACTTGGAATTTTGCCCAAAAGAAAAAGTATTAACCCCTTTCTACCATTTGATGTATTATCCCGTTCATGTGCCCTGGGACTTAATTCCCAAGGACGGGATAGTACGTCATACACGATTAGCTGCGCTCACGGGGGGAGAGCAGCTGATCGCGGCCGGGTGTCAGGTGATTATCACAGCTGACACCCAGCACTATGTGCCAGGAGCAGTCATAGACCGCTCCCGGAACTTTAACCCCCAAACATGATCGCAGTGTTCCTGCAGCTGCAGAGGGGCTTATAGCACCTCTGCTTTTGGATCAGAGACCCCTTGGCTTGGCGGGGTCCCGATCGCTGCCATGGAGACCCGATTTTCACGACAACATTCGGGTCTCCAGGCCTGAGTGACTTCCTGTCATGTTCATTGATGACCAGGAAGTCTATCAGGTCAGTGCTATAGGAGCGATCAGCCTGCACAAAATGAGTGTCCCATAGTGGGTCAAAAAGTAAAACTAAGAATTAAATAAAAAACATTTTTTAATTAAGTATAAAAATATTTTAGAAAATAATTAGAAAATCAATATTTATTCCAACAATAAATAAATATTTAATAAAATAAAATCTAAACAATAAAAGTACACATATTTGGTATCGCCATGTCCATAACGACCCGCCCTATAAAACTGTCCCATTAGTTAACCCCTTTAGTGAACACCATAAAAAAATGCAAAAAACAATGCTTTTCATCATACCGCCGAGCAAAAAGTAGAATAACACACGATCAAAAAAACGGACATAAACGTGGTATCGCTGAAAATGTCATCTTGTCCCGCAAAAAATAAGCCACCATACAGTGCCATCAGCAAAAAATTAAAAAAGTTATAGCTGTCAGAATGAAGCAATGTAAAAATAATTATTTTTTCTATAAAATAATTTTCATTGGATGAAAGCTCCAAAACATTAAAAAAATT
>JARQOD010000003.1:259988472-260088927 GCA_033576555.1 Oophaga sylvatica | reverse complement strand
CTCAGGTTGAATGGTGAATGTTGGTGGACAGCCATTTTCAGGTCTCTCCAGAGATGCTTTAGGTCAGGGCTCTGGCTGGGCCAGTTAAGAATGGTCACAGAGTTGTTCTGAAGCCACTCTTTTGTTATTTTAACTGTGAGCTTAGGGTCACTGTCTTGATAAAAGGTGAACCTTCGGCCAAGTCTGAGGTCCAAAAGCACTCTGGAACAGGTTTTCCTCCAGAATATCTCTGTACTTGGCTGCATTCATGTTTCCTTCAATGGCAACCAGTCATCCTGTCCCTGCAGCTGAAAAACACCCCCATAGCATGATGTTGCCACCACCATGTTTCACTGTTGGGATTGTATTGAGCAGGTCATGAGCAGTGCCTGGTTTTCTCCACACATACCGCTTAGAATTATCACCAAAAAGTTCTATCTTCGTCTCATCAGACCAGAGAACCTTATTTCTCATAGTCTGGGAGTCCTTCATGTGTTTTTTAGCAAACTCTATGCAGGCTTTTATATGTCTTGCACTGAGTAGAGGCTTTCGTCGGACCACTCTGCCATAAAGGCCCGACTTGGTGGAGGGCTGCAGTGATAGTTGACTTTGTGGAACTTTCTTCCATCTCCCCACTGCAGCTGTGGAGCTCAGCCATAGTAATCTTGGGGTTCTTTTTTACCTCTCTCACCACGGCTCTT
The DNA here is from genome assembly GCA_033576555.1 of Oophaga sylvatica. Taxonomy (NCBI): domain Eukaryota; kingdom Metazoa; phylum Chordata; class Amphibia; order Anura; family Dendrobatidae; genus Oophaga; species Oophaga sylvatica. The sequence continues at coordinate 260,088,247 of JARQOD010000003.1, read as the reverse complement.
CTCCCACGATTGCTCAGGTTGGCTGGACTGCCAGGTCTAGAAAGACTTCTGGCGGTCCCAAACTTCTTCCATTTAAGGATTATGGAGGCCACTGTGCTCTTATGAACCTTGAGTACTGCAGAAATTCTTTTTTAACCTTGGCTAGTTGTGTGCCTTGCCACATTTCTGTCTCTGAGCTCCTTGGCCTCATGATTCTCATTTGGTCTGACATGCACTGTGAGCTATGAGGTGTGTGCCTTTACAAATCAAGTCCTATCAGTTTAATTAAACACATCTGGACTCCAATGAAGAAGTAGAACCATCTCAAGGAGGATCACAAGGAAATGGACAGCATGTGACTTAATTATGAGTGTCTGAGCAAGGGTCTGAATGCTTATGACCATGTGATAGTTCGGCTTTTCTTTTTTAATAAATTTGCAAAAATTTCTACATTTCTGCTTTTTTCAGTCAAAATGGGGCGCAGAGTGTACATTAATGAGAAAAAAATGAACTTTTTTGGATCTACCAAATAGCTGCCATGAAACAGTTAAAAATTTAACCCCTTAACGACCACCGATACGCCTTTTAACGGCGGTAGTTAAGGGTACTTAAACCACAGCGCCATGAATTCACGGCGCTGTGGAAAAAGTGAATAGCGTCCCCCAGAGTCAGAATTTCTCCGGGGTGTTGGCTGCCGGGGGTAGCCGAGACCTCAGAGAACATGATTCGGGTCGGTTTTTACTGACTCCGATGTTGCGATCACCGTTATTGACCGTATAACAGCGACCACAAAAAAAAAGTCTGATGTGCCATTTAATTTCTCTCTCCTCTGATGTGATAACACAACAGAGGAGAGAGAAATAGGGTCCGCGGTACCTCCCGGTTGTCCCTGGGTCCTTTCCCACCCCCCCCCACAGCCTCCAGCGTCTTCTTCCGGTAAGAAAATGCGCCAGCTGAGATCTGCCGGCCGGCAGCCGGCAACAATAGGGAGATTTTTCCTATTGGTTCATTGTGGTCACTGTGATAGACCCTATCACAGTGATCAAAATAAAATAAAAAACTAGTAAATGAACCCCCCCTTTAACACCACTTAGTTACGGAAAAATGCATTTATTTCCATTTTCCCATTAGGGTTAGAGTTATGCTAAAGTGAGTTGGGCTAAAGTTAGGGTTAGAGTTAGGCTAAAGTGAGTTGGGGTAAAGTTAGGGTTAGGCTAAAGTGAGTTGGGTAAAGTTAAAGGGTAGGTTAGGCTAAAGTGAGTTGGGCTAAAGTTAAGTTAGGCTAAAGTTGAGTTGGGCTAAATGTTAGGCTAAAGTGAGTTGGGCTAAAGTTAGCGTTAGGGGTGTGTTGGGATTAGGTTTGTGATTAGGGTTGGGGTTAGGGTTGTGGTTATGGTTAGGGGTGTGTTGGGGTTAGGGTTGGGATTAGGGTTATGGTTAGGGTTGGGATTAGGGTTAGGGGTGTGTTGGGGTTAGGGTTGGAGTTAGAATTGGGGGATTTCCACTGTTTAGGTACATCAGGGGGTCTCCAAACGCGACATGGCACCACCATTGATTCCAGCCAATTTTGCGTTCAAAAAGTGCTTCTGAACAGTGGTTTACCCCCACATATGGAGCATCAGCATACTCAGGACAAATTGCACAACAACCTTGGGGGTCTGATTTCTCCTATTACCCTTGGAAAAATTTAAAATGGGGGCTAAAAAAAATCATTTTTGTGGAAAAAAAATGATTTTTTATTTTCACGGCTCTGCGTTATAAACTTTAGTGAAACACTTGTGGGTTTAAAGTTCTCACAACACATCTACATAAGTTCCTTGGGGGGTCTAGTTTCCAAAATGGGGTCACTTGTGGGGGGCTTCTACTGTTTTGGCACATCAGGGGCTCTGCAAACGCAACACGATGCCCGCATAACATTCCATCAAAGTCTGCATTCCAAAACACGTTCCTTCCCTTCCGAGCTCTGCCATGCGCCCAAGACAGTGGTTCCCCCCCACATATGGGATATCAGAGTTCTCAGGACAAATTCCACAACAACTTTTCTGGTCCAATTTCTCCTGTTACCCTTGTTAAAGTAAACATTTGGGGGTGAAAAGATCATTTTTGTGGAAAAAAAAGATTTTTTATTTTCACTTCTCTGCGTTATAAACTTCTGTGAAGCACTTGGGGGTTCAAAGTGCTCACCACACATCTAGATAAGTTCTTTAAGGGGTCTAGTTTCCAAAATGATGTCACTTTTGGGGAGTTTCCACTGTTTAGGCACATCAGGGGCTCTCCAAATGCGACATTGCATCCGATCTCAGTTCCAGCCAATTCTGCATTGAAAAAGTCAAACGGCGTTCCTTCCCTTCCAAGCTCTGCCGTGCGCCCAAACAGTGGTTTACCCCCACATATGGGGTATCGGCGTATTCAGGAGAAATTGCACAACAAATTTTGTGATTCATTTTCTCTTTTAACACTTGTGAAAGTAAAAAAAATGGTTCTGAAGTAAAATGTTTGTAAAAAAAAAAAAAAAAGTTAAATGTTAATTTTTTCCTTCCACATTGCTTCAGCTCCTGTGAAGCAAGCACGTAATGGGTTAATAAACTTCTTGAATGTGGTTTTGAGTACCTTAAGGGGGCAGTTTTTAGAATGGTGTCACTTTGGGCATTTTCTGTCATGTACACCCCTCAAAATGACTTTAAATGTTATGTGGTCCCTAAAAAAAATGGTTTTGTAAATTTTGTTGTAAAAATGAGAAATCGCTGGTAAACTTTTAACCCTTATAACTTCCTAAAAAAAAAATGTCTCCAAAATTTTGCTGATGTAAAGTAGACATGTGGTAAATGTTATTTATTAAGTATTTTTTGTGACATATCTCTCTGATTTAAGGGCATAAAAATTAAAAGTTTGAAAATTGTAAAATGTTAAAAATTTTCGCCATATTTCCGTTTTTTTTTTTATAAACACAAGTTATATCGAAGAAATTTTGCCACTATCATGAAGTACTATATGTCACGAAAAAAAAGTTTCAGAATCAGCGGGATCCGTTAAAGCGTTCCACCTCATAACGTGACAGTGGTCAGAATTGTAAAAATTGGCCTGGTCATTAAGCTGCAAATTGGCTCTGTCACTAAGGGGTCTGAATTATTTCCATTCCCACTGTATAGTATCACAGATGCAAATGTCAAATATTTCCCCAGTGTCCATACAATTAAAATCACTCCATCTTTATTGGTATCTTTTGAAAATAGATGTGCACATCTGTCACGCTCATAACCCTGACTGGTGGGCGTGAGCCAGGGGGGGTGTGGCCCCACTGTGCCACGAACCAGACTACCCTGGAAGGGGCTTGACTAGGACAGCTGCCTCGGTCTTCACTGGAGCCTCTGATGGTGAGGTCAGGCTTGTGTGGGAGGTAGCTGCCAGGTGCCACTCCAGGGTGGTGTCTGGCTGTGGCTGCTGATCCCACTTGGGGAGACGGTGGCACGGATGAGACACAGGGCTGGCAGGCACGGATGAGACACAGGGCAGAGGCCTGTTCACACAGCAAATGTAGGTACTGATACTGACTGGATGAAATGGTGTATGGAGGAACAGGTTGAGACACAGGAGGAGAACCGCAAGGCTGCGGAGAAGGACTGTAGAGCAGCAAGAGGTTCTGCAGTGGTAGGAGCAATGCGGAACCGCAAGGTATGCGGAGAGAAGCTGCAGCAAGAGGTTCTGCAGGTGCTGGAGTGAAGCAGAGCGGAACCGCAAGATATGCGGAGAGAAACTGCAGCAAGAGGTTCTGCAGCTGCAGGAGTGAAGCAGAGCAGAACCCCACGATATGCGGAGAGAAACTGCAGCAAGAGGTTCTGCAGCTGCAGGAGTGAAGCAGAGCGGAACCGCAAGATATGCGGAGAGGAGCTGCAGCAAGAGGTTCTGCAGCTGCAGGAGTGAAACAAAGCAGAACCGCAGAAATGCGGACAAGAGGCAGAGAGAGATACAGAGAGACCACAAGGCAAGACACAGCAGAGAATAAACCACAGACAAGGAGACTAAGAGACAGAGGTAGGACAGAGTTCAGATAAGGTAATGACACGAGACAAGTTACAGGGACAAAGACACAGAGACCAGGATATTATGACTCCTGGCGGGTGGACAAACAGGTACAAGGCAAAGCTAGGAGTGAAGCCTCCAAGATGGAGGAACACAAAGCACGACCTGGCAGCTCAGCAGCAACACACTAACTGAGTTAACATATTGCACACGCAAGATCCACAGGGTGGAGCTGCCCTAAATACTAGAGGGCTAATGGTAATTGATCAGTCAGGTGCACCCTGACTCCATAAGAACCAGAGAGTTCTGGCGCCACCCCCCTATGGACACAGCCAGGAGACATGCAGAGAGCAGGTAGAAAGCAAGGGGTTCAGAGCCTGGAGCTGGCAGCAGACCGAAATCACAGCATGACCTGGAGTAGTGAGCAAGTAGGTGTGTAAGGCATGGGAGGCCATGCAGTGATGCCAGCAGGGTTGTTACAACATCCATGCCTAAGGCTGAATTCAGATGTCCGAAAATACGGGAATATTTATCTTATAACAAAGATTCCAAGCTTAAAGGGAATCTGTCAGTAGGATTAACCCTCCTTAACCATCTATATGAGCATGTGTGTCATAGGAAGCTGAATAAAATGATACCTTTATTTCTGTGATCCGATGTCTTATTCCAGAGAAATCCACATCTTTCTTTGTATGTAAATAAGCTGTTAAGATCTATGGGCTGGACATAGATCTTCCCTGAGAATTTGCCTCCCAGCTTATTTTATATGAAAGGGTGTGTTACCAGTGTGAGACATGCAGTGGCTACTCTCTGCTCTGCACATGTCACTGTAGAGCTATGTGTGATTATAACTAACCCAGTAAAGCAGAACTGAGCTTTGTCTCATTACAAACACATCTGCAGTTGTAGCTCTCCTCTCAGCTGTTAACTCAGCTGCACTTCCATCACCCCACACTTACTGCCTGTGAGATGAAAGATGAAGAAGTATTAGGTCATGTTCACACGGTCAGTATTTGATCAGTATTTTACATCAGTATTTGTAGCCAAAACCAGGAGTGGGTGAAAAATAGAGTAGTGGTGCATTTGTTTCTATAATAATATTCCCATCTGATTTTGGCTTACAAATACTCATGTAAATACTGACCAAATACTGAACCTGTGAACATAGCTTTAGATGTAGTCAAGCACAGCTCTTTAGCAGAGCTGACAGCACTATCAGTTGTGAGATTAGGAAAGCAGAATATCAATTATTGCGTCTCACTCTGGTAATGTCACCTTTTAATTTAAATGGGACTCATCAGGCTTTTGATATGTAGTTTGAGAGCAGCATGATGTAGTAGCTGACACCCTGTTTCCAGCAATGCGTCACTGGGTTGCTTGCTGAAATTTTGATATAGCTGTTTTCTCTGCTGCAGACCCAGCAGTAAGCTGAGCCCAGTGTAACTCTGCCCATACCACTGATTGGCAGCTCTCTGTGTACGCGGTACATGTATAGAAAGCGACTAGTCAGAGGTGGGGGCGGAGTTATACAGAGCATTTGACTAGGAGGCCTGATACATCTAGTCCTGTAATGATAATCTCCTGCCAATAAAACATTGATTTTATTGAAACACACAACTCAGTAAGTGACACATCGCTGGAATCAGGGTCTCAGCCACTACATCATGCTGCTCTCAGATTAAATAGCAAAAACCTGCTGATAGAATCCCTTTAAAATATGCTCTGGTCACAGATTTTCAGGCAGATCAGTGTTTGGCCCATAGATCTTAACAGCTCATTTACATACAAGAAAACTGCAGATTTCTCTGGATTAAGACATTGGATCGCAGATTCCTATGACCTACATGCTCATAAAGATGGCTTAGGAGGGCTGATCCTACTGACAGATTCCCTTTAAATAGACAACTGAGGACTCCATTGTTAGAGCCTGTATTCATGGTGGATCCCGTCCCCTGCGAGCTGTTTGAGGGATCCTGGTTTATGTGCTCTGCTTGGTCTTTGGAGCAGAGCAACAAAATGTTGGCAGCCAGATCAGTCTCATGACAGACCCAGACTTACCCATTGACTATAATGTGATCAGGTTTTGATCATGGTGTCTATCCATTTTCCAAGTAAAACAATATACTGTATTTTATTTTTAGCCGAATCCGCGTTGGAGCCATCAATGCCGATCTGATTAGCGCTGAAATTAAGTGCAATTCTCCCATGTACAAAATGCTTAATATAAGAGTAAGAGCAGATGGGGACGGGGACAGGTAGACAAAAGATCATGAATAATTCATGTGAACTTGATCTAATATGTACTGTGTGATGTGGACACATTATTACTTGTCACCATTTAAAGTGCATTTATGTCACTGAAAAGTCTGATGGAGTGAGGGGGTTTGGGGAAAGAAGCTAGATTTTTTTTGTTGACAGATTATTTTTTTTATTTGTTTTTAAATATTTATGATTGTTTTTCTTTGACTTTTTACTGTGTGATCTGCTCACAGAGGATTGCTGGGAAGACAGATTAAGTCCACCCAGCATGCTCCTCACCTCCAGACACTTCGTAGTTGCCTGTATTCAGGCTGGCAGCTTCCTGCAGTCGGGTTTATTTGCTTCAAATATATGGGACAACTTTAAGGGGCATTTTGTATATATTTTGGGCTAAAAATATTTCTCGCAATTTGGTTTCTTTAAACGTTTTTCTCCATTTGACTGTTAAGACCATTTGTTACCCTGCTAATTGCTGGCAGAATGAGATTAAGCACATTGAGGCGTCTTGTAAATCGGTCTGAGGTCGGACCACAATGCACGGACTGGCCGCGGCCCTTCCGACCCGAGCATGACAACTTAATTTATTTCTATGAGGCTGTCACGCTCAGGTCAGAAGAGCTGCGGCCAGTCCGTGCATTGCAGTCTGATCTCAGAATGCACCCTTCAGCTGACTTCATAGATTTGTGTTTTGCGGTCTGAAAATGGATCATGATCCTTTTTCCATGGGTTTCCAGACCCGAACTCGACATATATGCCTATGAGGCCGTCGATTAACAGTTGGGAGACCCTCAGGCAGTCAGTGCATCAAACCAGAAATATTAAGAATCCGTTGGCATTCTGATGGAAGTTAACAACTTTTTTATCTGTCTTTTATGGACTTTCTATCAGCTCATTTATGACCGCAGAAAACATTAAAAAGGGGAGCTGAACTTTCTTGTAATCATCATTCAGATGAGAGAAGCTCTATAAAAGACAAATAATAAGAGTGAAAGCGCATTTACCCTGCATAATTATCAATTCCTGGTAATCTTGTAGTATATCCTGGTTGCCAATCACCTGAGTGAGCAAAATGATCGTTTGTTGGGTGAAAAGACCTTTTGGTTTGCCTAAAAGAACACCGTTCTTGGCAACACATCTTGTGTAAACAGGACTTGCGCTGACGAAAACAATGACAGCCTATGCCCACTGGACGATCTATATAACGTTTCGGCCCTGCCAGGATCTCATTCATAATGTCACTTTAAGCAGACTGAATGGGCGCTCCCGCACCTTTGTCGCGTGCAGCAAAACATATTACTTATCTGACATATTCCTGCACCCTTTTATGTCTGTGCTAACGTCTGAGTTTCTACACGTGTAATATATTCCTCTGTTGCTTCCCCCATGGTCCCTGAGTCTCTTACGGTGTGGACCTCCTTTGTTTTGTTACATACTCTACTCATCTTAATGTTTTTTTCAGTTCTAGAGAACTCCTTTTAAAGGAATATCCTTAAAATGCCTAAATATATATCTTACCGATTGTTGGGGTCTGACATTTGGGAGCAATCCCCCATAAATCCCTAGAAAAAGGATTTTGCCTCCCTGAAACAGGAATGTGCAGTGCTTCTCAAATGCAATATAAAGCCATCAAAATGTCTTGCATACCTCAATTAGTATCAATAAAAATGTCAGCACGCCACGTGAAAAACAAGCTTTCACACAGCATCAAAAATAACATTACAGATCTCAGAAATTTGCATCACAAGCAAAACAAAGTTTTTAAAAATATGTAAAAAAAAACAAAAATGTCAATAAAAACTGTCTCTAAAGTTCCACCTATGGGTCTGAGCCGCTTTGAGATGAAAAACTAGAGGTGCGACTCGGTCCATTAGCCACGTCAGTATCTGTGACTGCTGGATGGGATCCATGAGAACTGCCACGTACATGGCCACATTCATGGCCCTTCTTTTGATTAGCCGGCTTGGCTTGACATCTTCATTGAGGCATGATACAAGTTATGTTGCGAGGCCAGCTAATTAAAAGAAGAGCTGTGGATGCTGTCAAGTAAGGTGATGTAGATAGGGAGGATAAGGGAGCAGCTCTGTCTATAGCTCCTCCTGCCATCTACAAACAATCTTATCAGTAGTGACTACCATCTCCAATCTAAAGGTACTGCCACACTACACAATCCCGCTAGCGATCTCGTTAGCGTCGCATACTAATGAGATCACTAGCGGGATTGTTTCTATATCGCTAGTAGCTACCTAATTTAGCGATATCGTTAAGGACGCTATCGCGGTTAGCGATCTCCTTAACGACTTTAGCGGTACAAAAGTACCGCTAAATCGCTAAAAAAGGTGCCACACTCAGCGATTAGATACTTACCAGCGGGCGCCAGCGATGAAAATAGGGTCCGGAACGATCAGGACGACGGACGAGATCACAGCAGGATCTCAGCAGGGAGCTTGTCGCTGGTAGATGCCGCACACAACAACATCGCTAACGGGATCGCTAAATAGTGACGTTTTTTAGCGATCCCGTTAGCGATGTTGTTTAGTGTGGCATACCCTTAAGTAATGGGAAAGTGTGTCTTCCCTGAATACAGATTTTACCCAGGAATTGAGAGTTTTGAGATTGACTGATCAATTTGGCTGAGAAAAAAAAAGCAAATGTTTCTGATAAGATATATTACAAAGTTGCTTATTTTCATGAATCCTATTGATTTATGAAATAAAGATTAAAACGAGGGTTACACTTTAACCCCTTTATGACAGTAGACGTACTATACCGTCCATGTGACCTGGCATTTGATCATGGACAGTATAGTACGTCATCGCAATCGGCCGCCGGGTGTCAGCTGATTCGGACAGCAGACACCCGGCACTAGGTGCCAGGAGCGGTCACAAGATCGCAGCATTCGGGAGCCGGCAAAGGGGATGACCGCCCCTTTGCCTTCGGATCGGAGACCCCGCGGAGTGACCCGGGGTCCCGATCGTTGCCATGGTGAGCCGACCGGAGCTAAGTGAACTTGCTGATCATGCGCAGTGCATGATCAGCAAGTCCTCCCTGTCAGTGCAGCGCTGATAGTTTCTATGGCATGCAGGTAGTGCTTTATCTGCATGCTATAGAAGCAGTCATCTTGCAAAAAATGATTGTCCCATAGTGGGACTAAGTAAAAAGTTAGAATTTTTTTTTTTTAAAATAATTGTTAAAATATAAAAAAAAAAAATCAAAAATAATAATAAAAAAATCAATATATATTCAATCATAAATAAATAGTATGAAAAAAAAACAATAAAAGTACACATATTTGGTATCGCCGTGTCCGCAACGACCCGACCTATAAAACTGTCCCACTAGTTAACCCCTTTAGTGAACACCGTAAAAAAAAGGCAAAAATCAATGCTTTATCATCATACCGCCGAACAAAACGTGGAATAACACGCGATCAAAAAGAGGGATATAAGTAAACATGGTACTGCTGATAACATCATCTTGTCCCGCAAAAACAAGCAGCCATACAGCTCCATCAGCAGAAAAATGAAAAAGTTATAGCTGTCAGAATAAAGTGATACAAAAACAATTTTTCTCCTTCGTCTCATTGGGGGACACAGGACTGTGGGTGTATGCTACTGCCGCTAGGAGGCTGACACTAAGTAAACATAAAAAAGGTTAGCTCCTCCTCCGCCGTATACACCTCAGCACTGGCCGCAGGCAAACCCAGTTCATGCTTAGTGTCTGTTGGAGGCACACGTCTGGTTCCTTCCAGACCATTTTTTTTTTTTTTTTTTTTTTTTTTCCCACGAAGATTTGACAGGGGCGACGGATCCTATTGAAAGGGTCCGATCTCCCCAAAACATCAACGGGCGAGCACGTGGAGTAAAGCCTCCACGTATCCTCTCCCGCGACGTGGGACACTAATGCCGGACTCAGCCCTGACCACCCTAGGGTATCGAAACCCTAGGCTGTACAGAGGCAGTAAATAGTCCGTGCGGCCCCCACTGCACCACCAAGGCAAGACCGCGGTGCTGCAAGGAGGCGGATGGTCCCTCTCCTCACCCCCTGAAGGGGTGATGGAGTTAGGGTGCCTGCACCATCCTCACCCCCTTTTTTTCTGGGAAGCCCCTCTCTAATCACTGCGAGAGACGCTGGGATCTTTTACATTATGCTCCAGTGGATCGGGACCCACCTTTTAATCAGGATCTTCGGTCGGAAGAGGCTTAGGAGTCCTTAGGAGCAGAAGGCAGAGCGGTCTGGTGTGGAGCAGCTCCAAAGCAAAAGCGGGCAAGGCAGTGAGTTCCCCATACCCCTCCCCCTGTATCCGGCAGCTCCGACACAGGGGCGGCTGCCTCCAAAAATTTACATCCCGGCTTCGTGCCGGCGCTGGGCCGCGGGCTGGGATCTGGAGGCAGTGCGGGGGTAATTCGGCGTTCCAGAGAGGGGCGCGTTCTCGGGCTCCTCCCCAGCAGCGTCACTTCCGGCGGGCCCGCCCCCTGATCCCGAGTGGGCGCCGCCGAAAATTTAGGCCGCGGCTTCGGCCAGCGCTAGGCCGCGGCCTGAAATTTAGCCCCGGCTTCGGCCGGGGACCAGGCCGCGGCCGGAAATTAGGTCCCCGGCTTCTGCCGGCGCTAGGCCGCGCCCCGCGACCCCTCCCCCTAGGGCTCGTCTATTTAGGAACGCCTCCCTGAAAGGGGAGCGCGTTTTTTGGAAGTCTGGAGCTTCCATCTTCCTTTTTACGCCACACGGTCCAGCAAGTGAGGGGAAAAATCGTTCAAGAACGTTCGGGGAACAGGACTGGGGTAAGTGCTACTACCTCCAGCCTGGTTGCTCCGTGTTTTTTGCTGCGCTCCGCACCGCTACTACCCGCACCGCCACATCCAAATTATTCTGACAGGAGAAATCTGTGACAGATCCAGTATGTCCAGAAGGGCTAAGACCCACACGGTGTTTTATACTGCATGCATTGCCTGTAGATCCCCTTTTCCGCACGCCCAGACTAATCGGGTCTGCGAAGCCTGTGACTCCGAACGGGCTCAGGAGTCCTTACCTATAACCGAGCCTAGTGCGTCAGGTCCTCCGGAATGGGCCTTGTCTCTTTCTCAATCTGTGGCGTCATTAACCAGAGCAATTGAGTCCCTTCAAGCTCCCGATAGGAGCAGGGACAGTGGTTCACCCGGCTTCATTACGCCTCAGGAACCTTCGGCCTGCAGGGGCCGCGCTCTTACCAGGCAGACGCATGGGAAGCGAACCCATACTGCGTCGCCTATGCCGTCCGGAGCCTCGGCATCTTTTAGCTCAGTTTCTCGCTCTCCCTCTCCTTTGGAGGCAAGTGATCAGTATTCAGATTCTGATTCTGAAGGGTCTCTCAATCTAGAGGCACCGTATTGTCAGGAGACAATTGACAGTCTGATTGAAGCTGTCAATCAATCCCTGGGGATAGAGGATGAATCCACCTTGGCCTCTGGTCATAAGGTGTCTTTCAAACGAGCCAGACAAACTCATAAGGTTTTTGGTGCTCATCCTGAGTTTGAGGAGCTGGTGCAGCGCCACCGAGAAAAACCGGACAAGCGCTTTGCAGGACAAAAAGCCCTTAATACCAGATATCCTTTTGCTCCCGAACTTCTAAAGGTGTGGGCAGAATCTCCTACAGTCGATCCTCCTGTATCGCGTTTAGCGTCTAAAACGCTTCTCTCCCTTCCTAATGGTTCCTCGATCAAGGATCCAACGGATCGTCTGGTTGAAAGTTTGGCCCGCTCAGTGTTTGAGGCATCAGGCTCTGCACTCTCTCCTTCTTTTGCAGCGACTTGGGTTGCTAAGGCCATGATATCTTGGTCGGAGTCTCTAATAGAGCCCTTCACGGTATAGAAGTGCCTTCTGAGGTAACGGAAATCTCCAATCAGATAGCTCTTGCAGGTGATTTTTTAATTAACGCTTCTATGGATGCGGCAAATTGCGCGGCATTAGCTGCAGCTAATGCGATTGCTATCAGGAGAGCTTTGTGGTTGAGGACTTGGCGAGCGGATTCAACCTCAAAGAAATCACTTACGTCTTTACCCTATCAGAGCGGCCGATTATTTGGCGAGAAGTTGGATCAGCTAATATCTGATGCGACAGGAGGAAAGAGCAATTTCCTTCCTCAGCAGAGGATTAGACAGCCTTTTCGCCGACAGCTTCAGCCTCGCTTTAGGGCCTTTCGTAACCCAGGTTGGACCGCGCCAGCCACCTCCAGCGGCTCAGGTCGACCTAATCAGGCCAGAGATCGCCAAGTCTCCTACAAGACCAACCCTTTGGGAAGAATGCGATCTCAACAGCCAAGATCTAGAGGGTCTAAATCACAAAGATTTTCGGATAAATGACTGGAGGCAGAATCCGGTCAATTTATCCAGAGTAGGCGGCCGCTTACTCTGGTTTCGCCCCGCTTGGCTATCAATTACTCACGACAAGTGGGTCAGGGAGTTAGTTTCCTCGGGGTACAAAATAGAATTCATCAATCGTCCGTCAAATCGATTTTTTCTTTCACGCCTTCCCAAAAAAGAATCCCGTGTTCACGCCTTATTCAAGGCGGTCGAATCGCTTCGACGCAGCGGGGTCATTGTTCCTGTTCCAGAGGTCGAAAGGGGTCAGGGGTTTTACTCCAATCTGTTCATAGTACCCAAGAAGGACGGCTCTGTCAGACCCATTTTGGATCTAAAACGACTGAATCAATTTGTCAGAATTCGACGGTTTCGAATGGAGTCTCTACGATCGGTTATTGCAGCCATGGAAAAGGAGGAATTTCTAGCATCAATAGACATTCAGGATGCCTATCTTCACATCCCCATATTTCCTCCTCATCAAAGGTTTCTTCGGTTTGCCATCGGCAGCCTTCACTTCCAGTTCACAGCTTTGCCGTTCGGACTAGCCACAGCCCCCAGGGTGTTCACAAAGGTTATGGCTGCCGTTGTGTCCATTCTGCATTCCCGGGGGATAGTCATTTTGCCATATTTGGACGATCTCCTCATCAAGGGTCCGTCCTATCAGGCTTGCGAGAAGAGTGTCAGCATTACGCTAGACACCCTTGCTCGCCTGGGGTGGCTGGTGAATCTAAAGAAATCGTCTCCCGTGCCATCTCAAAGGATCACCTTTTTAGGAATGATTTTCAACACTGCTCAAGGGTTGATAACTCTTCCTCAAGAGAAGGCTATAGTTCTCCGTCAGGAGGTACGGATCCTTCGCCAGCCAATACCTCACACCATCCGGTTTTGTATGAGGGTCCTAGGAAGGATGGTGGCAGCGATAGAAGCCATTCCATTTGCCCAGTTCCATCTCCGCTCCCTTCAACATGCTCTCTTGGCAGTATGGAACGGGAGCCCTTACTCGCTCAATTTTCAGTGCCGTCTGTCCCGGCAGGTCAGACAGACGCTTTCGTGGTGGACAAAGGATGTCACTCTTCGCCAGGGGCGATATTTTCCTCCAGTCCATTGGCTGATAGTCACAACGGACGCCAGCCTTCTCGGATGGGGAGCAGTGTTTCGTCACTATACAGCTCAGGGGACTTGGTGTCGGCAGGAAGCGAACCTCCCAATCAATATTTTGGAGATCCGAGCTGTTCGGCTGGCTCTGAGGCGTTTTCACCATCATTTGGCGGGCCGCCCTGTCCGAATACAGTCGGACAATGCCACAGCGGTGGCATACATAAATCATCAGGGGGGTACTCGCAGCAGAGCAGCCATGCGCGAGGTAGGACACATTCTATCCTGGGCAGAAAGAAATCACTCTGTGATATCAGCGGTCCACATTCCAGGCGAGAAGAACTGGGCAGCGGATTTTCTCAGCCGTCAGGGGATAGCGTCAGGGGAATGGTCGCTACATCCCGAGGTATTCCAGCAGATATGCCTACGTTGGGGAACCCCAGATGTGGACCTGATGGCCTCCAGGATAAATGCCAAGGTGCCCAACTTTGTCTCCCGGTACCGAGATCCGCAGGCAATTGCAGTGGATGCCCTGGTTCTACCATGGAATCAGTTTCATCTTCTGTACTTGTTTCCACCAATGGCTCTACTCCAAGGGTGATCAGGAAGATCAGGTTAGAGGGGGTACCAGCGATATTGATCGCTCCGGATTGGCCGCGTCGCTCATGGTACGCAGAGCTGGTAAATCTGCTCAGCGACGCTCCCTGGCGTCTTCCAGAACGCGTGGATCTTCTCTCCCAGGGCCCAGTTTACCACCAGAACTTAGCGGTCCTGTGTTTGACGGCCTGGCCGTTGAATCTTGGATTCTGACTAGGGCTGGATTCTCCAAAAAGGTCGCCGCCACAATGGCTAGCGCCAGAAAACCCACCTCGGCTCGTATCTACCATGGTACTTGGAAGGTCTTTTTTGCATGGTGCAGGGAACATGGTTATTCCCCACTTCATTTTTCAATCCCCAACATTCTGTCTTTTCTCCAAGCAGGCTTAGATTCAGGTTTAGCTCCAAGTACTCTTAGGCGTCAAATTTCGGCCTTGTCGGTTCTTTTTCAGCGAAGGATCGCATCTAATTTACAGGTCAAGACCTTTATTCAGGGGGTTGTCCATATAGTGCCCCCCTACAAGGCTCCCTTAGATGTTTGGGATCTCAATCTGGTTCTGGGAGTTCTGCAAGAATCTCCTTTTGAGCCTCTTCAGGAGGTTTCCCTGACATACCTTTCCTGGAAGGTGGTATTTTTAGTGGCCATAACATCCATAAGGCGGGTTTCGGAGCTGGCAGCACTATCCTGCCGAGCTCCGTACTTACTTTTCCACCATGATAAGGTAGTGCTTAGACCAGCACCTCCTTTTTTGCCTAAGGTTGTGTCCTCATTTCACATCAATGAGGACATTGTTTTGCCCTCATTTTGCCCAGCTCCGACGCACCGAGTGGAGAAGGCTCTCCATACGCTGGATCTGGTGAGAGCACTCAGGAGATATGTATCTCGAACGGCATCCTTTAGGCAGACGGACACGCTGTTTATACTCCCTGAGGGTCGCAGGAAGGGACTCGCTGCGTCTAGGTCAACTTTAGCTAGATGGATACGGGTAACCATTCAAGAGGCCTACCGCATCAGAGGCGCGGTGGTTCCCGCAGGAATCAGGGCTCACTCCACCAGAGCAGTGGGTGCTTCCTGGGCTCTTCGGCATCAGGCTTCGGCGGAACAGGTTTGTAAGGCAGCAACCTGGTCCAGTTTGCATACTTTTTCAAAACATTATAATGTCCATACTCAGGCGTCAGCGGATGCTAGCCTGGGTAGAAGGATTCTTCAGGGCGCGGTAGCGCACCTATGAGCAATGCCTATGTATAATTGCACTGTGGAGTCAGTTTCCCACCCAAGGGGACTGCTTTGGGACGTCCCACAGTCCTGTGTCCCCCAATGAGACGAAGGAGAAATACGGATTTTTGTGTTACTCACCGTAAAATCCTTTTCTCCGAGACGCTCATTGGGGACACAGCACCCTCCCTTATAGCCGGATGGCTTTGCTTTCTAAGCTAATTTTGTTTGTTTTGGGTCTATATCAGTAGATTTACTTCTGGATATATTGTACCTGTATTAACACTGAGTTTTTTCTTGTTTTAGCCTCCTACTGCTTTTTGCACTAAACTGGGTTTGCCTGCGGCCAGTGCTGAGGTGTATACGGCGGAGGAGGAGCTAACCTTTTTTATGTTTACTTAGTGTCAGCCTCCTAGCGGCAGTAGCATACACCCACAGTCCTGTGTCCCCCAATGAGCGTCTCGGAGAAAAGGATTTTACGGTGAGTAACACAAAAATCCGTATTTTTCTATAAAATAGTTTTTATTGTATAAAAGCGCCATAAAAAAAATATAAATGAGATATCGATGTAATTGTACTGACCCAACGAATAAAACTGCCTTACCAATTTTACCACACACGGAATGGAATAAACCCCCCAAAAAAGAAATTCACAAATTGCTGGTTTTTGCTCATTCTGTCTCCCAAGAATCGGAATAGAAAGTGATCAGAAAATATCATGTGCTCGAAAAAGGTACCAATAAAAACGTCAACTGTCCCGCAAAAAACAAGACCTCACATGACTCTGTGGTCCAAAATATGGAAAAATTATAGCTCTCAAAATGTGGTAATGCAAAAATTATTTTTTGCAGTAAAAAGCGTATTTTAGCGTGTGACAGCTGGCAAACTTAAAAAAATTAGTTTTCAACCTGGACGGTGCCAAGATGCGACCGTCCACCCTGAGAACCACTGGTGAATGAGCTGCTGTGAACGCAGCATCAGTAACCGGGGGCATTTTCACTGTTTAGGCACATCAGGGGCTCTGCAAATGGAACATGACGCCCACAGACATTCCATCAGAGTCTGCATTCCAAAATGTCACTACTTCCCTTCCGAGCCCCGACGTGTGCCCAAACTGTAGTTTTCTCCCACACATGGGGTACCAGCGTACTCAGGACAAATTGCACAATAACTTTTGGGGTCCAATTTCTCATGTTACCCTTGCGAAAATAAAAAAATTGAGGGTTAAAAAAATATTTTTGTGGAAAAAAAATGTTTTTTTTTTTCACGGCCGGGCATTATAAACTTTAGTGAAACACTTGGGGGTTCAAAGTTCTCACCACACATCTAGATAAGTTTCTTAGGGGGTCTAGTTTCCAAAATGGGGTCACTTGTGGGGGGTTTCCACTGTTTAGGCACATCAGGGGCTCTCCAAATGCGACATGGCGTCTTATCTCAATTCCAGCCAGTTTTGCGTTGAAAAAGTCAAACGGCGCTCCTTCCTTTCCGAGCTCTGCCATGCGCCCAAACAGTGGCTTACCCCCTACATATCGGGTATCGGCGTACTCAGGACAAATTGCACAATAACTTTTGGGGTCCAATTTCTCCTGTTACCCTTGGGAAAATAAAAAAATTTGGATCTGAATAAAAATTTTTTGTGAAAAAAAGTTAAATGTTCATTTTTTTTTTTTAAACATTCCAAAAATTCCTACGAAGTACCAGAAGGGTTAATAAACTTCTTAAATGCGGTTTTGAGCACCTTGAGGGGTGCAGATTTTAGAATGATGTCACTTTTGGGTATTTTCTATCATATAGACCCCTCAAAGTGACTTCAAATGTGATATGGTTCCTAAAAAAAAATGGTGTTTGTAAAAATGAGAAATTGCTGGTCAAATTTTAACCCTTATAACTTCCTAACAAAAAAAATTTTGGTTCCAAAATTGTGCTGATGTAAAGTAGACATGTGGGAAATGTTACTTATTAAGTATTTTGTGTGACATATCTGTGTGATTTAAGGGCATGGAAATTCAAAGTTGGAAAATAGCGAAATTTTCCAAATTTTCACCAAATTTCCATTTTTTTCACAAATAAACGCAAGTCATATCAAAGAAACTTTACCACTAACATGAAGTACAATATAGAGAAGTAGGTAATAGTAGAGAAGTAGGTAATACAGGTGCTAACTTCATCCTTTTTTTCTTTTCTTTTTAGTAAATCTTCTCTGGTGTCCATTTCATGATGGTGACCAGAATGGAGGTCACAAGTGAGGTGACAGAAGATATATTAAATATCACCTTGGAAATCATCCATCTGCTAACTGGAGAGGTAAGGGTTTCTGGAAAAAAAAGTCACATGAGCACATGACTATCAATAACAGAGTAGTAGTAGAAGAACCACAGCACTCGAAAAGACCTACAGTTAAGGGCAGAATTTAAGCATTAGCAGTCTGCTTATGAATTTACAAAACATTTTAGGATACAATCTGTGACCAAGGTCTGGGATAGATCGAAACGTTGGCTATCCTTATTGTTTACCATATGCTGGCTTGCCAATAAAATTCTAACCTTAACTACTTGTCCACTTGAGTGCCGTGGTTCTTCTACTATTGTCTGGAGGGTCAAACCATACCACTGAGTACTGCCATTGGAAAGTTATTAATGTTAACCAGAATTTATTTTTTTTAACAATATAAAGATGACTGGAAAGATGAGGCATTCTGGGAATGTATATAGTGATGTTCTACATAGTCTCTCTACATACACAGGATTACACAGTAGTGAAAAAGGCATCTGGAGAGTGTGTGACCTCCAGCAACTATCCTAAAATATCAAGGGAATGGCGCATGGCACAGAAACCCATCATAGAGAAGCCTCTACCTCATTCACTGATCAATGTTAACAATGAGCAGAAGATCCTAGAACTCACCAACAAGATCATTGAGCTCCTGACCGGAGAGGTGAGCGCTGCTGGGAATACTGGGACATTATACAGTAACACAAGGGTAATGTGTCTGGATGATGACTGTATCATTGTGTGTCAGGTTCCTATAAGAAGAGAGGATGTCACTGTCCATTTCTCCATGGAGGAGTGGGAGTATATGGATGGACACAAAGATCTGTACAAAGAAATCATGATGGAGGACGACAAGCCACTCACAATATTAGGTAAGCATACCCCACTCCACCTAACCATCTGTTTTTTTCTTAGGCATGTTCCACAAAATGCTTCGCCATATGGGAGGATGTTATGTAAATTTTCATGAAAGTGAGGGTTTCTTGGGTGTTCCTAGGTGATGGGGACATTGTTTAAGAGCTAGTTTGACTTGCGAAGCCAAAGTTGAAATGAATGAGTATGAAGTTGTTTTTACTTAGCATCGAGAATATAGCCCAGGAGAGTTGTCACTATAAAAAAACTAAAGTTCATTCACGTCTCTAGTCATAATATTAAACATGGCTAGAAGACTCCTTGTGGACTTATTCCCTGTATAGTCAGATTTTCTGCTTCTACCTGCTAGTATGACATGCAATTCTGAAAACCGCTTAGTGACCACCAATACAATTTAAAACTGAGTTGCCATATAAGTGAATAGTTTTCCCGACAGGTGAAAATGCACTATACACTATAGCTGACATCCTGCTGCATCAGTCACAATCCGCGTTGGCACCAACTATAGCAGTTTAACCCCTTATATGCTGCTGTCTATAATGACTACAGCATTAAGATGGTTAAAGGGAACCTGCCAGCTCGTTTTTCCGCAATAAGCTGCGGCCACTGTCTTTCGGGACTTATCTACAGCATTCTATAATCTCAGGGTGCAGATGGGATTAAAGACTATTAAAGGGAACCTGTCAGCTCGTTTTTCTGCAATAAGCTAGGGCTTATCTACAGCATTCTGTAATACTGTAGATAAGCCCCTGATCTAACCTGAAAGAGAAGAAAAATAAGTTTTATTATACTCACCCAGGGGCGGTTCGATGCGATGGGTGTCGCATGTCCAGGTCCGGTGCCTCGTATCTTCTTGCGACGCCTCCTTTCTGCTTGCTTCATCGCGCCAGGGACATAGCGCTTCTGCGCAGGCGTACTTCTCTGCACTGTAGAGCAAAGTACTGCAGTGACCAGTGCTGGGCCTCTCTGACCTTTCCCGGCACCTGCGCACTGCAGTACTTTGCTCATTCCTCAACAGGGCAGAGAAGTACGTCTGCGCAGGAGTGCTATGGTCCCGGAGCAATAAAGCAAGCAGGAAGGCGGTGTCGCAAGAAGACCGCCCCTGGGTGAGTATAATAAAACTTGTTTTTCGTCTCTTTCAGGTTAGATCGTGGGCTTATCTACAGTATTACAAAATGCTGTAGATAAGCCCTAGCTTATTGCAGAAAAACGAGCTGACAGGTTCCCTTTAATAGTCTTTAATCCCATCTGCACCCTGAGATGATTGTGTGGTCCTGATGTTTGCCATGGCAATTAACAGCCAAATAACAGTCTTAAGGACTGCCTGCTGTAGTGACCTGTTCTGAAGTTGGAAACATTTAGGTGGTAAATATATATATTTTTTTTCCGTCCTGCCACTTTGCATTAATTTCAGAAAAGCACCTGAACGATTAATAAACTACCTGACAGCAGTTCTGAATATGATGAGGGGTGCTGTTTTTAAAATGTTATCACTTTTGGGGATTTTCCAATATACATGTCCACAAAGATATTTCAAAACTAAATAGGTCCCTAAAAAAATAAGGAAAAAATGAAAAACTACTGCTACAATTTTAAAACTTCTAATATCCTAGCGAAATAAAAGAACATTTTACAGATGGTGCTTATGTAAAGCAGTAATATGGGAAATGTATATTATTATCTGGATTAAATCATTCAAAGTTTCAAAATTGCTAATTTTTGAAATTTTTTTGTCAAATTCCTGATATGTTTTGCATTTATTTATAAAAAAAAAATCAACCTAAATTTACCATTATCATAAAATATAGAGTCATGAAAACACAATCTCAAAATCACTGGGAAATAATTGGAGCATGCCAGAGTTATTTCCACATAAAGTGACACTGGTCAGATTTGAAAATTTGGGCTGGTCACTAAGGGGTTAAGATATCAGTCTGTAGAGTGTCTGTACATAGCCTGTAAACATGTAAGCGCTTCCAAGTGACTCTAGTCTTAAAGAAGTTGTCCACTATTTGGACAACTTCTTCTCATACCCCTCGCTTGGCCCCCATAAAATAATAAAGTTTTTGCTCACCTCCTGTGCTGGTGCCGTTCCCGCAGTGTCGGCACTCCGTTTCCCACGGCTCCTGTGCTGCTGTTATGACACGTGACTGATTTGGCGCTGGCGTCACTGTCCCCGCCTTCATCGATTTGAGCAGGAAGAGGAAGTCAGAGATCAGCTGCAGCCCGGAACTTCCTCTTCATGTTCGATTTGTCCGAAGGCGATGGTTGTTCGCTGGCGTTACGTGTCACAACAGCAGCACCAGAGCCCCAAGACCGCGAATGCTTACATCATGGGAATGGCGTCAGCACGTAAAGTGTGATTATAAGCTTTTTTATTTTATGGGGGCCAAACACATGAATCATGAAGATGTTGTCCTAGTAGTGGACAACCCCTTTAAGTAGTGTAGTGTATTATCTAGGCAACCAAAGGATTGCGTGTTATTACATCAACCAGTACTATAAAGCTTTATCTTTATTTTCTCACTCGCTGAACGCTGTAAAAAAAAATGCCAGAATTGCTGCTTTTATTTTTTTTCACCTTCCCAAAAATTGTAGTAAAAAGTAATTAAGAAGTCATATGCATGAGAAAAAGGTACCAGTGAAAACTGCAGCTTGTCACTCAAAAAAAAATTAACCTTTATGTAGCTTTGTGGACATAGAGATGGCACGGCTAGTATGCGCATGTATGGAGCTGGCAAAGGAGCGCTGCCTGTTCCATACATAGCCAACAATTTCCTGTAACAATAATAGCATTGATCACTGCTGTTTAACTACTGGAATGCTTCAGTCAGTCCCTGACCGACATTTAAATAGTGCATTCGCCGGTGTGCCCACGCATTGGCGTCCATCTGCCCCAGCGACACGACAGCAAGGGAACAATGCATTTCTGTGACATACAGGGGCTTGCTTATATTTCTCTGACACTCAGCTACAGGCTACATTTTTTTATCCTCTTATGGAAAATGAAAAAAATCAGGTAAAAAATGAAAAATAAAAATGATTAAAAAAATGCTAAATAAAAGTTTAGCGCCTTAGCGACATGCGCCATACTAGTACTGCTCTGCGGAGGTGCGTTCCTGCCCAGAGCAGTACTAGTACAGCAGCATGATCGCACAGCCTCACGCTTAGCAGCATGTGACAGCTGACACCCCGCAGCAACGCCCACGATCGGTGCTAACTTTTAACCCATCTGATGCCGCTGTCAGTAGTGACAGCGGCATAGAGAAGCATCACGCAGGGAGAGGGCTCCCTGCACGCTTCTATCAGCACATCACGATCGCATCGCGATGTCCTGATGGTCTCCATGGAGACCCCCGGCAACAAGATGGCCGCGGGGTCCTTCCAGGTCCTGCAGGGAAGTTGGCTTGTGATTGCCGGCACGCCTCCTTCCCTGCCTGTCAGATCCTGATATGATACTCTGCTGTGTAGTGTCAGATCAGCGATCTGATGTAATATAGTAATGTCCCATACTGGTATAATGTAAAAAAGTAAAAAAGAAATATAAAGTGTAAAATATATTTTTTTTAAATCCCTAAATAAAGAAAAAAATAAATATTTTTCCAATAAATTTATTTATGTAAATAAAAAAACAAAAACAATCAATAAAAGTACACATATTAGTATTGCCGCGTCCGTAACTACCTGCTCTATAAAACTGTCCCACTGGTTAACCCCTTCAATGAACACCGTAAAAAAAAATAAAAAACGAGGCAAAAACCAATGCTTTATCATCACACCGCTGAACAAAAAGTGCAATAAAACGCGATAAAAAAGAATGATGTAAATAAAAATGGTATCGCTGAAAACGTCATCTTGACCCGCAAAAAATCAAGCCACCATATATCTCCATCAGCGGAAAAATAAAAAAGTTATAGCTCTCAGAATAAAGTGATGCAAAAATAATTATTTTTTCTATAAAATAATTTTTATTGTGTAAAAGCGCCAAAACATAAAAAAAAAAACATACAGTTGTGCTCAAAAGTTTACATACCCCGGCAGAATTTTTGCTTTCTTGGCCTTTTCTCAGAGAATATGAATGATAACACCAAAACTTTTTCTCCACTCATAGTTAGTGGTTGGGTGAAGACATTTATTGTCAAACTTCTGTGTTTTCTTTTTTTACATCATAATGACAACCCAAAACATCCAAATGACCCTGATCAAAAGTTCACATACCCTGGTGGTTTTGGCCTGATAACATGCACAGAAGTTGACACAAATGGGTTTGAATGGCTACTAAAGGTGACATCCTCACCTGTTACCTGTTTGCTTGTAATCAGTGTGTGTGCATAAAAGCTGAGGAGTTTCTGGGATCCAGACAGACTTTTGCATCTTTCATCCAGTCACTGACGTTTCTGGATTGTGAATTATGTAGAAAGCAAAAGAATTGTGAACGGATCTATGGGAAAAAGTAGTTGAACTGTGTTAAACAGGAAAGGAATACAAAATGATATCCCAAGGCATTGATAATGCCAGTCAGCAGCGTTTAAACTGTGATTAATAAATAGAAAATCAATGGCTCTGTAAAAACAAAACCACGGTCAGGTAGACCAACAAAAATTTTGTCCACAACTGCCAGGAAAATTGTTCTGGATGTAAAGAAAAACCCACAAATAACATCAGCTGAAATACTAGACTCTCTGAAAACTAGCGGTGTGGCTGTTTCAAGATGCATAATAAGGAGGCACTTGAAGAAAAATGGGGTGCATGGTCGAGTCGCCAGAAGAAAGCCATTACTGTGCAAATGCCACTAAGTATCTCACCTACAATACGCAAAACAGCACATAGACAAGCATCAAAACTTCTGGAGCAAGGTAATTTGGAGTCATGAGACCAAAATTGAATTTTTGGCCACATGCAAAACCTTACATTTGGAGACAGGTCAACAAGGCCTATAATGAAAGGAACATCATTCTTACTGTAAAGCACGGATGTGGAGCACTGGTGTTTTTTGGGATGTGTGAGCTACAAAGGCACAGGAAACTTGGTCGAAGCTGAAGGAAAGATGAATGCAGCACATTATCAGCAAATACTGGAGGCAAATTTGCACTCATCAGCCCGGAAGCTTCGCATCAGACGTACTTGGACGTTCCAACATGACAACGTTCCAAAACACAAGGCCAAGATGACCTGTCATTGGCTACAGCAGATCAAAGTGAAGGTTCTGGAGTGGCCATCTCAGTCTCCTGACGTCAATATCATTGAGCCACTCTGGGGAGATCTCAAGTGGCAGTTCATGCCAGCCCAGGAATTTACAGGAACTGGAGTTTCTTTGCCAAAAAGAGTGGGCAGCTTTACCATCTGAGAAAATAAAGAACCTCATCCACAACTACAACAAAAGACTTCAAGCTGTCATTGATGTTAGAGGTATTAAGAAATGGGGTATGTGAACTTTTAATCAGGGTCATTTGGATGTTTTGGGTTGTCATTATGATATAAAAAGAGAAAACACAGTAGTTTGACAACAAATGGTTTCACACAACCACTAACCATGAGTGGAGAAAACAGTTTTGGTGTTATCATTCATATTCTCTGAAAAAAGGCCAATAAAGCAAAAATTCTGCCGGGGTATGTAAACTTTCGATCAGGGTCATTTGGATGTTTTCGGTTGTCATGATTTAAAAAGAGAAAACACAGTAGTTTGACAATAAATGGTTTCACCCAACCACTAACCATGAGTGGAGAAAAAGTTTTGGTGCTATCATTCATATTCTCTGAAAAAAGGCCAATAAAGCAAAAATTCTGCCGGGGTATGTAAACTTTTGTGCACAACTGTAAATGAGGTATCGTTGTAATCGTACTGACCCGAAGAATAAAGCTGCCTTACCAATTTTACCACATGCAATGCGGAACGGTATAAAAAAAAAGCAATTCCTGAATTGCTGGTTTTCGTTCATTCTGTCTCCCAAAAAACAGAATAGAAAGCGATAAAAAATGTCATGTGCCTGAAAATAGTACCAATAGAAACGTCAGCTCGTCCCGCAAAAAACAAGCCCTCACATGACTCTGTCGGCCGAAATATTAAAAAATTATTACTCTCAAAATATGGTGATGCAAAAACTAGTTTTCGCAATAAAAGGCGTCTTTTAGTGTGTGATAACAGCCAAACATAAAAACCCGAAATAAATCTGGTATCACTCTAATCACACTGACCCGAAGAATAAAATCGCCTAATCACTTCACACGAGGAACAGCATAAATAAAAACAATTCTTCAGATGCTGTTGATTTTTTCATTCTGCCTCCCAAAGATCACAGTAAGGCTTGGTGCACATTTATTCTGCGCTGAGCGCTTACATTGGAGTTTCTGTATGAATCTCTGAAATACGTGATTCAGACAGAACCTCTGGCTGAAGATTCCCTATAATGAGGCAGATGAAGGCACTGTAGACTACGTCTGACCTGCAATCCGGCGGCGTCCGTCTTTTTAGGATTGCATACATGTGCCGTCAGTCACAGTTTTGTGCACTGCTGAAAAGAAGGACACCACGGAACAGAGGCCAGACGGAGTCTAGAGTAACTCTACTGCCTCACTATAGTGAATGGATCCATCAGGGGTTTCATCTGAATCATGTCGCTTAGTGATGTAGATAGAAACCCCAAAGTAAGTGCTCAGCGTAGAGCGCCAGATGTCTGTGATCCCAAACGTTATGTAAAATGTTCCCAATAAAATCTTCCACTCAATCCACAACAAAAGCAAGTCCCCACTCAGATCTGTCATCTGTTAACAGAAATAAAGGGGGAATCCAAGTTACTGGTAGCACAAAGACTCTGGAAAAACTAAATGGCTCCTGACCTGCCAAAAGAAATTCGGCAAATTCTCCGCTCCCAAATCCTAATGCCCCCTCCCTTCTGAGCCCCAGTGTGCCTAAACCACATATAGCACCCATATGTTTGGCATTTCTGTATTGATGAGAGCCCACCTAATTTACAGGTGCGTGTCTCCAGAACTATGAGCTGATTAGCTGGGCATAATGTACTGGTCCCTATAGCGTACTGGTCACTACAACGGCAGTTTGCAATTTTCACTCAGCAACATCCACTGCTGCCTGTTTCTGGAAAACACCCATGGAGTCAAAATCGTCACTACATCTGTAGATAAATTCCCAAAGGGTTATAATTTCCAAAATGGGGTCACTTGAGGGAGATTCTGCTTTTTTAGCACTTAGGGGCTCTTTATACGGAATCCACAAACTAGTCTAGGAAAATCTGCGTTCCGGGAGGCAAATAGCGCTCTGTCCCTCTCTAGTCACTATGTATGGCAAAGTAGTACTGTAAAGCCACATATGGGGTATTTTCTACATTCAGCAGAAATTGTGGGACAAATTCTGGTGACATTTTTACCCATTTCCCAGTGTGAAAATGTAAAACTTGGGGCTAACAATCTTGGTGGTAAAAACGTAAATTATTTTGTGACACACCTGTGGTGTCAATATAATTACTGCAGCCCTAGACAAATTCATTTAGAGGTTTAATTGGTAAAATGGGGTCACTTATGGGGGGTTCTGCTGTTCTGGCACTTCAGGGGCTCTGCCAATGTAACATAGCACCCTCAAACAAGTGCAGCAAAATCTGCAATGTAATATGGCGCTACTTCCCTAATGAGCTTTGCACTGTGCCTCAAAAGTAGTTTTCGACCGCATATGGGGTATCGTTGAACTCAGGAGAAATTGCTCAACAAAATTTGGGGTCCATTTTCTCCTTTTGCCCTTATGAAAATACAAAATTTGTAGCTAAAAAAGATTTTTGTGGGAAAAATTAGATTTTTTTTTTTAATTTTCACGGCTTAACGTTATACACTTCAGTGAAGCACCTTGAGGGCTCAATGTGCTCAATACACATCTAGATAAGGTCCCGAAGGGGCCTAGTTTCTATAATGGTGTCACTTGTGGGGAGTTTCCACTGTTTAGGTACATGAGGGGCTCTTCAAATGCGACATGGCGTCCGCTAATTATTCCATCAAACTTTGCATTCAAAAAGTCAAATGGCGCTCCTTCCTTTCCAAGCACTGCCGTGTGCCAAAACAGTAGTATTCCCCCTCATATGGGGTATTGGCCTACTCAGGAGAAATTGCACAACAAATTGTACAAAGAAATTTCTCTTATTACCCTTATGAAAATGCAAAATATGGAGCTAAAAAAGATACAGTAAAGATGTTATCTTTGTACCGTGTTAGCCAGTAGATAGAAAAATATTTAGAGTTGAGAGTCCTCAGTGGTTGATACCTTTTAATGGCTAACTGAAAAGATGGTAACAAATTGCAAGCTTTCGAGACTACTCAAGTCTCTTCATCAGGCAAAGACTAATACAACATATGAAAAATCACATATTTATACACAAAACAGCACAGAAAAAATGCGATATTTACCTGTCCCCGGTCCACCGCTGCGTGCCGCTGTGTCCTCCTCGTCCTCTGGCAGCGATGTTCAGGCAGAGGGCGCGATGACGTAGTTAGTGCGCGCCGCGCCCTCTGCCTGAGCATTCACTGACGGAGGACTCGGAAGACAGCGGACCGGGGACAGGTGAATATCTCATGTGCCGGGGCCCTGAGCGAGTGGTGACACCGGCACATGGCCCCCAGCGACGAGAGGTGAGTATGTCATTTTTGCAGCAGCGGCAGCATATGGGACCTATGCTATGGAGCAAATGGGGCATAATCTATGGAGCATATGGGGCATAATCTATGGAACATATGGGGCATAATCTATGGAGCATATGGGGCATAATCTATGGAGCATATGGGGCATAATCTATGGAGCATATGTGGGCATAATCTATGGAGCACCATATGGGGGCATAATCTATGGAGCACCATATGGGGGCATAATCTATGGAGCATCATATGGGGGCATAATCTATGGAGCATCATATGGGGGCATAACCTATGGAGCATCATATGGGGGCATAATCTATGGAGCATCTTATGGGGCATAATCAATGGAGCATCATATGGGGCATAAAATATATGGAGCATTTTATGGGGGCATAACTTTTATGGAGCATCTTATGGGGCCATTATTAACCTTTATGGAGCATTATATGGGGAGTATTTTGTATGGATTATCTTATGGGGCCCATCATTAACTGTATGGAGAATTATATGGGGCTCCTGATTCAATATGGATATTCAAAAACATTTAACCTACTGATGTCTCAATTAACTTTACTTTTATTGGTATCTATTTTTATTTTTGTAATTTACCA
Organism: Oophaga sylvatica; assembly: GCA_033576555.1. NCBI lineage: Eukaryota > Metazoa > Chordata > Amphibia > Anura > Dendrobatidae > Oophaga > Oophaga sylvatica. The sequence continues at coordinate 260,060,357 of JARQOD010000003.1, read as the reverse complement.
GTAGCTGCTGCATTTTCCACCCTAGGCTTATACGCGAGTCAATAAGTTTTCCCATTTTTTTGTGGCAAAATTAGGGGGGTCGGCTTATACACAGGTCAGCTTATACATGAATATATACGGTAGGTCTAAAGGAAAATTTTTGTGAAAGAAAAGTAAATGTTTATTTTTTCCTTCCACATTCTAAAAATTTCTGTGAAGAACCTGAAGGGTTAATAACATTCTTGAATGTGGTTTTGAGTACCTTGAGGGGTGCAGTCTTTAGAATGGTGTCACTTTTGGGTATTTTCTTTCATATAGACCCCTCAAAGTGACTACAAATGTGATGTGGTCCCTAAAAAAATGGTTTTGTAAAATTTGTTGAAAAAATGAAAAATCACTGGTGAACTTTTAACCCTTATAATGTCCTAACAAAAAAAAAAAATGTGGTTCCACAATTGTGCTGATGTAAAGTAGACATGTGGGAAATGGTATTTATTAACTATTTTGTGCGATATAACTCACAAATTTAAGGGCATAAAAATTAAAAGTTTGAAAATTGCGACATTTTCAACATTTTCGCCAAATTTCTGTTTTTTTCATAAACAAACGCGAGTCATATCAAAGAAATTTTACCGCTATCATAAAGTACAATATATCACGAGAAAACAATCTCAGAATCGTGAAGATCCGTTGAAACGTTCCAGAGTTATTACCTCATAAAGTCACAGTGGTCAGAATTGTAAAAATTGGCATGGTCGTTAAGGTGAAAACAGGCTTCGTCTCAAAGGGGTTAAATCACCTTCCTTTCCCCAGTTTTCAAATTAAAAAAAAGTAATAATAATAAACATGATTGGTAATGCTGCATCTGTAAGGCTAAGTTCACACGTTGCGGAATTGCCGCGGAAATTTCCGCGGCAATCCCGCACTTCTCCCGCAGGAAATACGCACGTTTTTTTATGCTGATTCCCGCCAGAATAATAGCGTTTTGCAAGCGTAATTAGCTTGCAGAATGCTAGCGTTTTCCTAGCGATCTGTAGCATCGCTTGGAAAACTGATTGACAGGTTGGTCACACGAGTCAAACATAGTGTTTGACAAGTGTGACCAACTTTTTACTATTGATGCCGCCTATGTCGCATCAATAGTAAAAAGATCTAATGTAAAAATAATAAAAAAAATAATAAATAATGATATTCTCACCTTCCGGCGGCCCCCGCAGCCTTCCCGCCTCTCAGTGACGCTCCCGGCAACTCCGGTCCCAGGAGTGCTTTGCAACAAATCACACCGATGACGTGGCATCTCGCGAGACCGCTATGCCATCTGGGTGATTCTCGCAAAGGACTCTTGGGACCGGAAGTTGCCGGGAGCGTCGCTGAAGGCGGGAAGGCTGCGGGGGCCGCGGGAAGGCTGCGGGGGCCGCCGGAAGGTGAGAATATCATTATTTTTTATTTTAATTATTGTTTTACCAGGGATATGGTACCCAGGGCCTGGAGGAGAGTCTCCTCTCCTCCAGACCCTGGGTACCATCCGCACATGAACCGCTTACATTGCGCATAGTGGGCATAGCCACATGCGGAAAGTAAGCGGTTCAATGCATTCCTATGGCGGCGGAATCACCGCGATTACGCTAAATTAATGAACATGTTGCTATTTTTTCCGCAAAGCGTTTTTTTCGCGGAAAAAAACGCAACATGTGGCCAAAACATGCGGAATCAATTAACATGTATAGGATGCTTAATGCTTGCGTTTTTATCACGTTTTTACCGCGGAAAACCGCGGAAAAACCGCGAAAAAAACGCAATTATTCCTGATCGTGTGCACTTAGCCTAAAAGTCTGGTCTATGAAACTACAAATTTTTTTTTTTTAAAACAACTTGAAGGTTGATAAAAAAAATGAACGCCACATTTTCAGACACTGCAAATCCCCCCAAAATGCAATAAAAATTGATTAATTTGTTGTATGTACTAAAAAAATGTACTACAGCTTGGCATGCAAAATACAAGCTCTATTCTAGCTCCATTGAAGGACAAAGTAAAAAAGATACAGGTCTCAGAAAGCAGTGATACAATGTTTCTTACACATTTTTAAAAAAAAAATGTAAATACTAAAATTAAAAAAAGAAACGATACAAGTTTGGTATCTCTGTAATCATACTGACCTAGAGAATCATGTTTCCAGGCCCTTCTTACTTCACAATGAACTTTAGAAACACAAAACATAAAAAAACATAATAGTGTTGCAGTTTTATTGCACAATTTCATTCCACTTTGTATTTATTTTCCCATTTTAATTACATGACACAGTAAAAAGAAAGGTGTCATGTCTTTCAGCAAAAATCAAGCCCTCATACGGCTAAATCAACAAAAATATAAAAAAGTTATGGCTCCTGGAAGAAGATGAAGAAAAAAACAAAAATGAAAACTCAGCTGTTCCCTGAGGAGTTAAACTTAAAGTGTATATCTGGGACTTTCTGATATACAAAAAATGTGCCTAAGCATTAACAGGCAGGTAGTTGCTACTTGCCTGAATGTTGTGCACGGTGCTGTACTTCCTTGGCAAAATGTGACAGACTGCTCCCGCTGAAGATTCAGCTGCCAATGCTAACGTCACATTAACAGAACGGCAAATACTTTTCCACTTGCTCTATCGACAGGGCAGCACTTCCGATATCATTCTAATTTGCAGCCGGATTCACGCCGCCTAACTGGGAGTGCTGGCTGTCAATCATAATGACGTCAGAAGTTAAGCTCGTCCCACCACTCGTAACACCAATGTTATGTCTACAGAGGCAGCTGAATCGCTGGCAGGAGCGGTCTGTGACCCCTTTGTGCCGGGGTAGAACAGCGCTGTGCACAAGAGGTAGCTAAGTAGCAACTACCTGTCTGTTAATGCTTAGGCATATTTGTAGTTTTTCAGAAAGTCCCTGGTCTATCCTTTAAAGGTGTTGTCTGGCTTTAGACAAGTCTGCAGTCATTCCATGTGACTACAGACTTGTGAATCTTCACATCACGCACGCTGAGAGAATTCTCCGGCGGCAGGCGCTTCACCACAAGTATGTGATTTGCATACATGCGGTCATTTGCCGACTAGATGGGCGCAGTCTTGTTCTATGCAAGTGTATTGAGCGAGGTCAGACACGTATAGTTGGAATGTGGCCTGAAGTATTAAATTGTGTAGTTGGGGGTCTCATGGTTGCCCGCTCCAGCGAATCCGCACAGAGCACATAGAGTGACTTAAACTTATAGCTTAAGGCCAGAAAACCCCTTTAAGGGTCTCAAAATGACGACACCAAGAGAAAATAATGATTTTTTTAATACAATGTATTTATTGTGTGAAAATAATAAAACATAAATAAAACTATATAAATTTGGTATGGCCATAATTGGACTGACCGACATAATAAGGTTAACACTTTCTTTATGCAGCATATAAAAAGTGTAAAAAGTCAAAAACAACAGCAAATTACTGATAATTTTCTGTTTTTCCCCAAAAAATGGTACAAATGACAACTACAATTCATGCCATAATAAAAAGCAAACCCTAATACAGCTATGTAGGCGAAAAAATGGAAATATAACCCCAAAACATGGCAACTGGAATGCAACGAAGAAAGATGTTTGTTTAATAAGGCCAAAGTAAGCCTTGTCTATAAGGGTTAACATATAATATTAGAGGTTATGGGTGCTAGGTCTTGGAGATGCGACTTTGGTCCAGCGATTTTATTCTGATTGCCATACACTGATATATGAAAAGGAATTTTGCTCCTTTTACTTTATGTACCAATTAGCATCTGTCTTTGGGTTTTTTAGCCTACCTCTAGATCAAAACATTATGACCCTGAATTATCAAAGTTTTTACACCAGATTCTGAGAAGTTACAAACTTTTTTCATAACTCGAGGTTATGCAAAAATGTCACACAGCTCCACCAAAATGGGTGGGATGGGGCATGATGCCACAGCTTGTTCATGATGTCAGTTAAAATGAGCTGTGGCACACGTTATGCCAGAGATCTTACTACCGTCCCTGACTAGAGTAAGATTTGTGTCAAGATGCACGCTACTTTTCAGATGCATTCATGCACCTCTTAACGAATAAGTAGCATTTGAATCCAGTACCCCAAATCTTCCCCATCAAGATCAGCATGAGCAATGGCAGTCCTGATGCATTGGGTCTAGGTTTAAAGGCTGGACTTGTAGAACCAATGTCTTGTTTTTTTTGTCTGTTGTTTTTCAACCTTATTTATAAAACACTACAGGATTAAACAAAACTGAAAATTAAAAAACAATTTAATTTATATTTTACAGGTTGCATTCATGACAACACATCATCACGTAAAGACAGTTCTTGTTTCTCTAACCAACCAAATGACTTTATTTGGAGCCATTTAAGAAATGAGATGAAGAGTTCCACAAAAAATATAACCAAAGTTTCCTGTGATAGAAGAACTTTAAGATACATCAGCAATTATGCACCCATAAATCCAGCAGAAAATCCATTTACTGTGGAGGAACCTGTCTCGTGTATTGAAGGAACCATTACGGACACTATTGATTGTTCATCCATAGATCATACACAAAAGTATCCTTCTACAAACATTATGGATGAATCAGTCTTATGTAATGGAGGGACCCTGAGACGCATTAACATTTCTTCACCCACCGATGATACACAATATCCTACAAATATCATGGATGAATCAGTACCATATAATGGAAGAACCCTCATAGACATTATTTCTTCAGCCACAAATGATACACAATATCCTACACATAATATGGATGAATCAGATTCATGTAAAGGAGGAAATCTCCAAGATTTTTCTTCACCCACAGATGGTACACAATATCTATCTATACATACTATGGATGAATCAGTCCCATATAATGAAGATACTCTCGGACACATTGTTTTTTCACCCACAGGTGATACACAATATGCACCTACACATATTATGAAGGAACCAGTCTTATGTGATGAAGAAAACATTACAGATCCTGATATTCATATACCTTCTGATAATACACAATTATGTCCTTCTTCTCAAGTAAAAGAGGAACCAATGTCAGATGATGAAGATTTCATAGCGTCGAACAGTTATACTTCCACAGACTATTTACATTATCACTCTGCTGATATTAAGGAGGAACTAATCTCATCTGATGAAGAAAACTTCACAGACTTCAACAGTTATATACCCTCAGATCATAAACAACAATATCCAGCTCCTCAAATTAAGGAGGAACAGGCAACATGCAATGACCCCAACAGTTATACACCCACCAATCGATATGGCTTTATTAAAGAGGAACCAGACTCCTATTATGGTGAAAACATCACCCATCCTCATATTTATACACCCAGAGTCCATGAACATAATACATTAAATCATGTTAAAGAGGAACCAGTCTCATGTGAAGTCAGAAACATTACATACCCCAACCATTATGTACCCACATATGCACAACAGTATCCATCTGCACATATTAAGGTTGAACCAATGTTATCTGATGTAAGAGACTTCACACACCTCAGCCATGACCATGCACAATATCAATCTTCACTTATTAAGGAGGAACCAGTGTCATGTCGAGGCAATGCCAAATGTCAATTTGCTCAACCACGTGAAAAAACAATTTCCAGTCAATTGGGATACCTTAAAGAGACTGATTTCTACAACTCTACAGAAAAATGTCCGCCTACTTCTTTTAAGGATACATGTGCTGACCAACATTCGCCATCTTTAGTTCACACAGATGTAAAACCAGAAAACTCGCCCCCCACGAAGGTTATAGTACTAGCTCACTTAGTAGACATCAATGAGACTAAGCCAGGTAGCACAAGTATATTCAGATATCGTTCTAGGTCATTAAAAATTCCTGAAGCAGATAAAACATTCGGTGATATTTCTAATCTTACAAAATATTCAAGGGCTCACTCCAAAAAGAAGACGCTCCAATGTTCAGAATGTGGACAGTATTTTTTAAGGAAGCTGCAACTTGAAGCCCACCTAAGAATGCACACAATGCAGAAGTCATTTCAATGTTCAGAATGTGGAAAATACTTTTACGATGCTAAACTACTGGATCGAAAGAAACACCCGGGAGAAGCCAAATTTCAGTGTCCTGTTTGTAGGGAACATTGTGACACTAAACTAAATCTTCTTACCAATGAGAAAAATGAAAAAGAAGAGAAACCATTCCAATGTCTTGAATGCGGCAAAAGTTTTAGCATCTACTATCAACTCTATATTCATAAAAAGACTCATACAGAAGACTTATAATATCGGTGATCTTCTGAAAGAATGGACAAACCTAAGCTGGACATTCCACACGGGTATTAAATCATGTGAATGTTCAGAGTGTGAGAAAGATTTCAGAAAGAATTATCTTGAAAGTCCTCAAAAGTCAACTCGCAAAAGATCAACCTGGTACTGCCTGAAATCCTGGAAGGACCCAAGGTTGAAAGAACTTAAAAGGAAGATGTTTTAGTCTATGTGGGCTTCCATCCACAACAGAAGACACAATGCTCTGCTGGATCTGTCATATGTTGGTGTGATATCAGTTTTCATGGGAAAAATACATCTTTCCATTTTGAAATGTAGGACTGTGTGTGTGCAGGGTGGACTATATATATTAAGAATCTGCACTGTGCCCACTGGTATCTGAAAATGGCCTTGTGATCAGTAAACACTATACAAAGCTTAGCTTTGAACTGTTAAATGAAGTTGTCCATTTTATAGATTTCTTCTTTACAATATGGTATTGAATAACTTCATATTGTTTTTTTTTTAAGTATGTCTAATCCTCTTCTCCTTTTATCAAAGGTTTACAAGATTACTATTCTAATTTGTGGATTTTAAAGTTTATAGTAAACCTATGGGAAATGCAACTTTATTGGAAATATATAATTTGATATTGCCAACATTGTCTTCAATTCAATCAGAATTGGGTAGTTGACAAGCGTTTAAGCCGATATTAATAGGGCCTCATGGCTGCAGCAGGCATCTATGGTACTATATTTCTGGCACTGTGTTTCCAGCAGATATCTCTTTGAGACAACTGACCAAAATTACAGTGAAAAATTATGTTTAGAACAGTAATCCTATATCAAAAGAAAGCCAAAATAAATGGGATATAGGGGTACAGTCGCTCGACTTGCCCCTGCATGTGGCTGAGAGCTATGTTCACTACCTTGGATGAATTTGCTAAGTTTGCAGCAGCACAATGTGTGGCTTTATCCTAAGAAAATTAAAAATTAATCACAGAAAAAGCTGATCCATATTCAGCTGATCTCCTCGAGAAGGTTAGGTTTTGGAGTTATAAACAATGATAGTTTACTTTTCTACAGCTGGGTGTCCCTAAAGATAAATCTTGAGGAAAATAAAACTATAATGAAAGTAATGTTGACTCATAGACCTAAATATGACACGTTCTCTCCAGGAAAGAAGGACTATTGATGAATTACCCTTTTTTATGATTGTTAGAAATATTTCATTAGTCATTTATTTTTAGCCAATTTACCGATATTACCAATTTGAAATAAATGTGTGTCAAAGACTTTAGAAGACTGTGATCTCAACCACTGTAAAGATTCTTATCACTGGATTGAATATTGTGATTGGCTCCATGGCTATTTGCTAAGATAAGAGGACTGGTTTGCTGTAATTTCTTAGTGGGGAAACCTATGAGAAAGCTGCCCATGTGGCTGGTAGGGTGCCAGGATTGGAACAACGGCATTCATTTTCAATGCACAGGGTGGTCTTTTCCTATTCTACAACCCAAATCTCAAAGAGATCGGACGCTGTGTAAAATGTAAAGCGAACAAAAATGCAATAATTTGAAAATCTCTTATAGCCATATATTATTCAGTACAAAACATGGAACAGAGATCAGAAGGTGAAAGATATTTTTCCATTTCATTTAACAAAATAAACCCCGTTACGAAATTGGGAGCAGCAACACTTCTCAAAAAAAGTTGGGACAGGGTTTGCAAAAGCATGGAAAAGTAGTGGATGGTACTAATGAAAAAAGCTGGAGAGACATCTTTCAGCTACGTCACAGTACTGTATAAAATGAGCATGTTGAAGTGGCAGAGTCTCTGGGAATCAAAGATGATCAGAGGTTCAGCATTTTCTAGACAACTGCGTCTAAAAATTATGGAACAATTTCAGAAAAATATTCCTCAATGTAAATTTTCAAACACTGAATATCTCACCATACACAGTAAATAGTGGCAGCAGAAGATACAGTTATTCTGAAGAAATCAATGTGCACAAAAAATAAGGCCAACACTTGCTCGTGATCAATGAGATGTGTTGCTGCCATCAATTTCTAAATTAGATAATTTTTTAAAATAAAGTCGAAAAATCTCTTCCTTTCATCTTCTGATCCGTTTTCTATGTTCTGCTGTGCATAAAATATAGCCAGATTTCCAAATCATTGCATTCTTGTTTTCTGTACATTTTACACAGCATCTCAACTTTTTTTTATGGTTCAATATATTTTTTATTGAAGTTATAATTAACAATTGATGTTTCAACATACAACAAAAACAAATTCAGGTTGCACAGCAGGTACAATCAACAAAATGTAAGTATATTTACAAGCATATACTTATTTGGAAAGGTAACGTATAGTGCAACAAATAGTATTGAAACGTTGTATCATGTTATGTGAATAAATTGTTGTATTCAAATGACGAGACACAATAGGGAAGAATCGGGAGGGAACACAAAAGCCAACACTAGAATGGCGCTGTTAGCCAAGTTCTAAATTCAGATGAATTTCTGAATGATGTCCAGAGAACTTTTTTTTTTTTTTACCCCTTTCTGCCATCTGACGTACTATTCTCTACATGTGACCTGACTTAATTCCCATGGACAGAATAGTACGTCATACGCGATCAGCTCCGCACCCGGGGGAGCGCAGCTGATCGCGGCCGGGTGTCAGCTGATTATCACAGCTGACACCCAGCACTATGTGCCAGGAGCGGTCACGGACCGCTCCCGGAACATTAACCCCCGGCACACTGCGATCAAACATCAGAACAGAGTAGGCTAGACTGACTGGTCATAGAGATATCTTGAAACCGTGTTCTTCTAATATTTAGACTATTAAATTTCTACTCCCCTGGATTCCTAGTGTTCTCACAAAAGAAGCGCAGGATAGTTTCTTGATTCCTATGAAACTTTAAGACTACCTTAGGAAGATAAGCCGGATCAGGTCTCAGTATAACCCTATCCTTATCTCTGTGTATAAAGATGGCTTGCAGAAAGGGCCTGTATATCGCTCATCTTGCTGGCCCACGTCAGTGCTACCAATATGATAGTTTTAAGGGTAAGATACTTAGCCAACAATTCCTGTAGGGGTTCAAATGGATCTTTGGTCAATGCTTCTAGTACTAGGTTCAGATCCCATGGGAGAACCTTTGGGATTGGGACTAGCCTGGACCTATTGCAGGATTTTATAAATCTTGATACCCACTTATTGGCCGCGAGATTACAACTGTACCCCCAAAGCTGACACCTGAACCTTGAGGGTACAAGTAGCTAATCCTAGCTCAAACCCCGTCTGGAGAATCTCTAGGATGAGACTGACTGGAGGTTTTTGTCCCAAAGCCTTTCCTGAAAATTCCCCAAAAAAGTCTGTGTCCTGCATAAATCTTTGTTGTGGGCTTTCTACTTTTTAGCAAGGTGGAGACTAACCCTGGCGAAAAGCCCTTCCAACTCAGTATTGCCCTTTCAAATTCCACACTGCTAGATGGAAGCCTTTCACTTAAGTGTGGAATACTGGACCCTGAGAAAGAAGATTCGGGATCTCCAGCAGGATCCATGTATCTGACATTGCCCTCAATAAGGAAAACCATGGTCTTTTTGGCCAGAATGAGGCAATCAGAATCACTCTCACCTGATTCTACCTTTTTCATGACTGCTGGAATCATCACTATCAGAGGGAAGGCATAAGCAATCCTGAAGTTCCAGGAGATTTGAAGGGCATATACCACATATGGGTTTTCCCCTGAATTTAGCTAACAGAACTTTTTTACTGTTCTGTTTGTCAGCAAACAAGCCTATTTCCGGCAAGCCCCATGAGCGAACTATCCGCTGAAACACCAGAGTGTTTGAATCCTATCCTCTTGTTTCAGCCTGTTGCTGCTTATGAATTCTGACTTGGTATTCTCTGCCCCCTTTATGTGCAGTGCTGTTAGGGACAAAAGGTGTTGCTCTGCCAGCTGAGTTTTCTGCTTCCATTAGGGAGTGGGATCTTGTTTCCCCCTGGTGATTGATATATGCCACCATAGCCTGGTTGTCTGATATGACATGGACGTGCCGACAGAGATGGAAGCGAAGAAAGCTCTTTACAGCTCTTCCTACTGCCCACAGTTTTTTTGAGGTTTGATGACTGACCCATCTCGAAGAGAGACCAAGACCCCTGAATTGTATGATTCCTCATGTGCACCCCCAACCTGAGTTGCTTGCATCGGTTGTGACTGTCATCTACAGGCGTTACCCATTGAACCCCTGATGTTAGGTTTGCCCTGTCTGATCACCACTAGAGGAAGTGTCTGACTTCTGAAGAAAGTTCCACCTTCCCCTCTAAATGCCCTTTTAGCAACCTTTGTGCAGACAGAATTTCCCACTGAAGCTGCCTCGTGTGGAGCTAGGCCCATTTGACCACTGGGATGCAGGATATCAGGGTTCCTAACAGGGACATTGCCTTCCATAGGCTTATTTTTGGAAGCTCTATCACGGCTGAGGCAACATTTACTATCCTGTCCACTTTGTCCTCAGGTAAGAGACAAGCCTGAAGCTCAGAATTTAGTACAAGTCCCAGAAAAGATTTTACTCTTACTGGTTTTAGCCTTGACTTGTGAGTGTTCACCATCCAGCCCAGATCTTCTAAGACGACTCCCACATCTCTCAACTGTGTTGCACAAGTGGTCTTCCGATCTCCCCACTATGAGGAAGTCATCAAGGTAAGGAACGATAACGGTGTTGCGAATACGAAGGAAGGCCGCCATTTCTGCTGTTATCTTGGTGAAGATCCTCGGACCCACCGACAACCCGAATGGAAGTGCTCTGAATTTGTAATGCTTGACTTGGTGACCACCATAAAACAATTGTGATAGAGCAGTTTTATGGCCATGCTCAGAGATTCCATCTTGAAGGTGTTTTTTTTGTCATCCACCGATTGAGGTTCTTCAGATTGATGATGGTTCTGAATAAACTTGCATACTTTATATTAGTAGGATTAGTGAAAGTAAGGTTCATTGGAAAAAACTAATACCTTAAAGGGAACTTGTTACCCCCTTTTCCCCCCCGGCCGTTTTGAAGTAAAAGAGCCACCTTCAGCAGCACTAAGGCTGCATTCTGTGAAGGTGGATCTTTTACTTCTGTGCCCCTGGAACGCTGAAATATTCAGTTTTAAAAATCGTTCCCCATATCTTAATTGAGTCACAGAGGTGTGGCTTCTGCTCCGGACTCATCACCCACCAGCCGTACATCATGCCCCTTCATTGTCACCGCTCCTCCTGCCTTTATTTATTTTCCTTTCGTTTGTGTCCGGTGCCGGCGCTCTTGTATCGGGGCAGGCGCAGTGCGCGCTGCCCGGGAACTGTCAGAATGCTAAAGCGCCTGCGTCGTTGCCTCCCCGCAGTGTGTTATTATGTATTCACACTGCGGGGAGGGATAGGGGAAAGGCAACTACGCAGGCGCTATAGCGTTCTGACAGTTCCCGGGCAGCGCGCACTGCGCATGCCCGGGGACTGATACAAGAGCACCGGCGCCAGACAAAAACAAAATGCAGGAGGAGCCGCTGTGACGATGAAGGGGCATGATGGACGGCTGGGGGGTGATGAGTCCGGGGCAGAAGCCACACCTCCGTGACTCAAATAAGGTATGGGGAACGATTTTTAAAACCGAATATTTCAGCGTTCCAGGGGCTCAGAAGTAAAAGAGCCACCTTCACAGAATGCAGCCTTAGTGCTGCTGAAGGTGGCTCTTTTACTTCAAAACGGCCGGGGGGGTGACAAGTTCCCTTTAAAAGTTAACTTTTATTAAACCAATGTTAAGAGCAATATCGAACTAGAACTAGATATAATGCCCAATCAGGCAAAAATAAAAATTCTGGCCTAAACATGACGTACAGTAATCACTTAGTGTGGTGAGAACCAATTCAACAACCACAGATACAAAATCACACTATAACCACCCTATAGTCACACCTGCCTCACTGCGGAGGTTGGCACCCTAGCTTGAACGCAAATTGACGCCCCAGCTCACCGGTGGCTTACCCTAAGTAACATAGTAACATAGTTATTAAGGTTGAAGGAAGACTTTAAGTCCATCTAGTTCAACCCATATTCTATCCTAACCTGCCCTAACATGTTGATCCAGAGGAAGGCAAAAAAAAACAAGTGGCAAACAGTAAGCTTCACATTGGGAAAAAAATTCCTTCCCGACTCCACATACGGCAATCAGACTAGCTCCCTGGATCAACGCAATATCTAGGAAACTAGTGAATATAGCCTGTAATATACTTTTCAAGAAAGGCATCCAGTCCCTTCTTAAATTTTAGTAGGGAATCACTCATTACAACATTAGACGGCAGAGAGTTCCATAGTCTCACTGCTCTTACAGTAAAGAATCTGCGTCTGTGATTATGGCTAAACCTTCTTTCCTCCAGACGTAGAGGATGCCCCCTTGTCCCCGTCACAGGTCTAAGAGTAAAAAGATCATTAGAAAGGTCTTTGTACTGTCCCCTCATATATATTTATACATTGTAATAAGATCACCCCTAAGCCTTTGTTTCTCCAAACTAAATAACCCCAAATGTAATAACCTGTCCTGGTATTGCAGACCCCCTAGTTCTCTAATAACCTTGGTCGCTCTTCTCTGCACCCACTCAGCTATATCTTTCTTATACACCGGAGACCAGAACTGTACACAGTATTCTAAGTGTGGTCGCACCAGTGACTTGTATAGAGGTAAAATTATGTTCTCATGAGCATCTATGCCTCTTTTAATGCATCCCATTATTTTATTTGCCTTGGCAGCAGCTGCCTGACATTGGCCACTAAATGTGAGTTTGTCGTCCACCCATACACCCAGGTCTTTTTCAGTGACAGTTTTGCCCAGTGTTTTACAATTAAGCACATAATTATACATCTTGTTTGTTCTACCCAAGTGCATGACCTTACATTTATCCCCATTAAAGCTCATTTGCCATTTATCAGCCCAAGCTTCTAGTTTACATAAATCCTCCTGTAATATAAAATTATCCTCCGCTGTATTTATTACCCTGCAGAGTTTAGTGTCATCTGCAAATATTGAAATACTACTCTGTATGCCCCCTACAAGGTCATTAATAAATATGTTAAAGAGAAGCGGCCCCAATACTGACCCCTGTGGTACCCCACTGCTAACCGTGACCCAGTCCGAGTGTGCTCCATTAATAACCACCCTTTGTTTTCTATCCATGAGCTAGTTCTTAACCCACTTACACATATTTTCCCCTATCCCCATTGTTCTCATTTTATGTATCAACCTTTTGTGTGGCACTGTATCAAAAGCTTTTGAGAAGTCCATGAACACCACGTCCACTGCGTTCCCTTGGTCCAGTCCGGAACTTACCCCTTCATAAAAGCTTATCAGATTAGTCTGACAAGAACGGTCCCTCGTAAACCCATGCTGATACTGTGTCATGAGGTTATTCAGCCTCAGATACTCCAATATAGTATCCCTTAAAAAACCCTCCAGGATTTTACCCACAGTAGATGTTAAGCTTACTGGCCTATAATTTCCAGGTTCAGTTTTTGCCCCCTTTTTGAATATTGGCACCACATTTGCTATACGCCAGTCCTGCGGTACAGACCCCGTTATTATGGAATCTTTAAAGATTAAAAATAATCGTCTATCTATGACTGTACTTAATTCCTGCAGTACTCGGGGGTGTATCCCTTCCGGGCCCGGGGATTTGTTAATTTTAGTGATTTTTAGACGCCGCCGTACTTCCTGCTGGGTTAAGCAGGTGACATTTAACCCCTTAACGACCGCCGATACGCCTTTTAACAGCGGTCATTAAGGGTACTTAAACCACAGCGCCGTTAATTAACGGCGCTGTGGAAAAAGTGGATAGCGCCCCCCAGAGGCGCATTTTCTCCGGGGTCTCAGCTACCGGGGGTAGCCGAGACCCCAGAGAACATGAATCGGGTCGGTTTTTACCGACACCGATGTTGCGATCGCCGTTATTAACCCTATAACGGTGACCGCAAAAAAAAAAAAAAGTTGTGCCATTTCATTTCTCTGTCCTCTGATGTCATCGGACATCAGAGGACAGAGAAAAAGGGTCCCCGGACCCCCATGTGGCCCCCGATCCCCTCCATGTGTCCCCAGGGCCCTCCGGTGTCCCCCGGTGCCGGCGCTGTTAAGAAAATGGCGGGCGCATGCTCAGTGCGCCCGCCGCTATGTGCCGCTGTGCTGGGGGGGGGATGGGCAAATATTCTCTGGGGTCTTGGCTACCGGGGGTAGCCGAGACCCCAGAGAACATGATCCGGGTCGGTATTCACCGATCCCGGTGTTGCGATCGCGGCTATGCAAGCATAGACGCGATCGCAAAAAAAAAAAAAATGATTTCTCTCCCCTCTGATGTGATCGCACATCAGAGGGGAGAAAATGAGGGTCCTCGTGTCCCCCTGAACCCCCCCTATACTTACCGGTGTCCTCTGGCAGGTCCCTCTGGCCTCCGATCATCCCGGTCTTCTTCCTGCAAAAAAAAAATGGCGGGCGCATGCGCAGTGTGCCCGCCGATCTGCTTGGCGGCAGATTCAATTTTTTTTTCATTCATTCTCATAAAAGTACATTTTGATCACTGTGATAAACTATCACAGTGATCAAAATAAAAAAAACAGTACATAACCCCCCCATTTATCACCCCCTTAGGGACATATAATAAAAAATAGAAATTATATTTATTTTCATTTTTCTGTTAGGGTTAGGGTTATAATTAGGGTTATAATTAGGGTTAGGGTTAGCATTAGGGTTAGGGTTAGCATTAGGGTTAGGGTTATAATTAGCGTTAGGGTTAAGCTGGGTTCATACTGCGTTATGGCAGTCCGTTAGACGGACTGCGTTACACCGCAGTATAACGCGGTGTAACGCAATCCGTTAACGCTGCCATTCACCCCCATTTGTGGGCGCATCGCGACGCATGCCATAAAGCGGCATGCGTTTGCGACGTGCCATCATTCAGTGACGGAGCCTCGGACGCGGGCTGCAGCGTCTGGGCTCCGTCACCGCTAGCGCAGATGAATCATCTGCTGATTCCTCTGCGATCGCGTTATGCTATACCGTTTACCAGCCCGTCAACCGTCAACGCTATGTGTTGAATGGGCTGGTAAAACGCAAAATGAACCTAGCCTTAGGGTTAGGGTTATAATTAGGGTTAGAATTAGGGTTAGGGTTACAATTAGGGTTAGGGTTAAAATTAGGGTTAGGGTTACAATTAGAGTTAGGGTTATAATTAAGGTTAGGGTTACAATTAGGGTTGGAATTAGGGTTGGGATTTAGGTTAGGGTTAGGGGTGTGTTGGGATTAGGGTTGGAGCTAGAATTGAGGGATTTCCACTATTTAGGCACATCAGGGGGTCTCCAAACACGACGTGGCGTTCAAAAAGTCAAATGGCGCTCCCTCCCTTCCGAGCCCTGCCGTGCGCCCAAACAGTGGTTTACCCCAACATATGGGGTATCAGCGTACTCAGGACAAATTGCACACCAATTTTGGGGTTCTAATTTCTCCTGTTACCCTTGGGAAAATAAAAAATAGCTGGCTAAAAAAATCATTTTTGAGAAAAAAAATGATTTTTTATTTTCACAGGTCTGCGTTTATAAATTTCTGTGAAACACTTGGGGGTTCAAAGTGTTCACCACACATCTAGATAAGTTCCTTTAGGGGTCTAGTTTCCAAAATGGGGTCACTTGTGGGGGGTTTCCACTGTTTAGACACATCAGGGGGTCTCCAAACACGACGTGGCTTTCAAAAAGTCAAATGGCGCTCCCTTCCGAGCCCTGCCGTGCGCCCAAACAGTGGTTTACCCCAACATATGGGGTATCAGCGTACTCAGGACAAATTGCACACCAATTTTGGGGTTTTAATTTCTCCGGTTACCCTTGGGAAAATAAAAAATAGCTGGCTAAAAAATAAATTTTTGAGAAAAAAAATGATTTTTCATTTTCACGGCTCTGCGTTTATAAATTTCTGTGAAGCACTTGGGGGTTCAAAGTGCTCACCACACATCTAGATAAGCTCCTTAAGGGTCTAGTTTCCAAAATGGGGTCACTTGTGGGGTGTTTCCACTGTTTAGACACATCAGGGGGTCTCCAAACACGACGTGCTTTCAAAAAGTCAAATGGCGCTCCCTCCCTTCCGAGCCCTGCCGTGTGCCCTAACAGTGGTTTACCCCAACATATGGGGTATCAGCGTACTCAGGACAAATTGCACACCAATTTTGTGGTTCTAATTTCTCCGGTTACCCTTGGGAAAATAAAAAATAGCTGGCTAAAAAAATCATTTTGAGAAAAAAAATGATTTTTCATTTTCACGGCTCTGCGTTTATAAATTTCTGTGAAGCACTTGGGGGTTCAAAGTGCTCACCACACATCTAGATAAGCTCCTTGGGGGGTCTAGTTTCCAAAATGGTGTCACTTGCAGGGGTTTCTACTGTTTAGGTACATCAAGGGCTCTGCAAACACAACATGACGCCCGCAGAACATTCCATCAAAGTCTGCATTACAAAATGGCGCTCCTTCCCTTCCAAGCACTCCCATGAACCCAAACAGTGGTTTCACCCCACATATGGGGTATCAGCGTACACAGAAAAAATTGCACAACAACTTTTTGGGTCCAATTTCTCCTGTTACCCTTGGGAAAATAAAAAAATAGCGGGCTAAAGAATCATTTTTGAGGAAAAAAAATATTTTTTATTTTCACGGCTCTACGTTTATTAATTTCTGTGAAGCACTTGGGGGTTCAAAGTGCTCACCACACATCTAGATAAGTTCCTTAAGGGGTCTAGTTTCCAAAATGGTGTGATTTGTGGGGGGTTTCGACTGTTTAGGCGTATCAGGGGCTCTCCAAACGCGACATGGTGTCCAATTTCAATTCCAGCCAATTTTGGTTTGAAAAAGTCAAACGGCGCTCCTTCCCTTCCAAGCCCTGCCGTGCGCCCAAACAGTGGTCCCACCCCACATATGGGGTATCAGCGTACTCAGGACAAATTGGACAACAACTTTTGTGGTCTAATTTCTCCTGTTACCCTTGGGAAAATAAAAAATTGGGGACTAAACGATCAGGTTTGTGGAAAAAATATGACTTTTTATTTTCATGCCCGGGAGTTATAAACTTCTGTGAAGCACTTGGGGGTTCAAAGTGCTCACCACACATCTATATAAGTTCCTTAGGGGGTCTAGTTTCCAAAATGGTGTCACTTGTGGGGGTTTCCACTGTTTAGACACATTAGGGCCTCTACAAACGCGACATGGCGTCCAGCCAATTCTGAGTTGAAAAAGTCAAACGGCGCTCCTTCCCTTCCAAGCTCTGCCATGCACCCAAACAGTGGTTTACCCCCACATATGGGGTATCAGCATGCTCAGGACAAATTGCACAAAAACTTTTGGGGTCTTGTTACCCTTGGGAAAATAAAAATTGGGGTGAACAGATCGTTTTTGTGGAAAAAATATGATTTTTTATTTTCACGGCTCTATGTTATAAACTTCTGTGAAGCACTTGGAGGTTCAAAGTGCTCACCACACATCTAGATAAGTTCCTTAGGGGGTCTAATTTCCAAAATGGTGTCACTTGTGGGGGGTTTCCACTGTTTAGACACATCAGGGCCTCTACAAACACGACATGACGTCCAGCCAATTCTGCGCTGAAAAAGTCAAACGGCGCTCCTTCCCTTCCAAGCTCTGCCATGCACCCAAACAGTGGTTTACCCCCACATATGGGGTATCAGCATGCTCAGGACAAATTGCACAAAAACTTTTGGGTCTTGTTACCCTTGGGAAAATAAAAATTGGGGTGAAAAGATTGTTTTTGTGGAAAAAATATGATTTTTTATTTTCACTGTTCTATGTTATAAACTTCTGTGAAGCACTTGGAGGTTCAAAGTGCTCACCACACATCTAGATAAGTTCCTTAGGGGTCTAGTTTCCAAAATGGGGTCACTTGTGATGGGTTTCCACTGTTTAGACACATCAGGGCCTCTACAAACGCGACATGGCGTCCAGCCAATTCTGAGTTGAAAAAGTCAAATGTCGCTCCTTCCCTTGCGACCTCTGCCGTGCGCCCAAAAAGAGGTTTACCCCCACATATGGGGTATCGGCTTATTCAGGAGAAATTGCACAACAAATTTTGTGGTTCATTTTTTCTTTTAACAGTTGTGAAAATAAAAAAAATAGGTTCCGAAGTAAACTTTTTGCAAAAAAAGTTAAATGTTAATTTTTTCCTTCCACATTGCTTCAGTTCCTGTGAAGCACGTAAAGGGTTAATAAACTTCTTGAATGTGGTTTTGAGCACCTTGAGGGGTGCAGTTTTTAGAATGGTGTCACTTTTGGGTATTCTCTATCATATAGACCCCTCAAAGTGACTTCAAATGTGATGTGGTCCCTAAAATAAAAATGGTGTTGTAAAAATGAGAAATCGCTGGTCAACTTTTAACCCTTATAACTTCGTAACAAAAAAAAATTTTGGTCCCAAAATTGTGCTGATGTAAAGTAGACATGTGGGAAATGTTATTTATTAAGAAATTTGTGTGACATATCTCTCTGATTTAAGGGCAGAAAAATTTAAAGTTTGAAAATTGTTAAATTTTCAAAATTTTCGCCATATTTCCATTTTTTTCATAAATAAACACAAGTCATATCAAAGAAATTTTACCACTAACGTGAAGTACAATATGTCACGAAAAAACAGTCTCAGAATCAGCGGGATTCGTTAAAGCGTTCCAGAGTTATAACCTCATAAAGTGACAGTGGTCAGAATTGTAAAAATTGGCCCTGTCATTAAGCTGCAAAATGGCTCTGTCACTAAGGGGTTAATGGAGAAATTTTTTTAGCACTGATCATGTTATCTGTCATGGGATTTTCTTGTGTAAATACAGTTGAAAAAAAGTCATTTAGCATATTGGCTTTTTCCTCATCCTCATCCACCATTTCACCCAGACTATTTTTAAGGGGACCAACACTATCATTTTTTAGTTTCTTGCTATTTATGTAGTTAAAGAATATTTTGGGATTATTTTTACTTTCTCTGGCAATGAGTCTCTCTGCCTCAATCTTTGCTGTCTTGATTTGCTTTTTACAGAATTTATTCAGTCTTCTGTATTTATTTAATGCCTCATCACTACCTACTTGCTTTAATTCCCTAAACGCTTTCTTTTTGTCCCTTATTGCGCCCCTTACGGCTCTATTTAGCCATAGTGGTTTCCTCCTAATTCTAGCATGTTTATTCCCATAAGGTATATACTGTGCACAGGTCCTATTCAGGATGCTAATAAATGTCTCCCATTTTCTTTGAGTATTTTTATGTCTCAGGATATCGTCCTAGTTTATTGCACTAAGATCATCTCTCATCCGTTGGAAATTTGCCTTCCTGAAGTTTAGTGTCCTTGTAATCCCTCAACTACACATCTTATTAAAGGATACATGAAAGCTTATTATTTTGTGATCACTATTACCCAAGTGACCCCCATATATTTGATATGCAGTCTGGCCTGTTGGTTAATATTAGGTCTAGCAGTGCCCCCCCTCTTGTTGGGTCCTGAACTAGTTGTGAAAGGTAATTGTCTCTCATAGTTGTCAAAAACCTATTACCTTTGCTGGAACTACATGTTTCTGTTCCCCAATGTATTTCAGGGTAGTTGAAATCCCCCATAATAATGACTTCTCCGTGAGTCGCTGCTTCATCTATTTGCTTTACGAGGATATTCTCTGTTGCTTCCATTATTTTAGGAGACTTATAACAAACCCCTATCAGTAATTTATTATTTTTCCCCCCTCCCCTAATATCCACCCACAGAGACTCTACATCCTCATTAGATTCACAGATATCACGCAGGATGGGTTTTAAGGATGATTTTACATATAAACACACACCCCCACCTCGCTTATTTTTACGGTCATTTCTAAACAGACTATAGCCCTGTAAATTAACCGCCCAGTCGTGGCTCTCATCCAGCCAAGTCTCAGATATCCCCACCATGTCATAGTTATGTTCCAACAAAATTAATTCTAATTCCGCCATTTTGTTGGTGAGGCTTCTGGCATTAGTATACATGCATTTTATGTATCTCTCTGTACCTCTATTCTTTCTTAAATTATTAACTGTTCTAACCCCACCCCCAATTTCATTATTTGTGCCCAGGTCACTATCTGCACTGCCTTCCCCTCCTATAAAATGAATACCTTCCCCCCTAGTCCCTAGTTTAAAGACTCCTACAACCTTCTAGTCATTTTCTCCCCCAGCACAGCTCACACCCCCCATTGAGGTGCAGCCCGTCCCTAGCATAGAACCTGTAGCCAACTGAGAAGTCGGCCCAGTTCTCCAGGAACCCAAACCCCCTCCTTCCTACACCAATTGTCCCCTAAAAATTCCTAATCTCTACCGATATCACAATACCAATAGGGCATCACATTCAATAGGAGTAACCAAGTTCAAAAGCCAACCTATTAATCAAAAGGAAATGACTTCACTGTACAGGTAATCTGAGGAAAAAATTGACGAATAAGGTTGGGGGAGAGATTTGTAGGGTGAGATCATCAAAAAAAAATTTGAATAAGACTCACAATAGTCCATTCAAGAGCAAGAAACATCCAATAGCATTGACTATACTCAAATAACCAATAAAAATGGGCAAATAAACAGATAAAAAATTAGTAGACAACCTTCATATGTTCAGGGGATTAGTAGAGTTTGGACCTAGTAAGCTGCTTACCCTCCAGTCCAGTATCCCTATTAGGTGTCCCTACCTTGCCGTGAAGGTTGGCACCCTAGCTTGTACGCAATATGGCGCCCCTGCTAATCGACAGCTGACCCTCACTGGCCCTTCTGTCTCTCCCTCCTATAAATGTACTTTGTAACGAATGGAAGCTGAGGCACAGGTGTTGTAGTGCACATTGATTTATTGCTATTTTTGTGGAACCACAGGACCACGGACCGGGGGCTCTGAAGGGGGCGTGACTTTGCAAGCACCAGACACCCGTAATAAGACCCCTTCGAACAGGATCAGATTGGAATGCCCAGGGGACGAAGGTGCTACCTCCAGTTAGACCCCGAACACATGGATTCTGGCCCAGCGGAACAGGTGAATAGGCAGGGATAACAGGTAGCGTTGAACTTGACAGGCGGGAGCACGGGACAGAGCTGGCACAGGCAGTACTGACGTCCTGGGTAACGGAGTGACGGACGGCTGAGCAGGATGGAACTTGCACAGGCAGCACTGGTATCGTCCCGGGTACAAAGAAGAGAGCCACTGGTAGTCTGAGAAGACAGAGTTAGCTGGGTACTGGCAGTGCACAACAGAACACAACCTGAAAATAGCAACAGGAAACACTTGTTGCTCCGGCGCCCTCTCTATGGCAGAGGGGCCAGAAATAGTACTCACTATAACACCATTGGTCAGGAACATTTTTGAAAAATGCGCGCTGTCTCTTTAAGAGACAGGGGGCACGCGTGCACGACCTCAGCATCATCCTCGAAGATCTGGCTGGGCGTCTGGAAGCAGGAGAGAGACCAGGGGCTGAGACAGAGCAGCGGGGAGCAGACCGAGAGTGGGGACCCCAACAGGGGCCCCGTGGAGGTACGGGCACGGGTGTTACATACTTAGTGTCAGGAATTCGAGGGGAAATTTTGCCCCCCAGTTGTCAGGAATTTATATATTATATATATATGGTCAGGTGCTATATAAATCCCCACAACTTATGTCCACACTTTCAGTTCCGGTTTGGAACTTGCAGCTCTTTGGCGACCCCCTTACCCTCAGGTCAGTCAGGAAACTGCACCTAGGATAAGTAGTCACCGGAAAGGCTGCCTTGTCGCGTACTGGCACTCTGCAGTGAGGGGGATATGTATATCACCCTCTCAGGCAGGAAATACACACATAAACCTCCGATCCGTCACTGCCAGGGTTTACCGATACCATCAGGACACTATGCTGCCACGTGTTCCTCGTCAAATACTAAAGACTATATCAGGTCAGGAACCAACCCGCAGGTAGTATAATCTGGCGCAGAAGACGTGTCAGTTCGATCACAGAGCCAAAAGAATGAAACTAGTAAATTTTATAGATTTACTCCAGAAAATATAGGCAGTGTCTGCAAAGATACAAAAGATATTACAAAAGGAGACAAAATACAGTATGTACAAAGTTACAAATAAAAGAGATTAAAATAAGAGACTTTAGCCCCCGTCACGTGCTGAGTCACTAGTTTTGTGATGCAACAGCGATGTCCCGAGCGATATCGCTGTGTGTGACATTCAGCGACGATCAGCCCCCCTGCTGGGTATCGCTGATCGTCGCTGAATGTCCTGGACATTTTTTTGATCGTTGGTCTCCCGCTGGCCAGCACGCATCACTGCGTGTGGCAGGCAGGAGACCAGCGATTAGCTGGTAACCAAGGTACACATCGGGTTTCCAGGCACTGGGCGGCGCCTGGAAACCCGATGTGCACGTTGGATACCAGCGCGCTGCTGCAGGGGAGCTGGTAACCAAGGTACACGTCGGGTTTCCAGGCGTCGCGCAGCGCCTGGAAACCCGATGTGTACCTTGGTTACCAGCTCCCTGCACCAGCGGGCTGGTATCTAACGTACACGGTGGGTAACTAAGCGACGTTACCCGCAGTGTTGGTGTCCTGATCGCTGCCTGTTTGGCAGCTCAGCAGCGATCAAGAGGCGACACACCAGCGATCCTGACAAGTGCATATCGTTGTCGGGATCGCTGGTGTGTCGCTATGTGTGACGGGGCCCTTACTCTATCTCAGTCACAGATATGATGTGTTGATAAAGGGGAGGAGCATTCTTTGATATATAAGGGTGTGTTGAATTTGCTCAATGCAGAGCGCAATGATGAGATCTCGAGCGCATGCACGGGTACCAGATGACGCTGCATGTAACAAAGGCATGTTGGTCAAAATTTTATCCCTTCGGGTTTTATCTTTGAGCTGTTCCTACAATTGTTACAGCCAAATCATAAGGGAATGGGCGGTACAAGATCCAGCAACCGCCGGCTTCAGGCCCCCTGCTGCCGCTTCCCATGTTGTTTTAGATATCCGTCTGCTTTTTTTTAATCTAACGGATCTCTAAGTGTAAAGGGATTCCCTGGATTCCCTGGAAGCTGCTACGTACTTTACCTCTGTAGCCTCCATTCTTCTGGGTTGTTCTACTCCTGTGAGGAAGTGTACAGTGCAATTAGAGTCAGAGTCCCAAATCAAGTCAAACAGTTCTGCTTTATTTTCCTCTGGACATAGCACATCCAAAACACAATAAGCACTTCTTAAACGATACCAGCAATACATTCTTCACAAGTCTGCTTCTTCTTCTCTGCTACACCAGAATGGACCACTAAGTATTGACGGGACAAGGAGCCCAGTGAAAACGGCACTTCGATCTCTTCCCCTGGAGACACTTCAATCCAGCATAAGAAAGACACATCTACTAGGTCTTCCACCTCTCTCTGGTTATCCTGCCTGGATACTTCTGATGGCCCACTAGCTGCTACACTCTGCGCGACATCTTCTGCTGAGCGTTCCCACAGTGGTTCTCCCACTGGACTACTGCTACATGAATCCACTCTCTTTGGGCTCAAGTTTCCCATGGTGAAATCCTTCACCGGCTTCTTCAGGGGTTGCTGGTCCCCTCTTCTTCCTACCCTATGCTCAGGGCCCAGGAACGTGGACATCCTCACAAGGTCCACCCCCGACTGACTTCCGCTAAGAGGAACTCTTCCTGACAGATTCCCGCTTGGAGGCAATCTTTCCCTAGCAACAAGTCCCTAATTATTGTCCCTATTGGACTGGTTGTGCTCAATGCCCCCCTCTAGTGACCAAACCGAATTACTGCTTTGACATATTTTTTATACCTTTCTAACTGGATCTCTAACGTGCCCCCATTAGTGATCCCTTGCAAGCTACACTTAACCAAAAATTATACACTACCTTTTACAGTGCCCTCCTCAAGTGACCCCTAGGATGCACTATCTACCTATAACTCAATCCCCACATACTAGACATGACACTAATACATTACATCATACAAGGCATACATTTACACATGTTGACACAATTAAAGTGGATGAAACCTTTGACCTCCTTACATAAGCACTCCACAGTCTTCAAAGGGTGGGGCTGACCTCTTTGAGGATTTTGATACTACCCCATCAATCCGAGGTAACTTATACTGTTATGAATGTGCTATAGATGGTTTCTGAGCAGAGGCTCCCTCTTGTGGTTACAGACAGTACTGAACCTTTCAGCGAGGAATGGCAATCTGGGATCACGGACTGGTCTGATATAAGGGAGGTTACCTCCCATGATGGTTGCCGGTGATCAATTGTTCTTGTCTCAATTGTGGTTCCTGGTTCATTTGGAAGTTTGCTGAGTCTTGCCTGCATCTTCTGCTATCAGATAAGATATTTTCTGCTTTATTTTTGTACTTGCTTTTTGCATTGTTCCCTGCACTTCTGTGGAGGTCAGCCAGGTCCCCTCCGGGGGCTTGTGCTCCTCTCAGTTTATCTGGAGCCACTGTTGTTTGTTCATTTGCTTTTTCCTGTTTTTTTCAGTGGCTGCGGCTTAGTTTTGTTACACCAGAGATCTGATTAGGTGGTAGAGATGTGTGATCTCAGGTGTTTTTGCAATCAGAAGAGTTGGTATTTTTTAGGGGTTTTTTTTGGATTGCAGTGAGTATCCTTTCCTGTACTTTTCTGTCTAGACAGATTGGGCCCCAGCGTTTGCTCATTCTATTTTCTGTCTGTGTCCGTGCTTCTTCTTGTCTAACCGCCATTACATGTTTGGAGGCTTCCTATTTTCTTTGGGGATCTGCTCCAGGGCAGATAGCTTTCATCTTTCTGCCTTTAGGTGTAGTTATCGCTCAGGCTGTGACGAGGCGTCTAGGATCAACGTAGGAACGCTCCACGGCTACCTCTAGTTGTGTGGTTAGTTCAGGTTACTGCAATCCAATAGGTTCCAGCCTCTCTGGTGTATTGCCGTTTTTGCTTATTCTCCTCAGCTACCAAAACATAACAGTATCACCGGCCCAAACTGAAAATTATATGGTACTCACAGAAGGGAAAAATAGTGTGGGAAAAAAAAAAAGTCAGAGTTGTCAGAGATTTTTTTTTTCCCTGTTTGTTGCATTTTTTCCCCTCTTTTTCTCTGGGTGCTGAGGAGGATTTTTTTTTCTCTCAATGGAGCTTGCACAGTTGTCTGGCCGTGTGGATCAGCTTGCCACTGAGGTTCTGAGTATTGCTAAATATCTTGCTGGCTTGCCGGTTGTGGAACCTAGGATTCCCACGCCAGATTTGTTTTTGGGGTATCGGGCTAAATTTCTGAATTTCAAAAGTAACTGTAAGTTGTTTTTTGCCTTAAAGCCTAAGTCCTCAGGGAACGCAGCACAGCGGGTGCAAATTATCATCTCTCTCCTGCGCGGCGACCCTCAGGATTGAGCTTTTTCCCTGACACCTGGGGATCCTGTTTTGAATGATGTTGATGTATTTTTTCTGGCTCTGGGGTTATTGTACGATTAACCTAATGTCACTGATCAAGCTGAAAAAACCTTGTTGGCATTAAATCAGGGTCTTGAAGACGCTGAGTTGTACTGTCAGAAATTCCGAAAGTGGGCAGTCCTGACCAAATGGAATGATGATGCTTTGGCAGCCCTTTTTCGGAAGGGGCTGTCAGAGAATGTAAAGGATGTTATGGTGGGATTCCCTACTCCCTCTGGTCTCAATGATTCTATGTCATTGGCTATTCAAATTGACAGACGTTTGTGTGAGCGCAGAGGTATGCGTGAGATAGTGTTGCCTTGTGAGCCAGCTTCTGAGCCCATGCAGTGTGATAGAGTGACTTCTGGGGCACAGTGTCATGAGTTTCGAAAGCGCAATGGGTTATGTTTCTACTGTGGTGACGCCTCTCATGCTATTTCAGTCTGCCCTAAGCGGGGAAGACGTTTTGCACGCTCAGTTGTCTTGGGTAGTGTTCAGACTAAATTTTTGTTAACTGTTACCCTGATTTGCTCCCTGTCCACATTTTCTGCTCAGGCTTTTGTTGATTCAGGAGCAGCTATTAACCTGATGGATTTTGACTTTGCCAAACGTTGTGGGTTTCCCATGACACCCCTGCTTAAGTCTATTCCCCTACTGGGCATTGATTCTACCCCTTTGGCGGAGAATAAACCCCAGTTTTCTACTCAGGTGATAATGAGGGTTGAACCAGATCATCAGGAGAGTTGCAAATTTCTGGTGCTGTATAATCTGCATGACATTATTGTACTAGGTTTCCCTTGGTTACAGTCTCATAATCCTGTTTGTTGGAAATCTGTGTCTGTGACCAGTTGGGGCTGCCAATGTGTTAATGCCGACACTCCTGTTTTTTCTGCCTCAGTCTCAGGATGTTCCTGACTTTTTGACTGATTTTTCGGATGTATTTAGTGAAAGTAAATCTGCATCCTTGCCCCCTCACAGGAGCTATGATTGCGCTATTGAATTAGTGCCTGGTGGTAAATTTCCTAAAGGTCGCCTTTTTAACTTGTCTGTACCTGAGCACGATGCTATGCGATCTTATATCAAGGAGTCATTGGAGAAGGGTCATATCAGACCATCCTCTTCACCTTTGGGTGCCGTTTTTTTCTTTGTGGCCAAAAAGGATGGTTCATTGAGGCCGTGTATTGATTATCGTCTCTTGAATAAGATCACTGTGAAGTATCAATATCCATTACCCTTGATTTCTGACTGTTTTCCAGGGTGAAAAGTGCTAGTTGGTTTGCCAAGCTTGACCTCAGGGGGCGTATAACCTTATTCGCATTAAGCACGGGGATGAATGGAAGACGGCGTTTAATACCCCAGAGGGGCATTTTGAGTACCTAGTGATGCCCTTTGGGCTCACTAATGCTCCTTCCGTCTTCCAATCCTTTATGAATTATATTTTCAGGGATTTTGTGGATAAATTTCTGATTGTTTATTTGGATGATATCTTGATTTTTTCCAATGACTGGGACTCTCATGTGAAACATGTTCGGACTGTGTTCCAGATTTTGAGAGAGAATGCACTGTACTGTATGTGAAGGGATCAAAGTGTCTTTTTGGCATACAGAAGATCTCATTTCTGGGATTCATTTTGTCTCCGTCTGTTATTGAAATGGACCCGGTCAAGGTTCAGGCCATCTGTGATTGGGTCCAACCTACTTCATTAAAGGCTCTTCAGAGATTTTTGGGTTTTGCCAATTTTTATCGTAAATTTATTGGTAATTTCTCCAGTTTTGTTAAACCATTGACTGATTTGACCAAAAAGGGTTCTGATGTGGTGAATTGGCCTCCTGAGGCAGTCTCTGCGTTTCAGGAACTTAAGCAGAGATTCACTTCTGCTCCTGTTCTACGGCAGCCTGAAGTTTCTCTGCCGTTTCAGGTGGAGGTTGATGCCTCTGAAATTGGGGCAGGTGCCATTTTGTCCCAAAGAGATCCAGAGACCTCTAAAAGTAACCCTTGTGCCTTTTTCTCTCAAAAATTTTCTCCAACTGAACGTAATTATGATGTGGGTAATCGTGAGTTATTGGCCATGAAGTGGGCCTTTGAAGAGTGGAGACATTGGCTGGAAGGAGCCAAACATCAGGTGGTGGTCCTCACGGACCATAAGAATCTGGTTCATCTCGAATCAGCCAAGCGACTTAATCCTAGACAGGCCAGGTGGGCCTTGTTTTTCACACGTTTTAATTTGTGGTTTCTTTTCTTCTTGGCACTAAGAATGTTAAGGCGGATGCCCTCTCGAGGAGTTTCTTTGCGGACTCTCCTGAGTTATCTGATCCTACTGTTATTTTGAAAGAGGGTGTAGTTCTTTCCGCCATCTCGCCCAATTTGAGACTGGCTCTGGAAGGGTGTCAGGAGGATAAACCTGAGCGCTGCACTATTGGGAAATTGTTTGTCCCAGACCAGTGGAAGAAGAGTGTGATGTCTGAGATTCATTGTTCCGCGTTGGCTGGTCATCCTTGGATTTTTGGTACCAGAGACTTGGTGAGTCAGTCCTTTTGGTGGCCTACTTTGTCTCATGACGTCAGGGAATTTGTGCAGTCCTGTGGGACTTGCTCTTGCTCTAAGCCTTGCTCTCGCTCTAGTGGTTTGTTAATGCCATTACCTGTGCCCAAGAGGCCATGGACCCATATCTCTATGGATTTTATTTCCGACCTCCCTGTTTCTCAGAGAATGACCGTTATCTGGGTAATCTGTGATAGGTTTTCCAAGATGATACATCTTGTGCCATTACCTAAGTTGCCTTCCTCCTCCGAATTGGTGTCTTTGTTCCTTCAGCACGTGGTTCGGTTACATGGCATTCCGGAGAACATTGTGTCTGACAGAGGAGTCCAGTTTGTTTCCAGATTTTGGAGGACATTTTGTTCTAAACTTGGTGTTCAATTATCTTTCTCCTCTGCTTTTCATCCTCAGACCAATGGACAAACCGAGAGAACAAACCAGACCTTGGAGACTTATTTGAGATGTTTGGTGTCTGCTGATCAAGATGACTGGGTCTCTTTTTTGCCTTTGGCTGAGTTTGCTCTTAATAATAGGGCTAGCTCTGCCACCTTGATGTCTCCATTTTTCTGCAATTTTGGGTTTCACCCTCGATTTTCTTCGGGACAGGCGGAGGCTTCTGTCTGTCCGGGTGTTGACTCTGTTGTGGAGCGAATGCAGCAGATTTGGGACCAGGTAGTGGAGAGGTTGTCTCTCTCAGGAGAAGGCCCAACGGTTTGCCAACCGGCATAGGACTGATGGTCCTCGGTTTAAAGTGGGGGACTTGGTTTGGTTGTCCTCAAGAAATATCCCTATGAGGGTTGCATCTCCAAAGTTTAAGCCTAGGTTCATTGGACCTTATAAGATCATGGAGATTCTTAATCCTGTTTCCTTCCGTTTGCTTCTTCCAGGGACATTTAAGATCCATAACGTGTTCCACAAGTCCTTATTGAAGAGGTTTGTCGAGCCAGTGGTTCCTAT
The DNA here is from genome assembly GCA_033576555.1 of Oophaga sylvatica. Lineage (NCBI taxonomy): Eukaryota > Metazoa > Chordata > Amphibia > Anura > Dendrobatidae > Oophaga > Oophaga sylvatica. The sequence goes on along the minus strand of JARQOD010000003.1, from coordinate 260,031,135 downwards.
GGCTGCGCCTCCTGACCCTGTTTTGGTTGAGGGCAATTTGGAGTATGTGGTTGAGAAAATATTGGATTCTCGTTTTTCTAGACAGAAACTCCAGTATTTGGTTAAGTGGAGAGGTTATGGTCAGGAGGACAATTCTTGGGTGTTTGCTTCGGACTTCCATGCTAGGAGACTGATCAGTGCCTATCACCGAGCTCATCCTGATCGGCCTGGTTGCACAAGTGATTGTTCGGTGACCCCTCTCAAGGGGGGGTACTGTTATGAATGTGCTAGAGATGGTTTCTGAGCAGAGGCTCCCTCTGGTGGTTACAGACAGTACTGAACCTTTCAGCGAGGAATGGCAATCTGGGATCACGGACTGGTCTGATATAAGGGAGGTTCCCTCCCATCATGGTTGCCGGTGATCAATTGTTCTTGTCTCAGTTGTGGTTCCTGGTTCATTTGGAAGTTTGCTGAGTCTTGCCTGCATCTTCTGCTATCAGATAAGATATTTTCTGCTTTTATTTTTGTGCTTGCTTTTTGCATTGTTCCCTGCACTTCTGTGGAGGTCAGCCAGGTCCCCTCTGGGGGCTTGTGCTCCTCTCAGTTTATCTGGAGCCACTGTTGTTTGTTCATTTGCTTTTTCCTGTTTTTTCAGTGGCTTCGGCTTAGTTTTGTTAAACCAGAGATCTGATTAGGTGGTAGAGATCGTGTGATCTCAGGTGTTTTTGCAATCAGAAGAGTTGGTATTTTTTAAGGTTTTTTTTCTATTGCAGTGAGTATCCTTTCCTGTACTTTTCTGTCTAGACAGATTGGGCCCCAGCGTTTGCTCATTCTATTTTCTGTCTGTGTCCGTGCTTCTTCTTGTCTAACCGCCATTACTTGTTTGGGGGCTTCCTATTTTCTTTGGGGATCTGCTCCGGGGCAGATAGCTTTCATCTTTCTGCCTTTAGGTGTAGTTATCTCTCAGGCTGTGATGAGGCGTCTAGGATCAACGTAGGAATGCTCCACGGCTACCTCTATTTGTGTGGTTAGTTCAGGTTACTGCAATCCAATAGGTTCCAGCCTCTCTGGTGTATTGCCATTTTTGCTTATTCTCCTCAGCTACCAAAACATAACATTATACCATAACTCTGAGTCCCTTTCTTCAAAGGGATATATTTTTGAAGCTGAGGGCAAGGCACTTGTTTTCTCCATTTTTCTCCACGCCTTAATGAGCGCCTTGATTTTACTATTAACCAGAATAGAGAGCTTCTTTCTTTGCGCCAACCCTCTGAACATCACGTCTTCTAAGGACTTAGATCAAAAATGGGCTTAAAAGAAGAGAAGACTGCTAATGACTTTAACCTATCTGTATCCTTCACCGGAAAATATGGCCTGTCCCCCATGTCGTTGTCTGAGGAGGAGGATGAAGACTCACTTTGGTATTCTACCTCTGTTAATGGAGAAGAGTCAGAATCAGTAGATACTCCTCTAGGTTTTTTTCCATCTTTTAATAGGGTTTTTAGGGAGCCTTCCACCTCAGCCCTGATGACAGATCTAAGGCTTCCAGCAAAGTCTGGGGTCTCATCACTAATTGTTTTGTGGATGCAGTCTGAGCAGAGATTTTTCTGCAAGTCCACTGCTAGTGGGGTCTTACATAGCACACACTCCCTGTTCCTCTTCTTAGCTCTAGCTCTTTTAGGTCTCTCCTAGTGATTTAAACAAAAAACAAGAGGCCTATTAAAACGGTGACATTCACAAAGATCACTCACCACCTGCTGTCACTTAAAGGGTACCGGATTCGGAAGCTGTTCTGGAACACAAAGCATTCTTTCTGGACACCAAGGAGTCATTAGACACTCTGCTCCTCTGGCTGAGCTGGCTGCCCCTCCTGCCACTTGAACGGCTGCCCCTTTACTGTGTCCACACTGGTAAGCTGGTGGTTGCTGCTGCCATCTCTGATCCTACATGGTATTCAGGGTGGAGAGATTGAGCTGAAGCATAAGCGCCATTCTTGTGGACTGTTCCCCTTTTAAATTGGGATCCACAGCGCTGCCTTCCGGGTCCTCCTCCGGTCCCTCCAGGCAATTGCCCTTCCCCCTGTAGGAGCCTTGCGTGCTCCCTCTGGCGATGCTCGTGTAGGGCGCCGCCATTTTCTTCTGGTGAACTCCCTCTGACATCAATCGGACACACCTATTCTCTGCGTGCCTTGTGCCCATGATGTCAGCAGAGCGTGCATCCCAGCCACCCCATCACCGAGAGGACAATGGGGAGTGCAGGCAGTGGGAGGGCGGCGCAGCAATCCGAGACATGCCACTCATCTCCGTCTCAGCGGTCCGCACATACACCAGAGCCCCTTTGGACCAGTGAATGGCACTTTTGGGACCCTGAAGGCGGTCTCACAGGCATGTAGCCGGGTAGCCGGCTTTCCGGTCGTCGGGGACAGGGCTGGGTAAGAACTTTCCTCTTCTGTCTACACTGCGCTTTTCAGCACAAGGTTCCCATCAAGGACAGAAAACCAATTGATGCTTTGAAGAGGTGCCAACCTTTTATTTTGGTAGCTTTCCTGTCTTTGGTGGGTGGATTCCTCTCTTGGGTGTGCTGTTATGGTTTAAGGGAAAAAAACTGTTACAAGTCTCACAGAGAGATGCATCACTCTTGAAATTGCTAAGATATTGGGACGTGATCACAGAACCAACAAAAGTTTTGTTGCAAATAGTCAAAAGGCTAGGTGCTCATTAACTGCTAAAGCTTTGAGAACAATTAAAGTGACCAAGAAGCCATTATCCTCCAATGCTGGCATATTCCAGATGCTGCAATCTCCCTCTAGTGCCCAGAAGTATAAAGTGTTCAGTGCTCAGAGACATGGCCAAGGTAAGGAAGGCTTAAACCCAAACCACCATTGAAAATACGCAGAAGTTGAAACATCAAGACTGAACCAAGAAAGATTTGAAAGGTTTTATTGACTGATGATAGTAACTCTTGGAAGACTAGTTGGATGGGCCAGTGGCTGGATCAGTAACTGGCACAAACCTTCACTGTCATGCCTCAGGATTCGATCCCGCAATCTTGTGGTTGTCTGTCAGCATTTCTATTCACTGAGCCACTGGAGATCCTGTCGCTGTCCAGGTGCTAATTACCCTTTGCCTTTTGTCACTCCTTTCTTACAGGTGTTTTCCATTTGCTATTCAGCCTATTCTATCACTCTGTAGAGGGCTTCTATTTAGACCTCACTGCTTCCTCTGTTTCCTGCTGGTGATAGCTTACTACTACCCAGTTTGATAGTGAAGAGCAGTCCTTATTTGTGACAGTGTGTTGGTGTTTACTCTAGGAGTTTTCTGCGTGGTTTTTGCAGTGTGTGTACACTACCATGTAAAAGTTTAGGGTCACTTAGAAATTTCCTTATTTTTGAAAGAAAATTTCCAATGAAGCTAACATTAAATGATTCAGAAATACACTCTTTACATTGTTAATGTGGTAAATGACTATTCTAGCTGCAAACGTCTGGTTTGTAATGCAATATCTTCATAGAAGTATAGAGGCCCATTTCCAACAACCATCACTCCAATGTTCTTATGGCACTTTGTGTTTGCTAACTGTGTAAGAAGGCTAACGGATGGTTAGAACACCCTTGAAAACCCTTGTGCAAGTATGTTAGCACAGCTGAAAACAGTTTGGCTGATTAGAGAAGCTATAAACCTGACTCTGCTTTGAGCTAGTTGAGAATCTGGAGCATTACATTTGTTGGTTCCATTAAACTCTCAAAATGGCCAGAAAAAAGAACTTTCATGTGAAACTCGACAGTCTATTCTTGTTCTTAGCGAGAAATTGCCAAGAAACTGAAGATTTCCTACAACGGTTTGTACTACTTCCTTCAGAGAAGAGCACAAACGGGCTCTAACCAGAGTAGAAAGAAGTGGGAGGCCCCGCTGCACAACTGAGCAACAAGACAAGTACATTAGAGTCTGTAGTTTGAGAAATTGATGCTTCACAGGTCCTCAACTGGCAGCTTCATTAAATAGTACACGCAAAACGGCAGTGTCAACGTCTACTGTGAAGAGGCAACTCCGGGATGCTGGCCTTCAGGGCAGAGTGGCAAAGAAAAAGCCATATCTGAGACTGGCTAATAAAAGGAAAAGATTAATATGGGCAAAAGAACACAGACATTGGACAGAGGAAGACTAGAAAAAAGTGTTAGGGACAGACGAATCTAAGTTTGAGGTGTTTGGATCACACAGAACATTTGTGAGACGCAGAACTGAAAAGATACTGGAAGAGTGCCTGACGCCATCTGTCAAGCATGTAATGTGATGGTCCTGTTGGCATATGCAACAGATTAGGACTTATTATAAGGAAAAGGAGGACTTTATGCTGACCTGACAGTAGATGGCGATGTTGTGTAACGTTTCCTTGTGTTTAATGTATTGTATAAGAAATAGTCTCACTTGTAGTTTCACTTTCGTTTTGTTCCTGTTTCCTGATGCAATGCTGAAATGACTGTGCATTCTTCTTTTACCTCATGTTGTTACAAGTAAAAGCTTGTTATCCCATGCAGCCTGCTCTGTGAAGTTTTCTACTGCAAAGGTGTGGATTCAGAAGCTGTGCAACAGGTCTGGGGTTGCTTTGGTGCTGGTAAAGTAGGAGATTTGTACAAGGTAAAAGGGATTTTGAATAAGGCTATCACTCCATTTTGCAGCGCCATGCCATACCCTGTGGACAGCGCTTGATTGCAGCAAATTTCATCCTACAACAGGACAATAACCCAAAGCAAACCTCCAAATTATGCAAGAACTATTTAGGGAAGAAGCAAGCAGCTGGTATTCTATCTGTAATGGAGTGGCCAGCGCAGTCACCAGATCTCAACTCCATTGAGCTGCTGTGGGAGCAGCTTGACCGTATGGTACGCAAAAAGTGCCCATCAAGCCAAACCAACTTGTGGGAGGGCTTCTGGAAACATGGGGTGAAATCTCTCCAGATTACCTCAGCAAATTAACTGCTAGAATGCCAAAGGTCTGCAATGCTGTAATTGCTGCAAAGGGAGCGTTCTTTGACGAAAGCAAAGTTTGAAGGAGAAAATTATTATTTCAAATAAAAATCTTTTTTTGAACCTTGTTAATGTCTGGACTAGATTTTAAATTCATTTGGCAATTCATTTGATTAATAAAGTATGAGTTTTCATGGAAAACGCAAAATTGGGTGACCCCAAAATTTTGAACAGTAGTGTATTTACTTATCCTTTCCCATTTGGTTGATCACTCCTACTGGTCCCTTGTTTTCCTGTTTGTTGTTGTTTCAGCTTTTTTGTTTGATTTCAGTTTCCTTTCATCCCAGTCTGCTTCCCCTGTCTGTCTGGTTTGTGCTATCCATTTCTTGTCAGCCCCAAACCTCCCTGAGTGGGGGATGAATTAGTTCAGAGTGCATTCAGAAGCATAGTAAGGTTGAAGACCCAGGCCTCTCTACCTTCAAGAGTACCCTTGTGACAAGGATAGTGAGAGTCCCAGCTCGCAGGCCCCTACTCCTTACTTCAGACCGGCACATTGTGACATCAACTTGAATAAGACGCAAGCAAGGTGGAGGTGGGGTACTTCTTTGGGCTGGTATTATTAAAGATAATCTAGTTGGACCTTTTTGGGTTGAAGTTGAACTCAAAATCAACTCCCAAACCTACTGCTAGTTTTTAGAAGACACGTTCTTCAGTCAGTGGCACCTAAAAATGTCTGCATCTTTCAAGAAAACCATGATTTTTATTCCGGACAATGCTCCATTGCAGCATAAAAGTACTGAAGTGCTTGGCTGCCAGTAAAAGTATAAAGATGAAAGAATAATAGCATGGACCCATCCTTACCTCACCTGGACCCTTTTGAGAACATGTAGGCCCTACTTATACGGGTGATTTATGATGAAAGAAAACAGTACACCCCTCTGAACAGTGTCTGGAAGGCTGTGGTTGGTGCTGCCAAAAAAGTTGATCATTGACAGATTAAGAAACTGAGCTTATGACTGTTATTAAAAACAGCTCACTTTATATAATAATATATATATTTTATATATATATATATAATTTCTTTTTTTTTAATGTCAGAAATTTATTTTATACATTTTGAGTTGTTTGGTTATTGTTCTCACTTTAACAGATTAAAATAAACAACTGACGATGGGAAATTATATTTTAATATAGTTAATTGCGTAATAATTGTAATAATTTTTTAATAATTTTTTTGCGAAAGAAAATTACGTATTCAGCGGTACCATGTTCATTTATATCCGTCTTTTTGATTGCGTGTTATTCCACTTTTTGTTCGGCGGTATGATGATAAATCATTGTTTTTTTGCCTTGTTTTTTTTTTAAGAGGTTCTCTAAAGGGGTAAACTAGTGGGACAGTTTTATAGGGCTGGTCGTTACGGACGCGGCGATACTAAATATGTGTACTTTTGTTTTTTATTATTTACATAAAGAAATGAATTTATTAGGGAATATTTTTTTTTTATTTCGGATTTTTTTTTTACACGTTAATTTTATTTTAACTTTTTTACTTTGTCCCAGGGTGGGACATCACTGTATAGTGTCAGATCGCCGATCTGACACTGTTCACAGCACTGTGTCAGATCGGCGATCTGACAGCCAGTGCAGGAGGCTTTCTCAGCGCCTGCTCTCAGCAGGCACTGAGGAAGCCGCCTCCCTGCAGGACCCGGAAAGACCCCACGGCCATCTTGGATCTGGGGTCCTGCAGGGAGGAGGCCCTCGGAATAGCGCAATCACATCGCGCTGCTCTGAGGGTCTCAGTGAAGCAAGCAGGGAGCCCCCTCCCTGCGCGATGCTTTCCTATGCCTCCGGAACACTGCGATCATGTTTGATCGCAGTGTGCCGGGGGTTAACGTGCTGGGAGCGGTCCATGACCGCTCCTGGCACATAGTGCCGGGTGTCATCTGTGATAATCAGCTCACACCCGGCCACGATCAGCTGCACTCCCCCCGGAAGCGCAGCTAATCGCATATGACGTACTATTCCGTCCTTGGGAATTAAGTCCCAGGGCACATGGACGGAATAGTACGTCTGATTGCAGAAAGGGGTTATAAAACGTATGTGTGAGACGGTCCATTTTTACTATCTGTGTGGTTTTCTTTTAGCAGTCCATGTATGTATGTACTATCTGTGTGCCGTCCGTGTGTATGTGTGTGCTGTCTATGTACACTGCCCATGTGACACGTACTGGAATAGGATGCAGAATAGAAATGACCTGTTTAGGTGCTAAATATGTGCAAAGATGTAGAAAGATAGATCTGAAGTATGATAGATATACCCTGTGATATATACAGTACCTTGCGAAAGTATTCGGCCCCCTGAAACTTTTCAACCTTTTCCCACATATCCATGCTTCAAACATAAAGATACCAAATGTAAATTTTTGGTGAAGAATCCACAAGTGGGACACAATTGTGAAGCTTAACGAAATTTATTGGTTATTTTAAATTTTTGTGGAAATGAAAAAACTGAAAAGTGGGGCGTGCAATATTATTCAGCCTCTTTAACTTAATACTTTGTTGCGCCACCTTTTGCTGCGATTACAGCTGCAAGTCGCTTGGGTATGACTCTATCAGTTTTGTACATCGAGAGACTGAAATTCTTGCCCATTCTTCCTTGGCAAACAGCTCAAGCTCAGTGAGGTTGGATGGAGATCATTTATGAACAGCAGTTTTCAGCTCTTTCCACAGATTCTCGATTGGATTCAGGTCTGGACTTTGTCTTGGCCATTCTAACACCTGGATACGTTTATTTGTAAACCATTCCATTGTAGATTTTGCTTTTATGTTTGGGATCATTGTCTTGTTGGAAGACAAATCTCCGTCCCAGTCTCAGGTCTTTTGCAGACTCCAACAGGTTTTCTTCAAGAATGGTCCTGTATTTGGCTCCATCCATCTTCCCATCAATTTTAACCATCTTCCCTGTCCCTGCTGAAGAAAAGCAGGCCCAAACCATGATGCTGCCACCACCATGTTTGACAGTGGGGATGGTGTGTTCAGGGTGATGAGCTGTGTTGCCTTTACGCCCAACATATCGTTTGGCATTGTTGCCAAAAAGTTCGATTTTGGTTTCATCTGACCAGAGCACCTTCTTCCACATGTTTGATGTGTCTCCCATGTGGCTTGTTGCAAACTTTAAATGACACTTTTTATGGATATCTTTGAGAAATGTCTTTCTTCTTGCCACTCTTCCATAAAGGCCAGATTTGTGCAGTGTATGACTGATTGTTGTCATATGGACAGACTGTCCCACCTCAGTTGTAGATCTCTGCAGTTCATCCAGAGTGATCATGGGCCTCTTGGCTGCATCTCTGATCAGTCTTCTCCTTGTTTGAGATGAAAGTTTAGAGGGACGGCTGGGTCTTGGTAGATTTGCAGTGGTATATACTCATTCCATTTCAATACGATCGCTTGCACAGTGCTCCTTAGGATGTTTAAAGTTTTGGAAATCATTTTGTATCCAAATCCGGCTTTAAACTTCTCCACAACAGTATCACGGACCTGCCTGTTGTGTTCCTTGGTCTTCATGATGCTCTCTGTGCTTCAAACAGAACCCTGAGACTATCACAGAGCAGGTGCATTTATACAGAGACTTGATTACACACAGGTGGATTATATTTATCATCAGTAGTCATTTAGGACAACATTGGATCATTCAGAGATCCACAATGAACTTCTGGAGTGAGTTTGCTGCACTGAAAGTAAAGGGGCCGAATAATATTACACGCCCCACTTTTCAGTTTTTGTAGTTCCACAAAAATTTAAAATAACCAATAAATTTCGTTCAACTTCACAATTGTGTCCCACTTGTTGTTGATTCTTCACCAAAAATTTACATTTGGTATCTTTATGTTTAAAGCATGATATGTGGGAAAAGGTTGAAAAGTTCCAGGGGGCCGAATACTTTCGCAAGGCACTGTATATATCACAGGGTATATCTATCATACTTCATATCTATCTTTCTACATCTTTGCACATATTAAGCTAATAAATGAAAAATTATTTGAGTTCCCCCCAGCCAGTAACCATTTCCCAGCCTAAAAATACCAGCCAGTCCCCACCCCAAAAGTGGCACATCCAATTAGATGCGCCAATTCTGGTGCTTCGCCTTCGCGCTTCCTGATTACCCTGGTGCATTGGCAATCGAGGTAATGGGGTTTGGGTTTGATGTCAGCTGTGATTTGTCAAAAATCCCAGCTGGCACCAAGCCATGGTGTTAGTAATGGAGAGTTGTCTATAAGACACCCCCATTACTAACCCAGTAATCAAAAAAAATACTTTATTTGAATAAACACTTCCCCTGGTTCACCAATTCATAAAAAACAAACTCATGCAGGTCCAACGTAGTCCACAAATAGAAACCAGAAAAACATAAAAAATAGAGTAATAGAAACAAGACTGTCCCTCGTTCACCAATTTATTAGAAAAAAAATTTCCCACACAGGTCCGATGCAGTCCAGCAATTCCCATGACATTCCCCAAATCCGTTGACTGCGAATAACAGTAACGTTACTGACCTCACTGCTCTTCACAGTCGCTGGGTACTGACGTCACCGCTCATCAGAATTGCCGGCTTACGCTGTGCTCAGCGAGGCCTTGCGACTGTGAATAGCAGTATCATTATTGCTATTCACATTCTCCGGCCGGATTCAGGGAATGTGGTTGGAATCGCTGGTCTGCGTTGGACCTGTGAGGGAACATTTTTTTCTAATAAATTGGTGAACCAGGGACAGTGTCTTGTTTTTATTTTATTTTTTTTATGTTTTTCAGGTTTTCATTTGTGGATAAGTCGGATTCCCAGGACTACGTCGGACTTGCATGTTGTTGTTTTTTTTTATAAACTGGTAAACCAGGGAAAGTGTGGGGGAATGTTTATTCAAATAAACTATTTTTTTGTGTATTTTTTTTATTACTGGGTTAGTAATGGGGGTGTCTGATAGATACTTCTCCATTACTAACACCAGGGCTTGATGCCAGCTGGGATTTTCACAAATTACAGCTGACATCAAACCCAAGCCACATTACCGTGATTGCTACCGCACCAAGGCAATCGGGAAGAGCGAAGTGAAGTGCCAGAATTGGCGCATGTAATGTGATGTGCCACTTCTTGGGCGACTGCAGGCTGGTATTTTTAGGCTGGGATACGCCCAATAACCATGGTCCTTTTCAGTCTATCAGCTCACAGCTGTCTGCTTTTACTCTGCTGGTTATCAAAAATGGGGGGATCATTACATCATTTTTTTTTCTTTTAATTTATGACTTATTTATTAGCTTAATACCACTGATATCTGTCTAGCGATCTACCCCATATCTATCTATCTATTATCTATCTCATATATATCTATATCTTTGCACATCTTTAACACCTAAACATCTGTCATTTCTATTCAACATTCTATACTATTTGACTCCTTGAGAACAAATTGTCATACACATAGGAGTAGAAAAGAAGAGGGTCAGGGAGCTGCACCGTAGCATTGAATGTAGTTGACTGAGGCTTGGTATAATGAAAACCAGGTGGGTGCCAATCCTGTTAGTGAACGAAGCCATTGCCCAGAGTAAGACCCCTTTTAGTTATGCATCTACAACAAATATCACGTTCTTCACCTCTTGCAGTCCGCAGTTTAACTCAATTAAATCTATCATTTTAAAATATCTACCTGCCATGAATCAGGATGACACTTTACGTAATATTGTAGCAAATGGTTTTAGATGCGTGGTGTGAAGAAACCAGAGTATATCTTAATTACCCTGACGACTATGTTTTTGCCAACCAAGAAGAATTGACTTTTTATCTGTATATTGGCCTTTGGATTTGGGTGTTGATTTCTGTTGGGTGAGGAGGACAGACTTGTGGGCTAATGTATAATTTAACATACTGTGTAAGTCTGTAATAGTGACTTGTAAGTTGATATACCATATAACATAGTGTGTGTTTATGTTTGTCTATTGAGGTGTGCTGATATGCTAATTGTGCACTGTATTATGAAACCAGTTTGTTGACTTCGAAAGTAGAGAGAAAAAGAATGTGACGGTGGACTGAAGGACACTGGGTAATTCTAAAAATAGCTTACATTGCGCTCCTGCGCAGGCGTACTTATCTGCCCTGTTGAGGGCAGAGCAAAGTACTACAGTGCGCAGGCGTCGGGAAAGATCAGAGAGGCCTGGCGCCTGCGCACTGCAGGACTTTACTCTGCCCTCAGCAAGGCAGAGAAATACACCTGAGCAGGAGCACGATACCAGAGAACCTGTGTGATGATGCAGGGACACATCATCCACATGAACTAAGGAGGACGGCATCGCAAGAAGATGGGAGGCGTGTGACCAAGAAGAGCGACACACCTCGGACCGGACCGGACCGCCCCGCAGGTGAGTATAATAAAAGTTATTTTTCTTCTCTTACAGGTTGGATCGGGGGCTTATCTACAGCATTATAGAATGCAGTATATCAGCCCTAAAAGTCTGTGGCCGTAACTCATATCGGCCAAAACTGGTGACAGGTTCTCTTTAAAGGTTTCCACAAATGTACCAATAGCAGATGTAAGATATGTATATATGCATTGAACAAAGCCAAATTCTTTAGTGTATCCCCCAGTATAAACCACATCATTACGGCTTTTATAAATTGTGACATGCAATAGTAGTATATTGTATCAAATGTCTTTCATGTAACATACCATACATTGGCTGCACTATCCGCAAGTTGAAGAAACGCATAGCTGAACATTTATCCAACATTAATAATATGAATGGTTCCTTCTTGGGAACATCCAAACACTTTGTGAATGTTCACAAAGGGGATCTAACACACTTTGCGTTTTTCGGTCTGAAAAAAGATTTCTGTCCTGAACGTGGAGGTAACTGGCATAAACTCATCACCATACTCAAATTGGAACTAAGTATCCCAAGGGGATGAATTTTAGGAATGATATAGTGTATACTAACTAATTTGGCCTTTCTTCTTTTCTCTCTATGACTACCATCTTCTGCCGTGTGTTGCACACATGGTACATTGACAATCTCATTATCTTGTGCTTTCTGATTGGATAATGTCTGTTATATATTCTTACATTTATTGTTTCATATGACAGCCTATGAGTAAGGGGGCATTGCTGAGCCAGAAACGCGTCAGGTGTTTTTAATTCACTTCCCTGGTTTTACTTGGCATAATATGCCTGAATAAAGGAACTTTTCACTTACCTGGTTGGTGTGCCGGAGAGATCCTTTCCTTCCACTCTCATACACATACAGAGCCATTAAGTGCCAGAAGAGCAGAACCCCCCCTCAAGTGATCCCATTTTGGAAATTATACCCCTTTGGGAGTTTATCTACAGATGTAGTGACGATTTTGACTCCATGGGTGTTTGCCAGAAACATGCAGCAGTGGATGTTGCGGAGTGAAAATGGCAAATCTGCCAGTGTAGTGCCATTACATTGTGCCCAGTACGTGCTTCTGGAGACATGGACTCTGCCGGCTCTCATCACTATAGAAATGCCAAATGTGGATGCTAACTTCAATTTAGGCACATGGAGGGGCTCAGAAAAAGGGGGCATTTGGATTTGGGAGCGCAGAATTTGCTGGATTCCTTTTGGTGTCCAAGGAGTAATTTCGCTTTTCAAGAGCCTTTGTGCTACCAGTAACATGGAAGCCCCCTATATTTCCATTGATGGGTGATGGAACTGAGTGGGGACTTGGTTTTTTTTTGTATTGAATTAGCCAATTAGATTCCACATCTCAGTGTTATTCACCTTCTCCTAATGATACTGCTGATGCTTCTGTAGCCGTGTGGATGGTTTCCACCCTGCATCATCTGTTGGGGGTTGTTTTGTGTCCTCCACACTGCAATCGGATCTGTTATCACATTCTGCACCATTTTTACTTAACATCTTAAAGATCAAGCAATTTTTCATTTCAATGATTTTTTTCCTACTTACAGTTTATACAGATCGGGTTTTAGGTTGGACTTTCCTAAACATGTGGATACCAAATATGTGTATTTTTATATTTCTTTATTGTTAACTGGGAAAAAGAGGAGTGATTTGAATTTTATCATTTTTCCATTTTTAAAAACTTTTTACTTTGTTTGTTAGTCCCCTTACAATATTTGAATCTGCGATCTCCTGATCGCTTGTACTGTATACCACAGTACCTTAGTATTGCTGTATATAGTGATTTGTACTATGTAGTGATTTTTACTATCTTCTATGATGCCCAGCTCCAGGTTGGACGTTACTGAAGCAATCACATGACAGGCACAAGGGTGGTCAGCCAGCCAGGGAAGCCAATGTCCCCCCGAACTAATGAAAGGAGCCTGATTGCGGCACTTAAATACCACTGTCAGCAATTGACAGCTGCATTTAAGAGGTTAACAGCAATTGCTCCTGTCAGATGCAGATACGAACTATATAGCATAGCTGGCATCTGACCAAAATGACCAAATCCACCCTGCAGGGGCTGAGCAATTATCCCACTAATAAACATCACGGCAGGAAGAATAAGAGTAAAGGGGGACGCGTGAGCGGTTGCATCACTCACGGTCTCTTATACAGCATATTTCCACGCTTTTTTTCAAGGTAGCCAATCATCTTCAAGTAAAAGAACCGCCAACATCAACCAGCTTAAAATATTATGAACCTGCTCCTAAATCCACAGCTAATGAAAAGAGAACTCGGCACTCAACTTAGCGAAAAGGGTAAATATTTATTGTAGTCCACGGTAGTGAAACGTTTCAGTCCTAAATTTCGGACCTTCATCAGCCACATTAAGTACCGGGAGGGGGTAGAAATACCCAATTCAGAGGTAAGCAGTAGATACTGTTGGGATCAGGTAGATCTCCAAAGTAAGGGTTAAAGGTGAGTATCTGGGTGAGAGTTTTAAGTCAGGTCTCCGCTGCATGCCGTGGGAGGGACGCGGTATCCGACTGCACAAGGACCAGCGGACTACAATAAATATTTACCCTTTTCGCTAAGTTGAGTGCCGAGTTCTCTTTTCATTATCTTCACGGTGTAGGAACCTACTCTGGCACCTTTCAGGCTGTGCACACGATTTATCTTTATACCCTAAATCCACAGCTGACTGGCGTGACCTGGTAAGTATACTGACAAAGTGGCTGTGAACCACTAGCACACCACCAATGAAAATGCAGGCGAAATAAAACTAACTTTAAGGGTCTGTGTTACCATGAGACCCCCATTTTATTCTGGTATATGGGAGTGGCTTCCATTAGATGTGGTACACTGACCCATACTTATCGGTTGCCACAAAAGGGGTTTTCTGTGCTGAAATGAAAAGTAATTGACAGTGTGGAATATTCACACGGTCACGATTCCTCTGTATGCCATGTAGGGGTCGTACTCACTCAGGTGCGTCAGGAAGAAAACAGGAGGCAAGTTCCTTTCAAAAGTTCATGTATCTTTATTAGCTTCATAAACCCAGAAGCACCAACAAAAAGTAAACAGCCTTTAAAGCAGGCAAAACGACACAAAAAGGTCCATATCAGGGCTCTGCTTTGCCAGGCCTGTGGGCAAACAGGCTGAGGTAATGTACAGCACGCACGCTCAGTCTGAAGCCACACACACACGAGGCCTTCTCCCTTCCAAGTCACAGACCATGTGCCAAACAACAGCCACCATCATATATGCTGTAACCACACCCACAAGTGAGGTATGTGGGTAGCCATCTCTCATAGCTACCCGCAACCAGGACAAGGTGCACTAAACGACATCTTAGTGCTTACATGCACTAAAGACGGAAGGGCAGCCCTATAAGGATTAGGAAACCCCCTATAAGGTTAGGGGCCCCCTTTTACAGGTGAGGCCCCTCACTTAAGGTGAGGCCCCTTAAGGATTAGGTGGAGACTCCAACAGGATTGGTGACCTATTATGAAAGGCTTACGTGAGGCCCTACAAGGATCAGGGAAAACCTACTTAGGGTGGGCCTAACGGATTTATCAGTGGGAGGCCTCTTAAGGTGGGAGCCCCCTATTAGTACAGGTGGATATCCCCATAATATTGAGGTGGACCCAACGGTACGGGAGCCCTTAGTTAGTGGGAACCATCAGGTCAGGGGAGGCCATCCTTAAAGTTAGCTTATCAGATAATGAGCCATAAGGTTAAGGGGGAGGCCAAGGATACAGGGCCCTTCAGGACGGTGGAGGCCCTAGGATTACAGAGAGCCTTACAGGATACAGGGAACCTCCCTATAAGGATTACAGGTGGGAGGCCCCCTATACAGGATTACAGGTGGGAGGCCCCCTATACAGGATTACAGGTGGGAGGCCCCTATACAGGATTACAGGTGGGAGGCCCCCTATCAGGATTACAGGTGGGAGGCCCCTATACAGGATTACAGGTGGGAGGCCCTATACAGGATTACAGGTGGGAGGCCCCCTATACAGGATTACAGGTGGGAGGCCCCTATACAGGATTAAGGTGGGAGGCCCCTATACAGGATTACAGGTGGGAGGCCCCTATAAGGTACAGGAGCCTATCAGATACAGGTGGGAGGCCCCCTATACAGGATTACAGGTGGAGCCCCATACAGGATTACAGGGAGGCCCCTATACAGGATTACAGGTGGAGGCCCCCTATACAGGATTACAGGTGGGAGCCCCTATACAGGATATAGGTGGAAAGGCCCCCTATAAGGATTACAGGTGGGGGCCCCTATACAGGATTACAGGTGGGAGGCCCCTATTCAGGATTACAGGTGGGAGGCCCCTATACAGGATTAAGGTGGAACCCTATACAGGATTACAGTGGGAGGCCCCATACGGATACGGTGGGAGGCCCCCTATACAGGATTACAGGTGGGAAGCCCCTTAAGGTTACAGTGGAACCCCTTTACAGGTGGAGGCCCCTATAAGGGTTACAGGTGGGGCCCCTATAAGGATTACAGTGGAAGGCTCTTACAGGTGGGAGGCCCTATAGGATTACAGGTGGGAGCCCCTCTTACAGGTGGAGGCCCTAACAGGATTACAGGTGGAGCCCCTATACGGATTACAGGGGAAGCCCCTATACAGGATTACAGGTGGGAGGCCCCTAACAGGATTACAGGTGGAAGCCCCTATACAGGATTACAGGTGGAAGCCCCTATACAGGATTACAGGTGGAGGCCCCCTATACAGGATTACAGGTGGGAGGCCCCTATACGGATTACAGTGGGAGGCCCCTATACAGGATTACAGGTGGAGGCCCCTATAAGGATTACAGGTGGGAGGCCCCTATACGGATTACAGGTGGAGGCCCCTATACAGGATTAAGGTGGAAAACCCCCTATACAGGATTACAGGTGGAGCCCCTATACAGGATACAGGTGGGAGGCCCCTATAAGGATTACAGTGGGCCCCTATACGATTACAGGTGGGAGGCCCCATACAGGATTACAGGTGGGAGGCCCCCTATAAGGATTACAGGTGGAGGCCCCTATACAGATTACAGGTGGGAGGCCCCTATACAGGATTACAGGTGGAGGCCCCTATACAGATTAAGGTGGAGCCCCCTATACAGGATTACAGGTGGAGGCCCCCTATACAGGATTACAGGTGGGGGCCCCTAACAGGATTACAGTGGGAGGCCCCTATACAGGATTCAGGTGGAGCCCCTATCAGGATTACAGGTGGGAGGCCCCTATACAGATTACAGGTGGAGCCCCCTATACAGATTACAGGTGGGAGGCCCCTATACAGATTCAGTGGGAGGCCCCTATACAGGATTACAGGTGGGAGGCCCCTATACAGGATTACAGGTGGGAGGCCCCTATACAGGATACAGGTGGGAGGCCCCTACAGATTACAGGTGGGAGCCCCTATACAGGATTACAGGTGAAAGCCCCTATACAGGATTACGAGGTGTGGTGGAGGCCCCCTATACAGGATTACAGGTGGGAGGCCCTATACAGGATTAAGGTGGGAGGCCCCTATACAGGATTACAGGTGGGAGGCCCCCTTACAGGATTACAGGTGGGAGGCCCCTATACAGGATTAAGGTGGGAGGCCCCTATACAGATTACAGGTGGAAACCCCTATACAGGATTCAGGTGGGAGGCCCCTATACAGGATTACAGGTGGGAGCCCCCTATACAGGATTACAGGGACCTTGTTACAGGTGGGAGCCCCTATACAGGATTACAGGTGGGAGGCCCCCTCAGTTACAGGGGAGGCCCCTATACAGGATTAATGGGAGGCCCCTATACAGGATTACAGGTGGAGGCCCCTATACAGGATTACAGGTGGGAGGCCCCTATACAGGATTACAGGTGGGAAGCCCCCTATACAGGATTACAGGTGGAGGCCCCTATACAGGATTACAGGTGGGAGGCCCCTTAATACAGGATTACAGGTGGGAGGCCCCTATACAGGATTACAGGTGGAGGCCCCATCAGGATTACAGGTGGAAGCCCCTATACAGGTACTTAAGGTGGGAGGCCCCCTATAAGGATTACAGGTGGAGGCCCTTACAGGATTACAGGTGGGAGGCCCCTATAAGGATTACAGGTGGGAGCCCCTTTATCAGGTGGGAGGCCCCTATAAGGATTACAGGTGGGAGGCCCCTATACAGGATTACAGGTGGACCCCTATACAGGATTACAGGTGGGAGGCCCCTATACAGGATTACAGGTGGGAGGCCCCCTATACAGGATTACAGGTGGGAGGCCCCTATACAGGATTACAGGTGGGAGGCCCCCTATACAGGATTAAGGTGGGAGGCCCCCTATACAGGATTACAGGTGGGAGGCCCCCTATACAGGATTACAGGTGGGAGGCCCCCTATACAGGATTACAGGTGGGAGGCCCCCTATACAGGATTACAGGTGGGAGGCCCCCTATACAGGATTACAGGTGGGAGGCCCCTATACAGATTACAGGTGGGAGGCCCTATACAGTTACAGGTGGAGGCCCCCTATACAGGATTACAGGTGGGAGGCCCCCTATACAGGATTACAGGTGGAAACCCCCTATACAGGATTACAGGTGGGAGGCCCCCTATAAGGATTACAGGTGGGAGGCCCCTATACAGGATTACAGTGGGAGGCCCTTACAGGATTACAGTGGAGGCCCTATACAGGATACAGTGGGAGGCCCCTATACAGGATTACAGGTGGGAGGCCCCCTATACAGGATTACAGGTGGGAGGCCCCCTATACAGGATTACAGGTGGAACCCCTATACAGGATTACAGGTGGGAGGCCCCTATACAGGATTACAGGTGGGAGGCCCCCTATACAGGATTACAGGTGGGAGCCCCCTATACAGGATTACAGGTGGGAGCCCCCTATACAGGATTACAGGTGGAAGGCCCCCATATACAGGATTTACAGGTGGGAGGCCCCTATAAGGATTACAGGTGGGAGGCCCCCTATACAGGATTACAGGTGGAAGGCCCCTATACAGGATCGGTGGAGGCCCTATACGGATTACAGGTGGGAGCCCCCTTACAGGTAGGGGCCCCCTATACAGGATTACAGTGGGAGCCCCCTAATTACAGGTGGGAGGCCCCCTAACAGGATTACAGGTGGGAGGCCCCCATTACAGGTGGAAAGCCCCCTATACAGGATTACAGGTGGAAAACCCCTATACAGGATTACTGGTGGGAAGCCCCCTATACAGTATTACAGGTGGGAGGCCCCCTATACAGGATTACAGGTGGAAAGCCCCCTATACAGGTGGAGGGGCCCATATACAGGATTACAGGTGGGAAGCGCCCTTTACAGGTGGGGGCCCCTATACAGTATTACAGGTGGCGGACTCCCTATACAGGATTACAGGTAGAAGGCCCCCTATACAGCATTACAGGTGGGAGGCCCCCTATAGAGGTGGGGGCCCCCTATACGTGATTACAGGTAGGGGGCCCCCTATACAGACAAGTCAGTGTTTGGGGCTGATTACAGGGTGGCCGTCTGCAATGCCCCCAATCCCCTGCCTCTGCTGCGGATTAGAGCCCACTGTCTCTGGTGACCCAGTTACTATCCGTGACCACTCACCGATGACCCAGATTGTGCATGTAGCAGGGCATCTGGACACTAAAAAGGTTTACAGAGGGTTTTACAGTTGCCATAAAACCTCTGTGGGCTCAATAATGAATGTCTTATTCCCTGGAGGTTTAGGGGCCACCTACAGTATTTTGGGGTTATTAGAAGTGTCCTCCAAGGTTTCCTGTGTCATTTTTAGGGGTAAATTATATTGTATTTTCGTGAACTCTCTGGTGGCCTACATGTCTCATTCATTGTGTTATCCCTTGTGACTTAGGGGTTAGGGTCATCTCTGATGTCCACTGGTCACTCCCCTTCCACCAGTGATCTAGGTAGCAGTCATTTTCAGGTTTTCTGTTCAAGCAGTGACACAGAGATCGGAGAGTGTCAGTGCTCAGACCAGGTTCTGTAGTTGTCAGTGCTCAGACCAAGTTCTGCAGTTGTCAGTGCTCAGACCGGGTTCTGTAGTTGTCAGTCAGTCCATTGGAGAAATGTTAATTTTAGGCCCTGCTGTCTGTGGAAGTTACAAGTCCCTTTGTCATATAGCAAGACCCCAGAATTATAAATGGCCTGCAGGGGGAAGCAGATATAGAATTTGTATTGGGGTCTAGAAGATTCAAGTTACACCTATGACACCTGGTGAATTTTCTAATACAGTGTTGCCAAGCACAAATAATGGATGAATTTGAGGATGAGATGACTAACAAGATTCTGCACCTCACTCTCGAAATGATCTGCTTGCTGATTGGTGAGGTGAGGCATTCTGGGAACCTTATTTTTACCTATCACATGACATTTCTAATATATGTAGTGATAATGGGTCTCTCCATATGTAGGACTGCAACGTAGTGAAGAAGACATCTGGTGAGTTTGTGACCCCATAAAGAGGAAGACCATAAAGGAGGCTTCATCTGACTTGCCATTACATAAGAAACGCAATGAGCAGAAGATCCTGGACCTCACCAACAAGATCACTGAGCTGCTGACTGGAGAGGTGAGCACTGCTGGGAATACTGGGACATTATACAGTAACACAAGGGTTAATGTGTCTGGATGATGACTGTTTCATTGTGTGTCAGGTTCCTATAAGGTGTCAGGATGTCACTGTCCATTTCTCCATGGAGGAGTGGAGTATTTAGAAGGACACAAGGATCTATACAAGGACGTCATAATGGAGACTCCCCACCAGCCCCCGACATCACCAGGTAAGAGGAAGTCAATCTGTTTTGAAGAGCTGCATTAAATAATGTACATTGGGCTTTATAGCTTGCTTTGTAGAACAATGGAGTCATTCATGTCCATCTTCCAGAAAACACAACACCTTTCTTATATTTTTCACTGTATAACTTAGAGAAAACACAGCCACAGGCGGCTGCAGTGGTGTTTTATTTTTATTTGTAGACATAGAAATATGTGTTGTTTTTTTTTGTTCTTAGATACTTCTGGGAATAAAAAGTCTTCTAAAGGACTTCATGACTTCATCTCTTCTTCACAATTCATAAAGAAGCAGGTCAGATCATTAAAACCAAACCAGAAGACTAAAACGATAATACCTGATGAAGGACATTCTTCTGATTCTGATCATATGCGATTGAGTGGTCCAGAACACCTTAGTACCAATTATATATTCAATGATGATGAAGAACTATGTCCACCTTCTCGCAAGAAAAAAGAACAAGTCTCACGTTTCATAGAGAACAGCCTTCATATATCCTCACATGATATACAGAACCTATCTAGTATGGAGGAATCCATTTCAAGTCAAGAAGAAAGCCTCTCGGATGTTTATATTTATAACTCTGGTTATCCTTCTATCCATATCAAGGAAGAATCATCATGGGATGAAGAAAATCTTATTTACATACCTACAGATGATGTACAATATCCATCTAGCCACATGGAGGAACTAGTTTCATGGTATGAAGCAGAGCAATTCCACAATGGCTTATATACTCCAACAGACATAACAAAACCTTATCTATCTACTCATATAAGCAGGGAATCAATCTCATTTGATGATTTAGCCTATAACATCAGCTATAACCAGTTTCCCAAATATCAAAGAGCTCCTATGAGTCAGAAACTGTACGAATGTTCTGAATGTGATGAGTATTTCCTAAGCAGTTCTCAGCTACTCCTCCATCAGAGGTTACACTCCAGACAGAAGTCCTACAGCTCTGCGGAAAAGGACAACATGGTCCTTCAGGGGAAAATTCACTACAATGAGCGACCATTCCAGTGCTTGGAATGTGGCAAGCAATTCCTTGAAAAAGGGAAGTTAGTCCGTCATGTAAAGTCTCACACTGGGGAGAAGCCATATGCATGTTCACAGTGTGATAAAAGATTCCTTGAGAATTGGAAGTTAATCCGTCACCAAAAAATGCACATGGGAGAGAAGGCGTACTGCTGTTTTGAATGTGGAAAACAATTCTCAGAGAAGGTTAAGTTAGTCAACCATCAAAGAATTCACACAGGACAGAATACTTTTATGTGCTCAGAGTGTGGAATAGATTTTATGGATAGGTCATCACTTCTGGTCCATCTGATGGAGCACACGGGAGGGAAACCTTTTCAGTGTTTGGAGTGTGGAAAACTGTTTGGTTCTAAGTCTTCACTCTATCAACACATGATGATTCATTCTAGAGAACATAATTATCTTGGCTCTGAATGTAGTGAGCAGCTTAATATTATCACAGAACCTTCTGAGACCAGGAGAAATGAAATGAGAGATAAAATCCACCAGTGCTCTGAATGCAGAAAGTGTTTTTCAAGCAATTCTTTACTCATCATCCATCAACGATCTCATACAGGGGAGAAACCTTTCAGATGTTCAGAATGTGGGAGATGTTTTGCCATCAATGCTCAACTTGTGAAGCATCTAAGGACTCATACCGGCGAGAAGCCATTTGAATGTACTGAATGTGGAAAAGGCTTATCATCAAATGCTGAGCTTGTTGCCCACTGGAGAATCCACACAGGGGAGAGACCTTATAAATGCAGCGAATGCGGAAAATGTTTTAGTATGAAGTCATCACTGACGGAACATGTAAGAATCCACACAGGAGAAAAACCCTATCTATGTTCTGAGTGTGGAAAGTGTTTCGCTGGAAAATCAACACTGCTTAAACACAAGAAGATCCATAAAGAAGTGAAGGAACACATTTGTTCCCTTTGTGGGATGCATTTCATGGACAAGTTCTCATTTGCCTCACACAAAAGAACTCACCAGATAATGGACAAGGAGATCAAGCTATACATATGTTCCGAATGTGGCAAATGTCTAAGGCACAAGTCTTCCCTTGTTATACACCAACGGAGTCACACAGGGGAGAAGCCGTTTGCTTGTCTAGAATGTGGCAAATGTTTCATAAGTCAGTCCAAACGGGCGGCCCATCGAAGAATCCACACTGGAGAGAAACCTTATGAGTGCTCTTTGTGCAGGAAGCGGTTTAGACTTTCTTCACATCTCAGTAGACATAACAAAATCCACGTGCAGAAGAAATAATTTGTCGTGGGCTATGTGCACGCAATGTCTTTTAAACTGAGGCAAACCGAACAAGTTTTTCAAGCAGGAGACGCTTTAGCAATCTTGAATTTCTGTTTTACTGAATCGTCTTTTGTGTCGTTTCATTGGTCATTTCCTGATTGTTTTCCTGATGATTTCAGCCAACGGTGGGTTTTTTTTTGAGGATATTCCCATCCTTTTTGTGAAGTCTTTTTTTACTGTTCTTTTTTTTCTCACTCTTTTGAATAATAATAATAATTTAATTTATATAGCGCCAACATATTCTGCAGCACTTTACAATTGAATAATGAAAAAGCATTTTTTTTAAGCAAAACGCTCCAAAGAACGTCCATTTGTCTTCTAGATGTCCTCTGAGCTTTCTCATTGACTTGTATTATAAAGTACAGAGCGTCGGCCGAGCAGAAAATCCCAGAAGAATGAACGTCGCTTCTTTTAACCCCTTGGTGTTTTTAGAAACCTAAAGTGGTTAAAAGACATTAAAAAGCCTAAACATATGCATAGCAAATTTTTTTTTTTTTACATACAATTGGTTTTGTGCCTAAACAAGACGTTGTATGCACATGCCCTTGGATATAGAGATTAAATCACTTCTGTTCCCGCGTACAAGTCAGCTTCTAGAAGAAAAGCCATCTAAGCTAAATCTAAATGATCCTTCTTTTGGATGTTCACTATTACACCCTAGAAGTTATCCATCTGATGAATGGTCCATTGAAGAGAAACTGACACTTAGTCCAGGCTGTTACTAGGATAGAAGCTGAAATAGTGATAGAAAAGAACTGACTGTAGAATTTTGTGTAGCACTGATGAGAGAGGCGGACAAAGAAACTTGAAATGTTGACTAAACCTAAGAGGAATCGCCTGCCATTTTTCAAAAGCAGGGCGTTTTTTTTGCAGTTTTTTTTTTTTTTGCTTTGCATGGTGAACATCAAACATAGAGAAATGCAGAAAATCCAATGATTGGTTTTTTAATTGTTCTGTAAGATTGCCTGCTCATTGGGAAATTTACTGTATATATAACAGATATCCGAGTTAAGCCCGTTTCATCGTCATGTGGGATTGGCTTGGAGGTACAGCATGATGACACCTTATTTATACTAACGCTATTACTAAAGTAAAGTTTCTGTAGCAAAATAGTAATAACAATAAAATACTGTGCCGCCTCTTCTCGAGCTTTCTGACTTCCTGCATTGGCTTCCACAAATTTTTGGGAAAATAAACCCCTAAGTAGTGACAGGTCCTCCCTAATAAGTGACATGTTAGTGGCATCTATGCACGGGAGGTGAGAAACACTGTTTTTCATTATCTGTAATGGACTAAGTAACAGTAAGACCATAAGACCAACCATGATCTAGACCAGGATTGCTCATCTTGTGTCCCCTACCCAACTGGTCATAGACTTGTGCTCATTCCATTTATTTTCTGTACAGTAAAAATATCTTTGTACCATGTTGGCCAGTAGATGAAAGTAGAAAAAAAAATTTGAGTCCTCTGCAGTTGATACCTTTTCATGTCTAACTATAAAGGTGATGTCATGTAACAAGCTTTCCAGACTATGTATCTTCATCAGATATCACATCACACAATAGTGCAGTAATAAAGTGAAGCAGAATAGAACAGTTGTAGCAGGAAATATTGGAGCAGCTCATAGGGAGTGTGAGAGTTTTATTGTTCACTGATTGACATTTGGTTCAAACAGTTGTAGAAGTTCCAATCAGTGGGCAATAAAACTTTCACACTTTCCCCATCTACATATGTATGGGACTTGTTTTACATTACACCTGATAACGACACCTTAATAGCCTCCAAGCTTTCTATTTGTCATTACTTTATCAGCACACCATTAAACGGTGTCAACCACTGTGCACTTTATGGCTCTGCTGTAAAAAGTAGATGAGATTGGTCTGTAGCCTTACTTGTGGGCAGCTATATTCCTTGTAGATTTATGGGGATAGTCACACTTTGCTGGTGCAGCAGCTTACAATGTAGAGTCGCGTTATGCATAGTCTGTTACGTTTTGGATCGCTGTCATCAGAGAATAAGACTCCCTTTATTCGAACGTCCATGACAGCACTACAGAGAGAGGAGATCCGCCCCTTAGGAACAGGAAACCTACAGATATAAAAGGGCGGCACCTCTCCCACACATCAGTTGGTTTCCTGTTCCTAAAGGACGGGTTTCCTACAGATGAAGATCTTCAGGAGGACCCAGGCCGGCCGGTCGACCCAGGTAGCGGGGGGGAATCTCCTACCTCGGCCGGTGCGGAGCCCCTGGAAGCGCCACGGTGGGTCCGGGTAGGATTCCACGGCAGTGTGCGGAGCAGGTGGAGCAGTATCCAGAGGATCTCTGTCTCCCAGCCAGCGCCGGTAGGTAAGTATTCCCCCCCCTCTCCCTGGTCCCGGTGCCTTCTCCCTGTCCTCTCCTGTGGTCCTGTCATGGTGGGGGCCTCTTGAGGATGCAGCCGTGATTTTTAAAAAAAAAAAAAAATTTTAAAATTTGAATTTCCCGCCGCGTCACTGCTGTGAACGGCGCGGCGGGGGTTTTTTGAATTTCCCGCCGCGCGTCACTGTTATGGACGGCCGGCGGGCGGTTTTGGATTTCCCGCCGCGCGTCACGGCTATGGACGGCGCGGCGGGCGGTTTTGAATTTCCCGCCGCGCGTCACTGCTATGGACGCGCGGCGGGGTTTTTGAAAATTCAGTCGTGCGCCGCTGTTGCAGCAGCGCGGCTGGGGTCGGGGAGATCTCCGCTCGGGGGGGGCGATGCAGCGGGGATTATGCTTACCTCCATCGGTCCGTGCGAGCGGAGGAAAAAAGGGGGCGGAGTCTCCCACCGGAACCGGAAGTGAGACGCCGGCCGGCGTTTTTGAAAATTTTGGCGGCTGCATCGTCGGACGGCGCCTGCTGTGGGGACGGCGGGGAGGTGCAGGGGGGGCCGTGGGGCGGGGAGTAGGAGGGGGTGGACCCCTGGCCAGACCTGCTGATCCGGATATCCGGGGGAGGATATAAGGAGCCTAGGAAAGAGGTAAAGCGCTTCTGCCCCATTTTCATGATGGACACTGCAGAAGCTCCCTCGGTGCAACAGGAGAGCCAGCAGCAGCAGACAGAGCGCTCCTCTTCAATGGCCAGGAGCACCAGCCGCAGAAGTTCCGCAGCTGGGAAAAAGCCCCCTCCCCGTGATCCGGTACCTACTGCTGTACAATCTGGGTAAGAGATCGTCAGATTTAGAATACCCAGTAATACAGTTTTTTCCCCATTTTGTCTGTTACTAGGGGAAGAAGTGTTCGGTGAAAAGCAAGCACAGGGAATGTGCCTTTTGCGCTTGCCCTCTGCCTGACGCTTGCCCTAAGAGGTTGTGCCAGCCGTGCATGCAACAGACGGTAGGGCGTTTTTAAGGGGAAGGGCAGGGGCATGGAATGACATAGTAAACCCCCCCTATGCCCCTTCCCTTTTTAGATAGCGGAGGAGACTCCAGATTTCACCGAAAGCCTGAAGGAGATAATAAGAGCAGAGTTGAAAGCGTCCTCAAGACACGGAGAATTTTCCAGGCGTAGAAATGTACCAGTCTTATCTGATTCAGAGTCGCCTGCCGCCCATGATAGGGGTGAAGTTGTGTCAGGACCCTCCTCGCCTTCCTCTTCGGCTTCCTCCTCGTCTTCTACGGAAGACGCTACCCGTTTTTGTTTTCCCTTGGACCAGATGGACAAATTTGTCAAATCAGTTAGGTCCACCATGGGAGTAGAGGAGGCGAAACCAGAGCCCTCAGTACAGGATCTGATGTTTGGTGGTCTAGATCCAAAAAAACGGAGATCCTTTCCACTAAACAGTAGCATCCAAGGCCTTATAGACAGAGAGTGGAAGAAGCCTGAAAAAAGAGGCTCCTTACCCCAAGCGTTTAAAAGGAGATATCCCTTTGAAGATCCCCTGACGGGTAAATGGGATAAGGCCCCGAAGCTGGATGCAGCAGTGGCGAAGGCTTCTAAAAAATCCTCCATCCCATTTGATGATATGGGGTCTTTGAAAGACCCACTAGACAGGAAGGCAGATTCCTTCTTGAAAGGCACATGGGAGATGTCGGCAGGTGCCCTGAGGCCGGCAGTTGCAGCCACTTGCGCAGCCAGGTCATTGATGGTCTGGCTAGACCAGTTAGCTTCCCAGTTAACAGATGGAACCTCCAGGGGGACAATTCGGAAGACCTTGCCAATAATTCAGAATGCGGCGGCTTTCCTGGCTGATTCCTCAGCGGACTCAGTAAGAATGGCTGCCAGAGCGGCAGGGCTGTCTAATGCAGCACGAAGGGCATTATGGCTGAAATGTTGGCCGGGCGATATTCAAGCCAGATCTCGCCTCTGTTCCATTCCGTGTGACGGCGAATATCTTTTTGGCCCGGTCCTGGACGAACTTTTAGAAAAGGCAGGGGACGACAAGAAAAAGTTTCCCAGTCTATCAACCCCTTCCTATAAAAGACCTTTCAGCAGAAGGAGGTTCAGCTACCGAAGGTCGTCCAGGGAACGAGCCAAATGGGATGAAAAGAGGCGAAGAGGTACAGGGTTTATGTTTAGAGGTCCACCTAGGGAAACAAAAAAACCCTCGCAATGACTAGCAAGGCAGGTAGGAGGCAGATTGAAGGCCTTCTACCCGGCCTGGTCAGAAATCTCAAACAGTAGCTGGATCCTTAACATCATAGCTACAGGGCTGCGGTTAGAATTCTCCTCGGTACCTTGGGATAACTTTAAAATTACCCCACTCAGGTCATCGCCATCGGAGCAGGCCGCTCTAGAGTTGGAGGTTCAGGAGCTTTGCGCTAAGAATGTCTTAGTGGAGGTACCAGAAGCAGAGCGGGGTAAGGGGTTTTACTCCCCTCTGTTTTTGATCCGTAAACTGGATGGGTCTTTTAGAACAATTATTAATTTGAAAGCCCTCAATAAATTCCTGATTATTCACCCATTTAAAATGGAAACGGTCAGCTCAGCAATAAAGCTTCTGTTTGAAAATTGCTTTATGGTGGTGTTAGATCTGAAAGACGCTTATTACCACATTCCGATCCATATGGAGCATCAGTGTTTCCTCAGAGTAGCAATCCAGATGGGGGAATCACTGCGACATTTTCAATTTAGCGCCCTTCCCTTTGGCTTGGCGGTTGCCCCACGAGTATTCACTAAGGTTATGTCGGAGGTCATGGCCCACTTACGTGAATCAAATATGCTCATAGTCCCCTACCTTGACGACTTTCTTATCATAGGAAAGACGCAGAGCATTGCCTAGAGCAACTGAAAAGAGCGATTTCTACCTTAGAGCGGCTGGGATGGCTAATAAATACCAAAAAGTCTCGTTTGAATCCGATGAGGGTTCAGCAATTTCTAGGGCTAATTCTGGATTCACAAAATCAGAACTGTAGTTTACCGTCAAACAAGTTAATTCGCTTACGGTACCAGGTCCTAAACGCTTCCAGTAACCCCTCTATGTCGCTTAGGAAGGCCATGTCTCTTTTGGGCTCCCTCTCGTCCTGCATTCCCGCGGTTCAGTGGGCCCAATTTCACACAAGGGCACTGCAAGCTGAGGTCTTGCTGTATCAAAATTTGCTAGGTGGTTACCTGGAAGGCCAGCTATCCTTGTCCCAGGCTACTATAAGATCCCTGGATTGGTGGAAGAATGAGACAAACCTGTCTAAGGGGGTTCCCTGGGAATATGACATATCCCGAATAGTCACAACAGATGCTAGCCCCTCTGGGTGGGGGGCTCATATGGGGGACGTTATGGTTCAGGGCTCATGGGAGCAGGATCAAATTCAAATGTCTTCTAATATGAAGGAATTAGCAGCGGTAGAGCTAGCGATTAAAAAACTCCTTGTCTATCTACAGGGTCACCACGTTCGAGTGCTCTCCGACAATCGGTCACAGTCGCATACATCAACCACCAGGGTGGTACTCGTTCCGGTCCTCTCATGGAAGTGGCAAGGCGCCTACTTCAGATAGCAGAACGACACTTTCTTTCTCTAACGGCTCTACATATAAGGGGAGAAGAAAATACCAAGGCGGACTTCTTAAGCCGCAATCTCCTGAGCCAAGGAGAGTGGTCATTAAAGACTTCCATCTTCGACCTAATTGTGCGGAAATGGGGTCTACCGGAAGTAGATCTCTTTGCTACCAAAAGCAACAGGAAAGTGAGACAGTTCTGCTCTCTGAATCCCAAAGAACGCCCTCTGGCAGTGGACGCTCTTCTATTACAGTGGGATTTCAATCTAGCCTACGCCTTCCCTCCCCTGTCCTTACTCCCCCTAGTATTGAGGAAGGTCAGGAAGGACAGGGCAAGGATAATATTAATCGCTCCTTTTTGGCCCAGGAGGGCATGGTTTTCATGTCTCAGAAACATGTCGATAGCCGACCCGTGGGTCCTGCCGGACATTCCCGATCTGCTCTCCCAGGGTCCAGTCTACCATCCTCGAGTAGCGGGCCTCCACCTGACGGCGTGGATTTTGAACGGTCGCTGCTGACAGATAAGGGGTTTTCTGCTAATGTAATTAATACTCTCCTTAAAAGCAGAAAAGAGGTTACAACTAGGATCTACGCTAGGATTTGGAAGAAATTTCTTCAGAGCTCGGCGGTTGTAGCAGGGGACACAACACCGATAACCCAGATTCTAGAATTCCTACAAAAGGGTCTGGACTTAGGTCTCTCCACAAGCACCCTTAAGGTGCAAGTTTCAGCTTTGGGGGCACTCTTTAGTTGCAACATCGCAAATAATTACTGGGTCAGTAGATTCATTAAAGCTGCGGGTAGGTCGAGACCCATAGTGAAGGTGAGAATATCATGGGACTTAAATCTTGTTCTCACTGCTTTAACAGAGCCCCCTTTTGAACCTATATCAGCAGCATCAATAAAAATTCTTTCCCTTAAGACCGCTTTCCTGGTAGCATTAACCTCGGCTAGGAGGGTAAGTGACATCCAGGCACTATCTAGACTATCTCCTTACACTCAGGTCCTGAATGACAGGATAATACTTAGACCAGATCCGGCATACCTACCTAAGGTGTCTTCCGCTTTCCACAGAACACAGGAAATTATTCTCCCTTCGTTCATCCCTAATCCATCTAATCAAAAAGAGATGAAACTTCATACTTTAGATGTTAGAAGATGTCTGCTGCAATATTTGGCAGTCACTGATCCCTGGAAACGGGACAATGCATTGTTTGTCTCTTTTCAAGGAATTAACAAAGGCCGTAGATTAACAAAGAGCTCATTGGCCAGATGGATTAGGGAAGCAATTTCTCTGGCATACACCTCGAGGGGCAAGCAGCCACCTGAGAGGCTGAGGGCGCATTCCACTCGAGCTGTGGCGACTTCATGGGCAGAAAGGGCAGAAGTCTCGATTGACCAGATATGTAAGGCAGCTACGTGGTCTTCTCCACACACGTTTTACACTCATTATAGATTAGATTTGGGTGCTTCCTCAGACCTTTCTTTCGGACTAAGGGTGCTGCAGGCAGTAGTCCCTCCCTAAGTAGTTATTACTCTCTGTAATTCTCTCTGTAGTGCTGTCATGGACGTTCGAATAAAGTCTAAGTTACTTACCGTTAACGGTATTTTTCGAAGTCCATGACAGCACCCTTACATTCCCACCCAGGTTCTATGTGCACTTCTTCCTCTTATGTAGTCCACATGTAATAAACAATTGATTAATGTTACTGTGTGATGTATGAAATTTTTTTGCTGTATACCATTTAACCTTGATGTCCTCTTATGCTCTGTAATCCAACTGATGTGTGGGAGAGGTGCCGCCCTTTTATATCTGTAGGTTTCCTGTTCCTAAGGGGCGGATCCCCTCTCTCTGTAGTGCTGTCATGGACTTCGAAAAATACCGTTAACGGTAAGTAACTTAGACTTTCTCCTGTAGGTTGGAGTCTTGGAAATGGAGTCGTCACCTATAGGACATTTACCATACCTCTGGATTTATTCAGTTTCGCATTGTGACCCTTAAGACTAAAATAAATTGCTATTTCTGTCTAGATTAGACTTTGAAAACTGGGAGAGAAGGACCTAAAATAGCCATAGATGATATTCATAATAGCATTGCAGCACGACTTCCCTACTCCAGGCAGACCCCAACTTATGAACATCCAACTTATGTACAATTCCTAGTTACAAACGTAAGATGTTAACAATCTGCTACCTAATCGTTCACCTCTATGGCAACCTCACTGCTCACCGCCTGGCCCTTTTTTTCTGCCTTCATGAGCTGCATTTCCAGCCTAGTCACTGTAGGCCAGGACTTCTGGCTGCATCCAGGCTCCAGAGGTCGCTGTGTGTTATAAGGTATTGGCAAAAACGGCTGGAGAGGTGACTGATGAGGTCAGTACTGGTTAAAAAAAAACAACTAATACCTCTTCTACAGTCATGGCCAAAAGTTTTGAGAATGACACAAATATTAATTTTTACAAAGTCTACTGCTTCACTTTTTCTAATGGCAATTTGCATATACTCCTGAATGTTATAAAGAGTGATCAGCTTAACAGCAATTACTTGCAAAGTCAATATTTGGCTAGAAAATGAACTTTATCCCCCAAAACACATTTCAACATCATTGCAGCCCTGCCTTAAAAGGACCAGCTAACCTCTTTTCAGTGATTGCTCCATTAACACAGGTGTGGTGTTGATGAGGACATGGCTGGAGATCAATCTGTCATGATTAAGTAAGAATGACACCACTGGACACTTTAAAAGGAGGCTGGTGCTTGGCATCATTGTTTCTCTTCTGTTAACCATGGTTATCTCTAAAGAAACACGTGCAGTCATCATTGCAATGCACAAAAATGGCCTAACAGGGAAGAGTATTGCAGCTAGAAAGATTGCACCTCAGTCAACAATCTATTGCATCATCAAGAACTTCAAGAAGAGAGGTTCCATTGTTGCCAAAAAGGCTTCAGGGCGCCCAAGAAAGACCAGCAAGCGCCAG
This sequence comes from Oophaga sylvatica, assembly GCA_033576555.1. Lineage (NCBI taxonomy): Eukaryota > Metazoa > Chordata > Amphibia > Anura > Dendrobatidae > Oophaga > Oophaga sylvatica. The sequence goes on along the minus strand of JARQOD010000003.1, from coordinate 259,999,713 downwards.
GACCGTCTCTTAAAAGTGTTTCAGCTGCGGGATCGGGCTACCAGCAGTGCAGAGCTTGCTCAGGAATGGCAGCAGGCAGGTGTGAGTGCATCTGCATGCACTGTGAGGCGGAGACTCTTGGAGCAAGGCCTGGTCTCAAGGAGGGCAGCAAAGAAGCCACTTCTCTCCAGAAAAAACATCATGGACAGACTGATGTTCTGCAAAAGGTACAGGCAGTGGACTGCTGAGGACTGGGGTAAAGTTATTTTCTCTGATGAATCCCCTTTTCGATTGTTTGGGACATCAGGAAAACGCCTCATTCGGAGAAGACAAGGTGAGCGCTACCACCAGTCTTGTCTCATGCCAACTGTTAAGCATCCTGAAACCATTCATGTGTGGGGTTGCTTCTCAGCCAAGGGAATCGGCTCTCTCACAGTCTTGGCTAAAAAACACAGCCATGAATAAAGAATGGTACCAGAATATCCTCCAAGAGCAACTTCTCCCAACCCTCCAAGAGCAGTTTGGCGATCAACAATGCCTTTTCCAGCATGATGGAGCACCTTGCCATAAAGCAAAGGTGATAACTAAATGGCTCAGGGAACAAAACATAGAGATTTTGGGTCCATGGCCTGGAAACTCCCCAGATCTTAATCCCATTGAGAACTTGTGGTCAATCATCAAGAGACGGGTGGACAAACAAAAACCTAAAAATTCTGACAAAATGAAAGCATTGATTGTGCAAGAATGGACTATCAGTCAGGATTTGGTCCAGAATTGAGAGCATGCCAGGGAGAATTGCAGAGGTCTTGAAGAAGAAGGGTCAACACTGCAAATATTGACTTGCTGCATTAACTCATTCTAACTGTCAATATAAGCTTTTGTTACTCATATGTTTGCAATTATTATATTTCTGTCTGTGATAAAAAACATCTGTCAAACACACATAAAAACCAGAGGGCAGCAGATAATGTGAAAATATAATATTTGTGTCATTCTCAAAACTTTTGGCCATGACTGTACTGTCCGGCTCTTTTCTTTCCGCGTGGGATCTCCAGCCTTTTCACAATAGGCCCAGAGGTCACAGGTCACAACCTTGCAACCTGCAGTGATCTCCGAGGCTCGGGAAGAGGCTGGAGATTTGGTGTGCTGGTGGAACAAACAGGAATGGATGGCAGGGCAGCTGGAGAGGTCAGCAAACAGGTACTAATTTTTTTTTCTTTTTTGCCCACCCTGTTGCAACTTACATACAAATTTGAGTTACGAGCAAACCTACAGAGCTCATTTAGTTTGTAACATGGGGACTGCCTGTACATACAAGACACTGTAAGGCAGGGCATATTTCTGAAAATACTCAGATTAATTATATTGAGAAAGTATTGGCCTAGGAATTTGGTAAATACACTTACCACCTACCTTGGAAAGTTTGGGATGTCCTGAAGACCACCATACACTGGCAGTAATGACGTCTGAATTTCCCACAGAACATATGCAATTTCATACACTTAGACAGCAATTTTTTTTTCCTAAATCATAGACATGTGTACACAGGTAAAGAAATCAAACCTCAACTGTCCATAAATTAAGTTATGTGTAATGAGAAATGACAGGGAAAAAGTATTGAACCCGCTTGCTGAAATTGAATTAATACTTTGTACAAAAGCCTTTGTTGGTGATGACAGCTTCAAGACTCCTCCTGTATGGAGAAACTAGTCGCATGCATTGCTCAGGTGTGATTTTGGCCCATTCTTCCACACAAACACTTCAAATCCTGAAGATTCTGTGGGATTCTTCTATGAACTCTGAGCTTTGGTTCCTTCCATAAATTTTATATTGGATTCAGGTCAGGTGATTGCCTGGGCCATTCTAGCAGCTTTATTTTCTCTGAAACCAATTGATAGTTTCCTTGGCTTTGTGTCTGGGATCATTGTCTTGCTCTAATGTCCACCCTCATATCATCTTCATCATTCTGGTAGATGGCAGCAGATTTTTATCAAGAATGTCTCATTACATTTGCCCATTTATCATTCCTTCAATTACATGAAGTTTGTCAGGGCCGTATACTGAAAAAAAAGGCTGAAGAAAAAAGCTTCAGGGTATCTCTGGACTGATCTGTGTTCTTGAGGAAGATATGTAAAGTAGTTAAATGTGCTAAATGCTGAGTGACTGGAGAGCCAAGCCTACATATATATCTGGTAGCGCGAGTCAGGTATGGTATGTTAGTTAGCGCCTAGTAAGGCAAGACTTTGTTCTTGGTTTCTTTACTGTTTGTTAGTAGTGATGAGCGAAGATGCTCGGATAACGTCTTATCCGAGCATCTGGATGTGCTCATAATTATGTTCGAGTCCCTGCAGCTGCATGATTTGGGGATATTGGGCAATCTCAACATGTGTTGAGGCTCTGTAACAGCCACAAATCATGCAGCCACAGGGGACTCAAACATAATATACGAGCACGGACATTTTCCTCATCATAGAGACCGACAGAGACTGTGCTTCGGAGCGGCCTGTGGGCAGGTCTTTCAGTGGTTTCTTTGACTTAGAGCAGGAAGATAAGACTCTGCCTACAGTCCCACCCCAGAACACGGGCATCTCATTAACTGAAAACTTCTAACACTAATTACACAAGAACTACAAGACTGATTTCTTCACCCCAGGTATCATTAACACTGCCAACCTGACTATTATTATTATAGATTTTTATAGCGCCATTTATTCCATGGCACTTTACATGTGAAGAGGGGCAAATATAGACAAGTACAGTAAACATGAGCAATACAAGGCACACACAAGTACAGAAGGAGAGGACCCTGCCCGCAAGGGCTCACAGTCTACAGGGATGGGTGAGGATACACTAGGAGAGGGTAGAGCTGGTCGTGCGGTGGTTCAGTAGACTGATGATCATTGCAGGTTGTAGGCTTGTCGGAAGAGGTGGGTCTTAAGGTACAATGCCTGTAGTTTACTTCAATCCTGCTGACGGGTTTGCTTTAAACCTTGGAAAGACAGAGAATCATTGGGTGCTGCCGAGCTGAAGCTTAGTATGTTACCACAACTTGTTCCAGCGGTGCAATTAGGATATACCCTGTTGACAGCCCAACAACACGAAGCACAGCAATTCCTCCAGAGGAACAAATGAAGTTCTCTGCCCTGCCAGGGAATACCAATCTAATAAAAGATTATATAGTTACTGAACCAGGTAAGAAAATAAACTTTCAACACTACAGAATACTAGAGGGACGCTGAGAAACAATCTTGACTGAAGTCAAACGTATGTTGGAGCTGTAAGTGATCGAAGTGTCCCGAATTTAATGGACTAGCCCGGTTGTGTTGATTCCCAAACCAAATGGGACCTGAAGGTTTTGCAATGATTTTCGAAAGTTAAATGAAATCTCTAAAGATGCATGGCCAGGGTACATGAATTAATTGCCAAACTTGGTAATGTCACATACATAATGACTCTGGATCTTACCAAGGGTTATTATCAAATTCTGTTAACCAAGAGGGCCAAAGAAAAACGGCTTTTTCCAGCCCAGAGGGTTTGTGCCAGTATATGAACATGCCGTTTGGTCTACATAGGAGCGCCTGCAACCTTTCAGAGATTGATGGATTTAATTTTGAGGCCACATAATAGTTATGCACCAGCTTACCTAGATGATGTGGTTATTTTCTGTGCAGACTGAGGAAGCCATCTGAGTAAAGTACAAGCCGTGAAACGTGATCAGTGGGGAAGGTCTCACAATGAATCAGGAAAAATGTGCTTTAGGCCCCTTTCACAGGTCAGGGTCTCCTTTACGTGTGGTGACAGTTTTCTCACGTACTGACACACGTAGACCCATTCAAATGAATGAGTCTATGTACAGGTCAGCGTTTTTTCACTTACCGTGTGTCCGTGTGCAAAACACGCAGACATGTCCGTTTTCACACGGACCGCAAAACGTGCCGCACATGTGCACACAGAGAACAGTGCACACTGTCCTCCGTGTGCATGGACGGCCACTGGGGAAATAGCGCTACTATAAGCTGCTGTCCCCTGGCAGCTGGTGCTGAAGCCGGCTGTCATTCTCCCAGCTCTGCCTGCGAGCAGAGGAGAACGATGAGCGGTATATTAAAGTCCGAACGACAGAAAGTGGAGGCTTTTGGGACTGTTACCCCCATTATCCGACACCTGCTGTCGTTCAGACTTTAATACACCGCTCATCGTTCTCTGCTCGCAGGCAGAGCTGGGAGAATGACAGCCGTCCGTATGGTACTGATGCCGCACGTAGTACACACACGGACACTGATATCTCTGGTACCGGAAATATTAGGATGTGTGAAACTGTGAGGCCTCAGGAATAGAGGAGGCCAAGTACCTGGGGTTTGTTATTGGTAGGGACTTGATCAAACCTCAAATTAATATAGTTGAGGCCATATATAGTTGCTCTAGATCGGTTACTAAAAAACAAGTGCAGGATTTTTTTTTTTTAGAAATCACCGGTCTATCAGAGGTTCGTACCAAATTTTGCCTTCACTGCAGAACCATTGGCGGACCTGACAAGAGGAGGGAAATCCAAAATAGTGTCATGGTCTCCCGAAGCGGAACAAGCTTTTCCGCTTAAGTCAGCTCTGTGTGAACAACCTGTGTAATTACACTACATTTAAAATTAGACAGGTTGTTCACACAGTGCTGACTTAAGGCACGGAAAGGCTTGTTCCGTAGAGCGTGAATGCTTAGCTGTAAAGTGGGCACTAGAATAATAAGGAAAAAAACGCTAGGGTGAAAAGGTGGCTTCTCTCGCTGCAGAATTTTAATTTCTCCATAGAACATAGACGTGAGAAATCATAGGGGATTGCAGACACATTATCAAGATTTTATTGTATGATTGCCCAAAATGCACAGACATGTGGTCTGAAGAACAGGGGGATATGTAGGCAGCCAACAGGAAAACTACTGGACGGAGTGTATAAACTAAGCTGGGTGAGAAATTAAAACTGGGTAATACTGGTTGGTGCAGCAGCTTAGGTGCTGAGGTCCAATGGTCCCTGGCCAGATTATCAAACCATATTTGGAGCATTTAAGAGAAAAACCATACCTGGCTGCTGTTGTGCAGCCAGGCTCTGATTCATGCTGCCTGTGTTTTGGGCAGCATAAAAATGAAGGACCCGAGAAAATGGTAATGACACCGAAAATAGCAACAAAAAAAAAAAAGATTCTATGGCCCTCTTTCATCAAATTGATTAGGCCAGAATTCTGACATTCATCGCTTTGAAAATGTGCAAAATTTTTATTTTACACAACAGAGTTGCACAAAAAATTTAGCAAATTTTTATGTTTTCCCACCAGTTTTGCCGCTCTGCCAAAATGGGCAGAACTGAGGTGTGATGTCACAGCTCGTCTAGTTCATGACAAACTGTGGCTTGCCTTACGAGATTAATCATACTCCCTTCTCAGATGCTCCCAATTCATTAAGGGGCATGCACATCTTCATGAATTCTAGACATGCTCCTTCATTAAGACCAGCTAGAAAAATCACTAGTCTTGATGGATCGGGCCCGGGGTCTATTGTATGTGATATGCACCATTAGCTGAAGTGAAAATATAATCACAGTACACATTGGGTTTGTGACCGCTATCAAAAATAGCAAAAGTTTTGCTTGCTCCTAAACAGCTGCTCCACTTTCTATTGGATCATCACCTTATGCTACGAATCAAAGCACTTTGAACCCATTGGTTGTACAAGAGATACATAATACACAAGCCCATACATTTCATATTTATTACATTTCTGATAGATCATTCACTTAAAATCTATACTACAATGATCCCATAGATTAATTATGGCTTCTCTCTAGCTTTAGAGAGTAGCGGGTGCATCATTTTCCTCCAGAGTGGATACTGCAATGCATTAAAAGTTCAGAATTGCTCATAAAAAAAGTGTCACACTCTGAACATTTGAAGGGTTTACTGATGCTGTGAACTTCTTGATGCTTGAGAAGAGTGGAGCTGTATCTGAACGATTGACCACATTCGGAACAAGCATATGGTTTTTCCCCTGTGTGAAGTCTGTGATGCCTCGACATACTGGATTTATCATTAAAACGTCTGCCACATTCAGAACACGCAAATGGTTTTTCTCCAGTGTGAATCCTCAAGTGACGGACAAAGTGTGAACGATCGGAAAATGATTTCCCACATTCTGAACAGGAAAACTGTTTTTCTTTGGCGTGGTATTGCTGGTGTTTCACAAGGAGGGTGTGATTTCTAAAACGAGTCCCACACTGAGAACAAAGAAAAGGCACATCCCCTGTGTGGACCTTCTCATGGTTGAGAAGCTGGTAATTTCTAGTGAATCGTTTGCCACACTGTGAACATTCAAAAGGCTTCTTCCCTGTGTGGATTTTGCAGTGGGCCACCAGTTCATACTGGTTCAAAAATCTTATCTCACATTCTGGACATTTAAATGGCTTTGATACGAGATTAGCGTGCATTCTCCAATGTCTGCTGAGATATGAGCGGTCACTGAAGGACTTCCCACACTCTGTGCAGGTGTATGGCTTCACCCCAATGTGGACACTCTGGTGTCTAATGTAGTGTGAGATTTTGGAAAAAGATTTTCCACATTTAGAACACAAAAATGGCTTCTCTCTGAGATGGGTTCTCTTATGAAGGGAAAGATGTTGCTTGTTTGGAAAATCTTCATTACATTTTGGACACATTAACGTTTTTAATTTTTGTTCCTGATTTTCTGCATTCGGATGGGCAACTGGGTTTCTTTGAAGAATGGTGTTCTCCATGTTTCCGTATAATTGTCCATTATAAACTTTGTCTTTTATTGTGTGAGACGACATGGTCATGATTTCTGTGGGTTCATCTTTCTTGGTTTGTTCAAAACGTATATTGTTATGAAGGGCCGGAACATTTTGTTTTGTGTAATTAAAGTCCAATTTTGAGTTGTTTCATCACAAGAGACGGGTTCTTTCTTAATCTGAAGACATGGATATTGACATGTAAGATCTGTGGGTGTGGATACTCGGGGTGCTTTGAGGGTACCTCCATTAAATGACACTGGTCCCTCTTTATCAAGAGGCGACGGATATTGCAGAATATGTTCTTTGACCACTCGTGGACATGATGTGTTGGGTTTATTAAGATTCTCCATGTTGCTTGATGCTACTGTTGCAGTCCTTGTTTTCTTCAGTCTTGAAACATCCTCTTTAAATCTTTTTACTCTGTTACACATCATGGCAGGCACTTGTCCATAAATTCCTGCCGTTGTACATGTACTATTTGAGTAATCTGTTGTAAAGAAAAAGTAATTTAATATTGTGACAGCTCATTATTACTCATTCACTACAGCTATGATCAAACGGGCAAGTGAACAAGGACTTGAATTCACTATTTTGTGGAACCATAGCAAAGGTTGGTGAGAAAGGTACCAAATCCATCAAGACAGCCATATTTTAAAAAGGTTATTGGAAAGTTAGAGTCCGTTCAATGGCGGGCATTTCGATTATTACATGGGATGGAAGGCCTCTCATTCAATAAGAAATTGGAAAAGCTAGGCTTGTTTAGCTGAGAAAAAAAGACGTCTCAGAGAACATCTCATTTAGATGCATATAATCATGTGTGGTCAAAACAAAGCACTGTCACAGGACCTATTCCTTCCCAAGACCATACAAAGGACTAGATTACTACATTCACTACATATGGAGGGGATCAAGCATCTAAATAGGAAAGGATTCTTTACAGTTAGAGCAGTCAGACACTATATCAGCATTAATAAAGGGCCGGATGCTTTTCTCACAAAAAAAAAAAAAAGTTTCAACAAAAATAGTAAAAATATGTAAAAAAAAAGTCACAAAATAAAAAAACAAAAAAAACAACAAACCAATAAACACATGTTCATGTAAAAAAAAATACACATATTTGGTATTGCCCAGTCCGTAACAACCCAAACTATAAAACACGTGGAGAGAAACTATGCTTAATCATCATACAGCTGAACATGTGTGGAATAAAACGATCATTAGTGAAGAATAAAAGCGCCAAAACATTTAAAAAAACTATATAAATGTGGTATCGCTGTAATTGTACTTACGGTATCCGAAAAAAAAAAAGCTGCCTTATCAATTTTACCACAAGGAGAACAGCATAAAAATATTTCCTGAATTGCTGGATTTTGTTAATTCTGCATATATCAGAATACAAATGTAGAAAAATTATAGCCCTCAGAAAATGTTGATTTAAAAAACGCATATTTTAGTGTGTGTTGGCAGCCAAACATAAAAAAAAAAACTATATAAATCTAGTATTGCTGCAATTGCATGGACCCGAAGAATAAATCCATCAAATGACAGGAATGGCACATAAATAAATAAAATCAATTCTTCACCTGCTGTTGATTTGCTAATTCTGCCTCCTAAATATCTCAGTAAGGCTTGGAGTACATTTATCCTGCACTCTACGAGAAGAAGCACTTGCTGGGCATAATCTATGGGCACGACAACGTACTCTATAACATATGGATACTACAATGGCAGATTTGCAATTTTCACTTAGCAACATCCACTGCGGCTTGTTTCTGGAAAATACCCATGCAGTCAAAATTGTCAGTATACCTCTAGATAAATTCCCAGAGGGGTGTAATTTCCAAAATGTGGTTATTTTATGAGAAGGGGAAGGGTGGGGGGGATTCTGCTCTTTTGGCACTTAGTGGTTCTTTAAATGGAGTCTGCAAACTATTTTACAAAAATTTGTTCTCCAATAGTCAAATAGCGTTCTGTCCCGAGTCTCGCGTGTGGCTAAGCAGTACTGTACAGCCTCGTATAGTGTATTGCCCATTCAGCAAAAATTGTGTGACAAATTTTATGCCATTTTACCAATTGCTCCATGTGATGGTTTCTACTGTTTTGGCAATTTCAAATGTGACATGGCATCCACAGTCTATTCCAGACAAAATAGCACTCCAAAATTCAAATGGTGCTCCTTCCCTTCCGTTCACCCAAACAGCAATTTTTTACATTAGATATGGGGTATCCGTGAACTCAGGGAAATTGCGTAACAAATGGTATGGTCCATTTTCTCCCATTCCCTTGTGAAAATGAAAAGTTACGTAGTTCAAAAAAAGTAGTTCATTTTCAAGGTTCAATGTTATAAATTTCTGTGAAGCACCTGTGGGTTAAAGTTGCTTACTACACAGCTAGATAAACTACTAGATGGATGTAGTTTCCAAAATGGGGTCACTTGTGGGGGGTATCCACTGTTTCGGTACATCAGGGGCTCTGCAAAGATGACATGGTGTCCACTATCTATTCCAGCCAATTTTGCATTCCAAAAGTCAAATGGCGCTCCTTCCCTTCTGAGCTCTGCCGTGTGCCCACCACATATGAGGTATTGGTGTACTCCGAAGAAATTGCATGATCCATTTTCTCCTTTTACCCTTGTAAAAATGCAAAATTTGGGGCTAAGAAACATTTTTTGGTGAAAAAGCAACATTTTTTTCTTTACAAATTGCTTTAATTTCTGTGAAACATCTGAAGGATTAATAAACTTCTTCAATGTAGTTTTGAGCAGTTTGAGGGGTGCAGTATTTAGTGTCACTTTTGGATCTTTTCTATCATATAGGCCCCCCAAAGTCACGTCAAAATGGTTACCTAAATTTTCTTGGAAAAATGAGAAATTGCTGATCAACATTGAACCCTTCTAACTTCCAAACAAACAAATTATGTTTAAAAAATGATGCAGTTATAAAGTAGAAATGTGAGAAATGTTATTTATTAACTATTTTGTGTGACATAACACTGTTTTAAGAACATAAAAAAATAAAAGTTTGAAAATTACAAAATTTCCGATTTTAACAAATAAACGCAATAAATATCGTCCTAAATTTACCACTATCATGAAGTACAGTATGTCCCGAAAAAACAAATCTCAGAAGCAAGTGCTTCTGATAAGACATTTTACAAAGTTGCTTATTTTCACATGCATTATTAATTTACTAAATAAAATTTAACCCCTTAACCCCCAAGGGTGGCTTGCACGTTAATGACAGGGCCAATTTTTACAATTCTGACCACTGTCTCTTTATGAGGTAATAACTCTGGAACGCGTCAACGGATCTTAGCGATTCTGAGAATGTTTTCTCGAGACATATTGTACTTCATGATAGTGGTAAAATTTCTTCGATATAACTTGTGGTTATTTATGAAAAAAATGGAAATAGGAAAATTTTCGCCATATTTTCAAACTTTGAATTTTTATTTTCTTAAAACAGAGAAATATGTCACACAAAATAGTTAAGAAATAACATTTACCACATGTCTACTTTACATCAGCAAAATTTTGAACCAAAATTTTCTTTTGAACATTTAACTTTTTAGTCACAAAAATTATCTTTTACAAACAATTTTTTTAGTTTAACAAGGGTAAAAGGAGAAAATGGACAGAAAAAGTTGTTGTGCAATTTCTCCTGAGTATGCCGATACCCCATATGTGGGGGAAAACCACTGTCTGGGCGCACGGCAGGGCTCAGAAGGGAAGGAGCGCCGTTTGACTTTTTCAAAACAAAATTGGCTGGAATTGAGAATGTAAGCCATGTCGCATTTGGAGAGCCCCTGTTGTGCCTAAACAGTGGAAACCCCCACAAGTGACACCATTTTGGAAACTAGACCCCCTAAGGAACTTATCTAGATCTGTTGTGAGCACTTTGAACCCCCAAGTGTTTCACTAAAGTTTATAATGCCTGGGTGTGAAAAAAAAAATTTCCACAAAAATGATTTTTTAGTCCCCAATTTTTGATTTTTCCCAAGGAAATTGGACCCCAAAAGTTGTTCTCCAAATTGTCCTGAGTACACTGATACCCATATGTGGGGGGAACCACTGTTTGGGCGCACGGCAGAGCTTGGAAGAGAAGGAGCGCCATTTGACTTTTTCAAACCAAAATTGGCTGGAATCGAGATTGGACGCCATGTCGCATTTGGATAGCCCCTGATGTGCCTAAACAGTGGGAATCCCCCACAAGTGACCCCATTTTAGAAACTAGACCCCCTAAGGAACTTATCTAGATCTGTGGTGAGCACTTTGAACCCCCAAGTGCTTCACACAAGTTTATAACGTAGAGCCGTAAAATTAAAAAAATCATATTTTTTCCAGAAAAATTATCTTTTCACCCCAATTTTTAATTTCCCAAGGGTAACAACACCTCAGAAGTTATTGTGCAATTTGTTCTGAGTAGGCTGATACCCAATATGTGAGAGTAAACCACTGTTTGGGTGCATGGCAGAGCGC
>JARQOD010000003.1:259927475-259988372 GCA_033576555.1 Oophaga sylvatica | reverse complement strand
TTGTTCCTCTGTAATGAGTTGTCTGGCTCTGCATAGGGGCGCGGCCCACACCTGTCCTGCTTTTATGAGGATTGGGTGTGTACTAGAATTACTGCTCCAGCCTATCGCTGTGAAGCAGCTCATATATAAAGTTCCCCAGCCCTGATGGGCATTACCAGAGCTTCACATTGAATCCACATTGAATCCCTGAACCTAGCCGTATGTGGTTGTGTGTTCAGCTCCTGCTCTGAATTTGATCAGCTCTGGAGAGCAGATTCCCTGTTCCTGCTGTGTCTTGTTCCCTGATCCTGGATCTAACCCGGTACCTGAATGTCTGAACTGTGTTCTGTATTTCCGCCTATGCTGGGGGCTGATTACCAAGATCGCCGTTCCTGGAGGCTGTATATCCAGGCCTGTTCCTGTTGTATCTTGTTTCCTGAATCCCTGATCCTGGATCTAACCTGGTACCTGACTGTCTGAACTGTGTCCTCTGTGTTATGTTCCTGAAATCCTGCTGTGTCCTGAACCCAGTGCTAGTGACTGTGAATCCTTGCTATATAACCTGAGTTCATCTTGGAAGGAGGAGTCCGGTGTGTGCTGAGTTTCCGTTACTCTGTGCTCAGCTTCTGTGCAATTCCCGGCCAGCTCCCGTTGAGCCTGGCGGGGCTTGCACCAGACCGCTGGGGTTCCTTTTCAGATCGATACTAGATGTCCGGAGTCCGAGGACGGTGTCCTCCCTGATGACCACTGCCTGATATCCGATGTCCGACGACCACTTCCAGATGTCCGGATCCTATCCTCCTGCCTGATGTCCGGATCCTGCCGATCGTTGCCAGATGTCCGGAGCCTGCTGATCGGTGCCAGATGTCCGGAGTCCGATGCCTGTGTTCCAGTCCGTGTTCCTGTGATCCAATCCATGTTCCTGTCCGTGTTCCTGACTCCGAGACCCAATCCGTGTTCCTGATGTTCCAGTCCGTGTTCCTGACTCCCTGAGATCCAATCCATGTTCCTGTCCGTGTTCCTGACTCCCTGAGACCCAATCCGTGTTCCTGATGTTCCAATCCGTGTTCCTGATGTTCCAATCCGTGTTCCTGATGTTCCAATCCGTGTTCCCGATGTCCTGTCCGTGTTCCAGTGTCCCTGAGATCCAGTCCGTGTTCCTGATGTTCCGATGTCCTGCCGGTTCCTCCTTGGTCTACCCTGTGATGACGTCTATCCTGGGTCAGTGTCTGATGTTCTCCTGCTGAGCCTGTGCTACGCCTGAGGCCTGAGAGAGAGGCCGTCCTATTATGCCCGTGCCAGATGACCCTGGACTTCATCAACCCGTGATGACCCCGCCATCGTCTGACGTTCGTCCTGGGCCGGTGTCTGATGTTCTCCTGCTGAGCCTGTGCTACGCCCGAGGCCTGAGAGTGAGGCCATACTAGTATGCCCGTGCCAGATGATCCTGGACTGCATCTACCCGTGATGACCCCGCCATCGTCTGAAGTCTGTCTGAGGTCGGTGTCTGATGTTCTCCTGCTGAGCCTGTGCTACGCCTGAGGCCTAAGAGAGAGGCCGCCCAAGTATGCCCGTGCCAGATAACCCTGGACTGCATCTACCCGTGATGTCCTCCTGCACTCGTCTGTGATCATGAGTCGTGTACTCTTCTCTGATGTGCGGAATCGGGAGTCCGGTCTTATGTTCTGTTATGTACTGTGTTTCTTTAAGTAAACTTTATGTTCTTCATACCTGAAGTTGTGCGGTGTTGTCTAGTCCTGCAGGTCGCCATCTTGCCCACATGCTCAGCTACCACGGATCCCGGTCGCTGCCCTTCCCTAGTCCGGGCAGGCCCGGGTCTCCCTCCGTGGTCCAGTGGGTCCACATTCTCTTACCATCTGGGACGCATGCCTCACGTCGTCGTGGACTGGCGGCGTGGGAGCATTGGCTAGTTAGGCAAGCTATGCCATGTCCCGACGCCCCGCAGCCGTGGGAAGCGTCACAGAAAGCTCTGGCCATGGACTCCGCTGAGCATGTGTGGTCTGCAGGACTTTTCTCCAAGCTCCACCTGATCTACGAACTAGACTGCTTGGTCCCCACATGGTAAGTGGACTAGACTGCTCGATTCTCCGCTTGGTCAGCGGTTCGGACTTTTCGAGCTATGAACTCTGCTGCCATATTGTGAACTGTGGGACTTACCGCCAAACCCAAGTGAATTTTCTGGGGAATTTTTTTTTACTTGGGTCTTCAGAAGAGGGGGCCTGAGGAGGGGGATACTGTAACGCTGGTATTGTCTGTACTTTGTTTTCCAGCGTTACTCTGCATGTCTTTTGCATTAACCCTTCTGCTCCTTTCCCCCTAACCAGCTGGGATACTGTTGTCTGTTACCTGTATGGATGCTGCTCAGTTCCCAGCTCTGCTGCGTGGCCGTACTTGCGTGAGTGTCTCCGCTGCGTTGCATGACCACCCGCATGTGCGGTTCCTGACCTGCTGCAGAAGCCATCCGTAGCTTGCAAAGTCCTCTGCAGTGATGCATGACTTACTACGTGTGTGGCAGCAGCTTCTGTCAGGCGCCTGGCCTGCTGTGAAGACCATCCGTAGGTTGCAAAGTCCTCTGCAATGGTGCATGATTTACTACGTGTGTGGCAGCAGCCACTGTCGTTGTTCCTCTGTAATGAGTTGTCTGGCTCTGCATAGGGGGCGCGGCCCACACCTGTCCTGCTTTTATGAGGATTGGGTGTGTACTAGAATTACTGCTCCAGCCTATCGCTGTGAAGCAGCTCATATATAAAGTTCCCCAGCCCTGATGGGCATTGCCAGAGCTTCACATTGAATCCACATTGAATCCCTGAACCTAGCCGTATGTGGTTGTGTGTTCAGCTCCTGCTCTGAATTTGATCAGCTCTGGAGAGCTGATTCCCTGTTCCTGCTGTCTTGTTCCCTGATCCTGGATCTAACCCGGTACCTGAATGTCTGAACTGTGTTCTGTATTTCCGCCTATGCTGGGGCTGATTACCCAGATCCAGTGACTGTGAATCCTTGCTATATAACCTGAGTTCATCTTGGAAGGAGGAGTCCGGTGTGTGCTGAGTTTCCGTTACTCTGTGCTCAGCTTCTGTGCAATTCCCGGCCAGCTCCCGTTGAGCCTGGGGGCTTGCACCAGACCGCTGGGGTTCCTTTTCAGATCGATACTAGATGTCCGGAGTCCGAGGACGGTGTCCTCCCTGATGACCACTGCCTGATATCCGACGTCCGACGACCACTTCCAGAAGTCCGGATCCTATCCTCCCTGCCTGATGTCCAGATCCTGCCGATCGTTGCCAGATGTCCGGAGCCTGCTGATCGGTGCCAGATGTCCGGAGTCCGATGCCTGTGTTCCAGTCCGTGTTCCTGTGATCCAATCCATGTTCCTGTCCGTGTTCCTGACTCCCTGAGACCCAATCCGTGTTCCTGATGTTCCAGTCCGTGTTCCTGACTCCCTGAGATCCAATCCATGTTGCTGTCCGTGTTCCTGACTCCCTGAGACCCAATCCGTGTTCCTGATGTTCCAATCCGTGTTCCTGATGTTCCAATCCGTGTTCCTGATGTTCTAATCCGTGTTCCCGATGTCCTGTCCGTGTTCCAGTGTCCCTGAGATCCAGTCCGTGTTCCTGATGTTCCGATGTCCTGCCGGTTCCTCCTTGGTCTACCCTGTGATGACGTCTATCCTGGGTCAGTGTCTGATGTTCTCCTGCTGAGCCTGTGCTACGCCTGAGGCCTGAGAGAGAGGCCGTCCTAGTATGCCCGTGCCAGATGACCCTGGACTTCATCAACCCGTGATGACCCCGCCATCGTCTGACGTTCGTCCTGGGCCGGTGTCTGATGTTCTCCTGCTGAGCCTGTGCTACGCCCGAGGCCTGAGAGTGAGGCCATACTAGTATGCCCGTGCCAGATGATCCTGGACTGCATCTACCCGTGATGACCCCGCCATCGTCTGAAGTCTGTCTGAGGTCGGTGTCTGATGTTCTCCTGCTGAGCCTGTGCTACGCCTGAGGCCTAAGAGAGGCCGCCCAAGTATGCCCGTGCCAGATAACCCTGGACTGCATCTACCCGTGATGTCCTCCTGCACTCGTCTGTGATCATGAGTCGTGTACCCTTCTCTGATGTGCGGAATCGGGAGTCCGGTCTTATGTTCTGTTATGTACTGTGTTTCTTTAAGTAAACTTTATGTTCTTCATACCTGAAGTTGTGCAGTGTTGTCTAGTCCTGCAGGTCGCTATCTTGCCCACATGCTCAGCTGCCACGGATCCCGGTCGCTGCCCTTCCCTAGTCCGGGCAGGCCCGGGTCTCCCTCCGTGGTCCAGTGGGTCCACATTCTCTTACCATCTGGGACGCATGCCTCACGTCGTCGTGGACTGGCGGCGTGGGAGCATTGGCTAGTTAGGCAAGCTATGCCATGTCCCGACGCCCCGCAGCCGTGGGAAGCGTCACAGCCTGGTCTCAAGGAGGGCAGCAAAGAAGCCACTTCTCTCCAGAAAAAACATCATGGACAGACTGATATTCTGCAAAAGGTACAGGCAGTGGACTGCTGAGGACTGGGGTAAAGTTATTTTCTCTGATGAATCCCCTTTTCGATTGTTTGGGACATCAGGAAAACGCCTCATTCGGAGAAGACAAGGTGAGCGCTACCACCAGTCTTGTCTCATGCCAACTGTTAAGCATCCTGAAACCATTCATGTGTGGGGTTGCTTCTCAGCCAAGGGAATCGGCTCTCTCACAGTCTTGCCTAAAAACACAGCCATGAATAAAGAATGGTACCAGAATGTCCTCCAAGAGCAACTTCTCCCAACCCTCTAAGAGCAGTTTGGCGATCAACAATGCCTTTTCCAGCATGATGGAGCACCTTGCCATAAAGCAAAGGTGATAACTAAATGGCTCAGGGAACAAAACATAGAGATTTTGGGTCCATGGCCTGGAAACTCCCCAGATCTTAATCCCATTGAGAACTTGTGGTCAATCATCAAGAGACGGGGGGACAAACAAAAACCTAAAAATTCTGACAAAATGAAAGCATTGATTGTGCAAGAATGGACTGCTATCAGTCAGGATTTGGTCCAGAAGTTGATTGAGAGCATGCCAG
This sequence comes from Oophaga sylvatica, assembly GCA_033576555.1. NCBI lineage: Eukaryota > Metazoa > Chordata > Amphibia > Anura > Dendrobatidae > Oophaga > Oophaga sylvatica. The sequence continues at coordinate 259,983,295 of JARQOD010000003.1, read as the reverse complement.
GGAGAATTGCAGAGGTCCTGAAGAAGAAGGGTCAACACTGCAAATATTGACTTGCTGCATTAACTCATTCTAACTGTCAATATAAGCTTTTGTTACTCATATGTTTGCAATTATTATATTTCTGTCTGTGATAAAAACATCTGTCAAACACACATAAAACCAGAGGGCAGCAGATCATGTGAAAATATAATATTTGTGTCATTCTCAAAACTTTTGGCCATGACTGTACACCTTCGGCCTGGGATAGCTCATAAGAGTCCCACGGTTTTCATTATAATCTCTATGCTGATGACACACAGATCTACCTCTCTGGCCCAGATATCACCTCTTTACTAACCAGAAGCTCACAATGTCTATTCCCTAGCTCATCCTTGTTCTCTTCTCGATTTCTAAAACTTAACAAAGACAAAACAGAATTCATCATTTTTCCCCCATCTCACTCAACCTTCCCAAGAGACCTATCCATCAAAGTCCATGTCTGCTCACTCTTTCCAGTCACACAAGCTCACTGCTTTGTGGTAACCCTTGACTCTGCTCTCTCCTTCAAACCACATATCTAAGCATTTTCTACCTACTGCCGACTCCAACTAAAAAAGTTTTCCCGGATCCGTAGATTCCTTAACCAAGAACCTGCAAAAACACTATTACATGCCCTCATCATCTCCCGTCTTGACTACTGCAACCTCCTATTCTGTGGCCTCCCTTCTAACACTCTCGCAACCCTCCAATTTATACTAAACTCTGCTGCCCGCCTAAGCCTCCTGTCCCTCCGCTATTCCCCGGCCTCTCCTCTCTGACAATCTCTTCACTGTTTCCCCATTGCCTAGAGACTACAGTTCAAAATCCTTACTATGACGTTCATAGCCATCCACTACCTGCCTCCTCCATATATCTGTTAGTCTCCTGATACTTTCCTGCACGCAACTTCCAATCCTCACAAGGTCTTCTTTTCTACTCCCCTCTTATCTCCTTTTCTCATAATCGTATACAAGATTTCTCCCATGCATCCCTCCTACTCTAGAACTCTCTACCCAACATATTAAACTCTTGCCTACCGTGGAAACCTTCAAAACGAACCTGAAGACCTACATCTTCTGCCAAGCCTGCAACCTGCAATAACACTCGTTCCACCATACCGCAGCACGACCAGCTCTTCCCTTACCTACTATATCCACACGCATCCCTTGTAGACTGTAAGCACTCGCGGGCAGGGTCCTGTATCCTTTACCAGTCGGTGACATGTATTGTTCATGATTACTGTACTTGTTTTTATTATGTATACCCCTCATCACATGTAAAGCACCATGGAATAAATGACGCTATAATAATAATAAATAATACTACGTCGGCACCATTAAAGCCTATGGCCTCGTTGGCACATACGCCTGAATCCCGTTTTGCAAGGAGTTTGGATACAAGCCCTGACGGGACCACTGAACATGGCCCAGAATGTAATGTGAAAGGAGCCTAAGTCAAGAGTAGTTGTGTCACTGCTCTGAACAAAAGGATCTAGCACAGTTAAGAATGGCAGCCACAGTATTACAAAGATTTATATGGCCCCTCAAGAGGAGATAGTTACTAGTGATATTATTACACAGCCAAGCAAATCTGACAGGTCTACCCCTATGCACGCATGGGGGAGAGACTTGTCACTAAAGGGGAGCGGCTGGTGAGAAGTCAGGGATTAGCCATTCCGAGTAGTCACCTGTGCAGCTTGGTTCACAGTGTTTCAGAGACAAAAAAAATACATGGCTGAAATCATGCAACCAGTGTCTAATACATGCTGGCCGTGGTTCAGGCAGCATGTATCCTCTGTCTGGCTTCCGTTAAATCTAGGGCATGTGTCAGCGGCATAAACATGAATGGAGTGTGTATGTGGTTCTTGGTCTCCATATTCTTCATATTATCTTGCCAATTGCTAGTATGTCCTGTGTCAGCAGATTGTCTTTTACCCATCATGTAATAACAAGAATAGCATGTGTACAAGAACGGGAAAGCAATGGTCAATGTCGGAGGGAGACAAGGTTTGCGTGGCCTAAATAACGCCCCATAGAGGATATAGGGAAAGTTTACAGAGCAGATATGGTTGGGTTGTAGTCCTGAAGTTGTTTTAAACCAAGCGTACACTTTTATAATTCATTTGATTTAGTAATTTATTGTTTGTGCAAATCTTGGCTGTGGTAAAAAAAAAAAAATTATAATATCATCTGACATGCAGGCCCCAAATCATCAATGTTGTTTCTCCAGTTTTCTAGAGTAATTTGCTCCTTTATAGTGGTTTCAGTATTTGTACTTTAGGCTTTATAAGATTTGTACCATTTTTCTTTTCTTTAAGGTTTTTATTTTTCCTTCACAACTAAGCTTATCCAGATGTTTTAGACAGATACATGAAATGTGACTTTTACCAAATATCGTTTTTTTTGTTTGTTTGTTTTTTAAACATGTGACGCCAGTAACTGCCTGAGAGGTTTCCTGTGGAGTTTTTAATTTGGCGCATTTTAGACATACGTTCGACTTTTTGCGCTAAAAAGTCACCAAAAAAAATCAATTAAAGTAAACAATAAAAAGCATTTTTCTTTTGGTGTCAAAGTCATAAACTTCATGCACCATTTTGAACAAAGCGAATACCACAAGACAAAAAGAAGAGGGACTCATGGGCCACAGTATGCGGCGATTCTTCACTATTGCAATAAGTCATGGTACAGATTCAGAGCATCTCAATCTAGATTGGCTGTTTTCACTGTCAGACCAATGAATGCTTGCATTTACACACAACAGTTTGTGGGTTTTACAAGCAAATGTTTTCGCATATCTGAAGAACATAAGGAACCCCATATCTACAGACATGTATTACAATGTTATAGTCACAGACAGAACAGATTTCACCTGGGGATACTTGGATGTTCTCCAGCACGGCTTGCTTGTACATTTCCTTGTGTCCTTCTATATACTCCCACTCCTCCATGGAGAAATGGACGGTGACATCCTGACACCTTATAGGAACCTGACACACAATGACACAGTCATCATCCAGACACATTAACCCTTGTGTTACTGTATAATGTCCCAGTATTCCCAGCAGCGCTCACCTCTCCGGTCAGGAGCTCAATGATCTTGTTGGTGATGTCCAGGATCTTCTGATCATTGTTTCTGTCATGTAACAGTGACTTAGGTGAAGACCCCTTCTTGATTGGGATCGGAGTCCGGCGCCATCTTAGTGAAATGTGTGGATGGTTGCTGGATGTCACACCCTCTCCAGATGTCTTCTTCACTACTGTGTAATCCTGTGTATGAAGAGAAACACTGATAAATGTCATTATATACATTCCCAGAATCCCTTACCTCTCCAGTCAGTAATGTCCATTATTAACAGCGCCAAGATTCTGGCTATGTCAGATATTTTCCAAAATCTCTCACCTACATGATCCTGTATTAAAGACATTTTCCAGCATTTTACATTTATTGGTCTAAGCTTAGAGTAGGCAATCAACTTGTGGTTGGAGCTCTCTTCTGAACGGTTCCCTCTTAACAATGGCCACAGTACATGTGTTTCCACTACAGGGAGCGGGCTCAGGAACTGAACCTGCTTCGTTAAGCACAAGTGTTGGTTGTTTTACAAATTTTCACCAAAGAATAATCTGGCATCAGTTTAATCTTTTAAAATATTGCTGTCAAGCAAGACAGCGACAAGTAGAAAGCCTCCAAGATGGCCACTTTCACGTTGGAGCCCATTGACCTCAATGCGATTGCCGAGTGTTGTTTGGTTGCCATGGTAGTCAGGAGCCTTCTGAAGGCCTCAATGACTGCTATGGTATTATTCCGATGAAGACCAACCTGTAAGCTTCGTAGGACATAATTAATTTTACAATATATTGTATTAACCATGTATTGTATAGATGATCAAGAGATTGTAGGTTCAAGTCCAATAAGGAGACTAATAAAAAGTTCAAACAACATTGAAAGCTGCCAAAGGTAGATCTGCAGCAGATAAAACTGTGTTTATCAAAACTGATACCTGGCAGCTTTCTGTGTTCACTGTGCATAGACAGAAAGCTGCCAATCAGTGGGGTGGGAGGGGTTATACAGAACTCATGAATATGTAGGACTACATGGCAGCAGATTTACTAGTCCTCTAGTAATAATCTACTGATAAAACATTCGTTTTATCAGAACTACAGCAAGTTGCCCTGTAAGTGACACATAGCTGGAATCGAGGTCTCTGTTCATACATTATATTGCTGTTACATTAAGTTAAAAGAAGACCATCATAGACCAGTGAAACCATTCACCTTTACAGAACACAACAGCAAATACAGAGAAACATAATAAAAAAAAGCTTCCTGTGTCAATCTATGGTATAACCAGGTTTTTATGTCATTAATTTACTCATCACACAGAGAAGAACATCACTGCCTGACACGTCTAACAGTAGCCTATCTCCCATCGTCATCTTTCAAGGGAGAGTCGGGAGGCCCCCATACACATTACAATCTTCTGCAGAATGTAATCTTATGTGTGTTGGGGTCTATACAATTTACCATCCATATCTATCTATTCATCCCTACAACCGTAAAATGACTGCAGGGTTTATCCAAGTGCCACTGCCCCCTTTGTTCTGCTTATAGGTCAGGGGTGGATCCCCCACAAACAGGGCTCTGGAGTTGTTAAGCCAAACCACGGACTCCACAGCACTGCCTCACTACTGAGCATGTACATACCCCGACCCTACAGCACTGCCTCACTACTGAGCATGTACATACCCCGACCCTACAGCACTGCCTCACTACTGAGCATGTACATACCCCACCACACAGCACTGCCTCACTACTGAGCATGTACATACCCCGACCACACAGCACTGCCCCACTACTGAGCATGTACATACCCCGACCACACAGCACTGCCCCACTACTGAGCATGTACATACCCCGACCCTACAGCACTGCCTCACTACTGAGCATGTACATACCCCCCCACCACACAGCACTGCCTCACTACTGAGCATGTACATACCCCGACCACACAGCACTGCCCCACTACTGAGCATGTACATACCCCGACTACACAGCACTGCCTCACTACTGAGCATGTACATACCCCGACTCCACAGCACTGGTCACTACTGAGCATGTACATACCCCGACCCCACAGCACTGTCTCACTACTGAGCATGTACATACCCCGACCCTACAGCACTGCCTCACTACTGAGCATGTACATACCCCGACCCTACAGCACTGCCTCACTACTGAGCATGTACATACCCCCACCACACAGCACTGCCTCACTACTGAGCATGTACATACCCCGACCACACAGCACTGCCCCACTACTGAGCATGTACATACCCCGACCACACAGCACTGCCCCACTACTGAGCATGTACATACCCCGACCCTACAGCACTGCCTCACTACTGAGCATGTACATACCCCCACCACACAGCACTGCCTCACTACTGAGCATGTACATACCCCGACCACACAGCACTGCCCCACTACTGAGCATGTACATACCCCGACTACACAGCACTGCCTCACTACTGAGCATGTACATACCCCGACTCCACAGCACTGGTCACTACTGAGCATGTACATACCCCGACCCCACAGCACTGTCTCACTACTGAGCATGTACATACCCCGACCACACAGCACTGCCTCACTACTGAGCATGTACATACCCCGACCCCACAGCACTGCCTCACTACTGAGCATGTACATACCCTGACCACACAGCACTGCCTCACTACTGAGCATGTACATACCCCGACTCCACAGCACTGCCTCACTACTGAGCATGTACATACCCTGACTCCACAGCCCTGCCTCACTACTGAGCATGTACATACCCCGACCCCACAGCACTGCCTCACTACTGAGCATGTACATACCCCGACCCCACAGCACTGTCTCACTACTGAGCATGTACATACCCCGACCCCACAGCACTGCCTCACCACTGAGCATGTACATAAAGTGCAGCACAGATCCTTAGATCAGTAATAGAACAGACATTTATAGAATTTTTCATAACTTTCCCAAATTATTATGAAAAGAGTCACAGCACATCCTGCACTGAACTACTGAACCCAATTTATTATATATTTTAGGAGTCAGAATTGGTCCTTTTTATACCAACTCCACAGCCCTGCCCACAAATGTAGAATAAACACAAAAGTCCTGATTCATAGTTTGCGTATTGCTTCTTCTTTTAAGTCACTTTTTTTATCTTGTGGCATTTACTGATGTTTATTACGCCAAATTCATCACAACACATGGTTCATGAATTTTGTTCCAAGTCAAAAATGGTCTTTTCTTTCCAAGTCAAAAATAAAAACACATCTTTTTGAAAATGTCGCAAAAATTGCCCAAAAAATTACTGACATACATAAAATCACTTCAGAGGGACACAGCAGTACATATGCAATAAATTGTGTCTTCAAAAAAAAAAAAAAAGGCGCAAAGCACCAAAAACGAAAAAAAAAAAGACAATGGAAATTGACTCGGACCCAAAATCAGAAAGAGAACAAAAGAAGTGATGTCATGGGACATGACAACACAAACCCACTTTCAAACTAAAATAAATACACAGAACACCATATAGAGTCATGGCCAAAAGTTTTGAGAATGACACAAATATTATATTTTCACATGATCTGCTGCCCTCTGGTTTTAATGTGTGTTTGACAGATGTTTTTATCACAGACAGAAATATAATTGCAAACATATGAGTAACAAAAGCTTATATTGACAGTTAGAATAAGTTAATGCAGCAAGTCAATATTTGCAGTGTTGACCCTTCTTCTTCAAGACCTCTGCAATTCTCCCTGGCATGCTCTCAATCAACTTCTGGACCAAATCCTGACTGATAGCAGTCCATTCTTGCACAATCAATGCTTTCATTTTGTCAGAATTTTTAGGTTTTTGTTTGTCCACCCGTCTCTTGATGATTGACCACAAGTTCTCAATGGGATTAAGATCTGGGGAGTTTCCAGGCCATGGACCCAAAATCTCTATGTTTTGTTCCCTGAGCCATTTAGTTATCACCTTTGCTTTATGGCAAGGTGCTCCATCATGCTGGAAAAGGCATTGTTGATCGCCAAACTGCTATTGGAGGGTTGGAAGAAGTTGCTCTTGGAGGACATTTTGGTACCATTCTTTATTCATGGCTGTGTTTTTAGGCAAGACTGTGAGAGAGCCGATTCCCTTGGCTGAGAAGCAACCCCACACATGAATGGTTTCAGGATGCTTAACAGTTGGCATGAGACAAGACTGGTGGTAGCGCTCACCTTGTCTTCTCCGAATGAGGCGTTTTCCTGATGTCCCAAACAATCGAAAAGGGGATTCATCAGAGAAAATAACTTTACCCCAGTCCTCAGCAGTCCACTGCCTGTACCTTTTGCAGAATATCAGTCTGTCCATGATGTTTTTTCTGGAGAGAAGTGGCTTCTTTGCTGCCCTCCTTGAGACCAGGCCTTGCTCCAAGAGTCTCCGCCTCACAGTGCATGCAGATGCACTCACACCTGCCTGCTGCCATTCCTGAGCAAGCTCTGCACTGCTGGTAGCCCGATCCCGCAGCTGAAACACTTTTAACCCCTTCATGACCTGTGACACAGCGTATGTGTCATGAAAGGATCGCGTTCCTGCGGGTCGGGTGACCGGGGTCACTGAAAGGTTACCCAACACGCAGGCACAAGACCCTTTGTGCTTCACCACAGGGGGGTTGGCTTAACCCCTACGTGGCTACGATCGCTCTGATTGGCTGTTAAAAGTGAAACAGTGCTCCCTTTATTCCGAGCCCCGACGTGTGCCCAAACAGTGGTTTACCCCCACATATGGGGTATCAGCGTACTCAGTAAAAATTGCACAACAACTTTGGGGTCTAATTTCTCCTGTTACTCTTGGGAAAAAAAAATTGGGGACTAAAAAAATGATTTTTGTGGAAAAAAAATGATTTTTTATTTTCACAGCTCTGCGTTATAAACTTCTGTGAAGAACTTGGAGATTCAAAGTGCTCACCACACATCTAGAGGAGTTCCTTGGGGATCTAGTTTCCAAAATGGGGTCACTTCGGGGGTTTCTACTGTTTAGGCACATCATGGGCTCTGCAAACGTAACATGATGCCCACAGACCATTCCATCAAGTCGGCATTTCAAAACATCACTACTTCCCTTCCGAGCCCCGACGTGTGCCCATACAGTAGTTTTCTCCCACATATGGGGTACCAGTGTACTCAGGACAAACTGTACAACAACTTTTGGGGTCCAATTTCTCCTGTTACCCTTGTGAAAATAAAAAAATTGTGGGTTATAAAAATCAGTTTTTGAGGAAAAAAATTATTTTTTGTTTTTACAGCTCTGCATTATAAACTTCTGTGAAGCACGTGGGGTACAAGGTGCTCACCACACATCTGAATAAGTTCCTTTGGGGTCTAGTTTACAAAATGGGGTCACTTGTGGTTGATTTCTACTGTTTGGGCACATCAGGGACTCTGCAAACGAAGCAAGATGCCCGCAGACCATTCCATCAAGTCGACATTTCAAAGCGTCACTACATCCCTTCCGAGCATTGACGTGTGCCCAAACACTGGTTACCCCCCACATATGGGGTACCAGCGTACTCAGGACAAACTGGACAACAACTTTTGGGGTCCAATTTCTCCTGTAACCATTGTGAAAATAAAAAATAGGGGCTAAAAAAATCATTTTTGAGAAAAAAATGATTTTTTATTTTCAAGGCTGTGAGTTATAAACTTCTGTATAGCACCTGGGGGTTCAAAGTGCTCACTGTGCATCTAAATAAGTTCCTTGGGGGTCTAGTTTCCAAGATGGGGTCACTTGTGGGGGTTTCTACTGTTTAGGCACATCAGGGGCTCTGCAAACGCAACATGACACCCGCATAACATTCCATCAAGTCTGCATTCCAAAATGGCGTTCCTTCCCTTCTGAGCTCTCCCATGCGCCAAAACAGTGGTTCCCCCCCACATATGGGGTATTGGTGTACTCAGGACAAATTGCACAACAACTTTTGTGGCCCAATTTCTCCTGTTACCCTTGTGAAAATAAAAAATAGCGGGCTAAAAAATCATTGTTGAGGAAAAAAATGATTTTTTTATTTTCACTGCTCTGCGTTATAAACTTCTGTGAAGCACTTATGGGTTCAGAGTGCTCACAACACATCTAGATAAGTTCCATAAGAGGTATAGTTTCCAAAATGGTGTCACATGTGGTTTTTTTTTCATTGTTTAGGCACACAGGGGCTCTCCAAACGCATCATGGTGTCCGCTAATGATTGGAGCTAATTTTCCATTCAAAAAGTCAAATGGCGCTCCTTCCCTTCTGAGCCCTGCCGTGCGCCCAAACAGTGGTTTATGACAACATATGAGGTATCTGTGTACTCAGGAGAAATTGCCCAACAAATTTTAGGATCCATTTTATCCTGATGCCCATGCAAAAATGAAAAAATTGATGCTAAAATAAAATTTTTGTTGGAAAAATTAAAATGTCCATTTTTTCCTTCCACGTTGCTTTAGTTCCTGTGAAGCACCTGAAGGGTTAATAATCTTCTTGAATGTAGTTTTGAGTAGCTTGAGGGGTGCAGTTTTTATAATGGTGTCACTTTTGGGTATTTGCTACCATATAGACCCCTCAAAAGTGTCTTCAAATGTGAGGTGGTCCCTAAAAAAATGGTTTTGTAAATTTTGCTGTAAAAATGAGAAATCGCTGGTCAACTTTTAACCCTTATAACTTCCTAAAAAAAAAAATTTTTGCTTCCAAAATTGTGCTGATGCAAAGAACACAAGTGGGAAATGTTATTTATTAACTATTTTGTGTCACATAACTCTCTGGTTTAACAGAATAAAAATTCAAAATTTGAAAATTGCTAAATTTTCAAAATTTTCGCCAAATTTCCATTTTTTTCACAAATAAATGCAAAAATTATCGACCTAAATTTACCACTAACATGCAGCCCAATATGTCACAAAAAAAATGTCTCAGAATCGCTAGGATCCGTTGAAGTGTTCCTGAGTTATTACCTCATAAAGGGACACTGGTCAGAATTTCAAAAAATGGCAAGGTCATGAAGGGGTTAAGAGACGGTCCTGGCGCTTGCTGGTCTTTCTTGGGTGCCCTGAAGCCTTTTTGGCAACAATGGAACCTCTCTCCTTGAAGTTCTTGATGATGCGGTAGATTGTTGACTGAGGTGCAATCTTTCTAGCTGCGATACTCTTCCCTGTTAGGCCATTTTTGTGCATTGCAATGATGACTGCACGTGTTTCTTTAGAGATAACCATGGTTAACAGAAGAGAAACAATGATGCCAAGCACCAGCCTCCTTTTAAAGTGTCCAGTGGTGTCATTCTTACTTAATCATGACAGATTGATCTCCAGCCATGTCCTCATCAACACCCACACCTGTGTTAATGGAGCAATCACTGAAAAGAGGTTAGCTGGTCCTTTTAAGGCAGGGCTGCAATGATGTTGAAATGTGTTTTGGGAGATAAAGTTCATTTTCTAGCCAAATATTGACTTTGCAAGTAATTGCTGTTAAACTGATCACTCTTTATAACATTCTGGAGTATATGCAAATTGCCATTAGAAAAAGTGAAGCAGTAGACTTTGTAAAAATTAATATTTGTGTCATTCTCAAAACTTTTGGCCATGACTGTAGTGTGGAAATAAGTGGCCGTGGCGTTTATTTCAGAGTTACTTTTAAAAGTTCTTTTATTTCTTCATAACCTAAAATTCAAATATAATCCATATTTTATCAAAACCATACCAATCTCCAAATCTGCCCGGAAAAACCGGGCGATTTTCCCACAAAAATAAACGCACGACATAAAGAGATACATAGATAATGATAATAAAGCATGGGCGGGAGGGAGGGATCTTCTGTCTTCTTGTGACGACTGACCTCAGCTGATCTTAAATACACTTTCTTCTTCCCGCACTTTTTGCTCCAGCCAATAAGATTTCAAACAAAAGAGCGGGAAACCATCCAGATAAAACCGGTTAAAACCTGCTCGTGTATAACACAGCTTACTAACAGACCGTTAACCCTTCACTTCCCAACTTACTGAACTTCTGTAAAAGAAACCATATTAAACATTATGAGGGGGCTGTGTTCTCATGTGACCCCCCATTTATTTTAAAGGGGGGGTTTTCATTATCCTAAAATGACCTCACCTCTCCAGTTAGCAGGTAGATGATCTCAAAGGTAAGGTCGAGGATTCTCTCAGTCAGCGCACATGTGTCCTTTGCCATTTTTTGTGATCTCTGAAGTGTGGGCAAGGAGTACATCAGATGATCATCCTCATGTGACCAAAGGAAAGGCCTCCGCAGCTATCCAGTGTCTGAAGGAACAGAAGATGAATTGACCTTGCGTCTGACGTTCCACATGTACCGTTACTATATAGTATCACTTATTCCCTTTACTGGAGGAATTGCCACAAAGCAAACATTATGGAAACAGATTACCTCAGAAAGCCCCATAAATATTACATTGCCATTCTTGCATAATCTCGCCTACACCTATGTTATAGTGCCCGATACCTTCCAAGCAAGCATGTCATGTAGTACCTAAATAGTACAAAATATATATAATAATGCTATATAGTCTCTATTTGCCAGAGTCTGTCATAAAAAAATTTATAAGACACAAAATTTTTACACAACTCATGGTTGCAGAAAAATTGTGCGATTTTTGGCACGTCCACGTCACCAATTGAGCAGGGTTGGGGCATAACGCCACAGCTCGTATAATTCATGTCAAGCTGTGATGTGCCTGATACCAGAAATTTTCCTCCAGTCCCTGCTTTACTAACACATGTCTAAGCCTCCATCACGGGTTCCATAATTTCCTTAGAAAGAAAAATGGCAGCAGACTCACAGCTGTTTTTTCCGGTAAAATGATGCGCACATTAAAGGAGTTTTCCTGGTTTCATAAAACCACTGTTCCCCGATTGCAGCGTTCAACCCGTAGTGTTTACTGACCGTGAGAACATACTCTTAGGGCCCTGTTACACGCTTCAATGTCCCAGCGATCCCACGTGGATGGGATCGCTGGGACATCGTTAGCTGATCGCTGGTGAGCTGTCACATGGGCAGACTCACCAGCGAGCACGCTGCTATCCAATGTACACATCGGGTAACTAAGCACCGCGCGGCACTTAGTTACCCGATGTGTACCCTGGATACCAGCTCCCAGCTTCTGTTGTACGCGCTGGTAGCTCGCTGATCGTTAGTCTCCCGCTGTCACACACAGCGATGCGCGCTGGCCAGCGGCACACCAACGACGAAAAAATGGTCCAGGACATTTGAGGACGATCAGCGATACCCAGCAGGGGGGACGGTCGCCGCTGCGTGTCACATGTAGCGAGATCGCTGGCTAGGTCGCTGTTGCGTCACAAAATCGGTGACGCTTCAGCGATCTCGCTAGCAATCTCGCTATGTGAGACGGGGCTTTATAGTCAATCATGTCCAATGCCCACCATTTGTGCCTGTCACATCACAGATCTGTTTTCTGTATGTATTCCATTTTTTCAGAACAAAAAGAAAAAAATATATGAATTCCTTTTGTTACTAGTGTGAACTCAGCCTAAGGGTCTGTGCACACGCTGCGGATTCTGCTCCGGATCCGCAGAGGATTTGGCCCTGCGGATCAGCAGCAGACTCTTCTGCGTTGTACCGTACCATTATAATAATGTAAAAAAAAAAAAAAAACGCTGTGCACTTGCTGCGGATTTTTCTGCGCAGATTTGAATCAGCAGCATGTCAATTCTTTATTCGGAATCCGCAGCGCTTTTACACATGCTCCATTATAGAAATCCGCAGGTGTAAAACCGCAGGGGAAATCCACACCAAATCCACAGTAAATCTGCACTAAATCCGCAGGTAAAACGCAGATCATTTTACCTGCGGATTTAGCAAAATCCGCACGGAAAATCCGCAGCAGAATCTGCAACGTGTGCACATAGCCTAAGGCTTCAATTTTTCTCACGAGCGCTGTGTTTTTCACAGATAGAACTCGTAAGTATCAGGGCAGAGACACACTGCCGTATTTCACGTGCGAGAATCACATCGTAAGACTCGTCCTGGCTGTCGGCTCTCCTGACCTGAGCTTGACCTCTGCATAGTAATCCATCACGCTGTCTTGCTCAGGTCAGGAGAGGTGCCGGCCAGTCCGTGCAGTGCGATGCGATTATCGCACGAGTTTTACGGCCGTGTGACTCCAGCCTTAGAGTCTATAGGGTTGTGACTAGTGATGAGCAAAGGTGCTGGTATAAGGTGTTATCTGAGCATGCTCGGGTGCTAACCGAGTGTCTTAGGCGTTCTCGAAAAATGTGTCTAGTCCCTGTTGAGGCTTAATGTCTCGAAGCTGTTCGACAGGTGGAACACATGCAGAGATTTCAGACCACCAAGGACCCCACCTGCAATTTTGTCTGTTTTTTCTACCCAAGATGGATTTTAATATTTTCTAATAAATATTGATTTATTTATTCCCGCGCTGAAGATTCTTTCCACATGCAGAGATTGTCGCAATCCGTGCATGTGTTCCAGCTGTCTAATAGCCGCTAGGGCATGCAGGCGCAAGGACTCGAACATATTATTTGAGCACAATGAAGTCACTCGGTTAGTGCCTGAGCATGCTCAGATAATACCTTATACTAGCACGTTCGCTCATCAGTAGTTGTGACGTTTTTTTTATTTTTGTAGACTTAATAACGTGCACAAAATCTTGGAGACTTCTCTGATTTTGATTTAGGTCTCGGATCAATCCCAACAATGCAAGTCTATGGTCAGTGAAAAAATATTGGTCAGTACACAGATGCCATGAATGTTTTTCAGGAACTGTGTTTTGATAGGAGCTTTAGAAACTGCCATCACTGTTTTCAGCGGTGTGTAGTATGTTTCCTGATGAACTTTGACACATCATTTGACTATTTGGCGCCAACCTTTGAACCCTCATCACTATAAATGTAACTGCATTGTGTTAGGAACTCTGGTTTTCTCGTCCTGATGAAGTCTGTAGCACATACTTTGTGTCTGGACTCGGATCTATTACATGGACACCAGCAACGTAAATTTTCTGTAAATTCTCCTTTGGTCAATGTCAGTTTTTATCATCAGAGCTTGGTTAGAGTTTCATCAGTTTTTCTTGAATTAAAAAAAAAAAGTGATGAAGGTTTCTCAAGCGTCTCATAACAAAGTCTCTGAAAATTGGACAAATGACATCCGAGTGCCGTCCGATCTATTATAGATCCATAAACTTGCGTTGGGGAGCTCAAGCCTGTTATTTTGTGTGGATCACTCAATCCGCAAAACTACATGGACATGGGAACTAACCCGTAGACTACAATAGGAGTCAGCCTTATCCATGAAAAATACAAACCGAACATGTATGAGAAAAACTGAAGTGTGAATGAGGCCCTAGACTGTAAATCGGACCAGGGTGAGACATGTTTCTCCTCCTTTTATGTAGACCACTGGTCAGCAAGAAAAAACAATGACGCATCCCATAGAATAGGACAGCATGTGGTTGACAAAAATGAATGTCTGATGCGCTCAGTATCTTAGCAGCCCCATACCTATAATTACCATTGTCCGGTGACTGGTGTGTATACAGGCAGAGGTATCGGTGGCTGGCACTTACTGCTTCCGGGGAGGCAGGAGATGAAGTGAACACTAGGCCCTTGGTCAACCTGCCTGATAACTCCTCAAGGATGCCCGCACAGTACCCATGAAAATCTGCCAATCCCCTCGATCAGGAGAGCCATAGAGCATTACTATAATGCCTGCAGAATAGTCCGGCACTGGGCAAGTCCTGCTGATGGTTGTGGCAGAGAAGGACATCTGCATGGACCCCAGCTGCCATCATGTCCCCCACTCCTGGTAAGCACTCCTAGTGCTAGAAGGCCATTCTATACCGGTCTCCTAGAATTCTACCATTCCTTCTACCCTCCCACTCACTAGATCTCCTGCTTCTAGTAATAAGGGAGCCATCATATCTCCTATAAGCCCCATTATGCAGTGTCAGCCCCCCTATGATGGAGTAATGCACATGGTACCCCACACACCACACAGCAGACTCCTGGCATTACCTTCCTTTGTAAGTTAGATTGTTTGTCACATGCTGCAGGGATAGTCACACAGCCTGGAAGTAGTTGCTGATGCAGGGAGTTGTGGGAGATGTAGTTTCTGGCTGTGTCTAGCAGTAGCCACTAGAGGGAACACTTTTCTTTATCTTCTGTCTTATACTGTGGAGCCATCTTGTGTGTGACCATTTCATCTATGAAACAAAAGAAATAGAAAGATGGAGCTCTGTGCAGCCGTCGTGCATTTTAGTTTGGTCCCAATGTTATGTCCACAGTTATCTTTATTTTTTTTCTTTATTTTTTTTATATAGCGCTAACATATTCCGCAGCGCTTACAGTTTGCACACATTATCGTCGCTGTCCCTGAAGGGGCTCACAATCTAGATTCCCTATCTGTATGTTTTTGGAGTGTGGGAGAAAACCCACGCAAACACGGGGAGAACATACAAACTCCTTGCAGATGTTGTCCTTGGTGGGATTCGAACCCAGGACTCCAGCGCTGCAATGCTATCCACTGAGCCACCGTGCTGCCCAGTTATCTACATTGTATAACACTGTGACGTGCCAACCATGATTTACCGGATAGCACACGGTCATATGTTATACTATGGGTCACTGCAGGTCTGCGTTTTTTCTCAAGCCGATTAGGAATGAGAAAAAGATTGCAGCATGCTGCGAGTGACTCTGTAAATCAGGTCATGTGCACCCATACAAGTCTATGGGAATATCGGACTGCCCTCGGATATCATCCGAGTGCAGTCCAACATCCACTGACTCAGACAATGGAGATGATAGATGATAGAGAAATTAAGTTCTCTGTCTTCTCCGTGCCTGTGATACGATTCTCTCATGGTAAACAGAAACTCTGATCAGAATTTGAGCTGAGTCATTAGCATAATCGATCTGATTCTCTCGTAGGAGAGAATCATCAGTCGTGTGACCCCCATGCGGCGCATGATTTTTTTTTTCTTGCACAAATTGCAATGTGATATGATGCACTAATTTTTCCAAAATAAATAGAAACTGAGGAAGGGTTTATATCATTATCAGTGTATTTTCCCCACAGATAGATACATTGTATTTTATAGGGCTCTTTACCTGTCCATTTATATGTGCAGCTTAATGGACAACATGTCCTAGTCTGGACCGTTTTGTGGACAGACTTCACCCATTCAAGCAAATGGTGTATGAAAAAGATGGACAAGACAAGGCTGGCACCTGTGCATCAAAATGTTTGTTCCCCATATAATAATAAAGCCTATACTCACCTCCTATGCCGTTCCCGCAGTGTCGGCACTCGCTCTCCCAGGGCTCCAGTGCGGTTGTTGTGACACATGAATCTGGCGCCCAATCAGCACTGGGGTCACAGATCGAATATGTAGCGCTGTAGCTGCTCTCTGACTTCCTCTTCCTTCTTAATTCGACAGGAGGCGGGGACAGTGACCCCAGTGCTGATTGGGCGATGGTGTCACATGTCACAACACCACAGGAGAGCTCCGGTAGAGCGAGTGCCGACACTGCGGGAACGGCCCAAGCACGGGAAGTGAGTATAAGCTTTTTTATTTTATGGGGCCAAGCGAGGAGTATGAGAAGTTGTCCAAATAGTGGATAACTTCTTTAGTACGTCCAGGACAGGAGAAGTGGCAATGTGCCGTATATATTGTGACAAGGTCACTGGTGCCGTACACGAGAGAGATATGTGTCACAAACATTGCTTTCCTGTATGATGTGAAAGCAATAAGTGTTTTCTCCAGCATGATATGTGCTGAGAGCAATCCAGTTGCTATATGGGCATGGCTTTTATGGTGGGTAGGTCAGAGATGGGTGGGATGCCTAACCACCATATATCCACCTCCAGTGTGTGGCTGGAGGGAGTTACGGTAGTTCCCACTGTCAGTAACCAGCAGCGCTTTGGACGCAGCACATGTCCGCTCCATCCAAAGCGCTGCCGGCTTTGGAAGGCAGGTGATTCCGCATTTGTTCAGTGAACCGTGCGGAATCACCGCGTCCAATACATTGTATGGGGACATTTACCTTGCGGAGACTGAGCGTTTCCGCAAGATAAATAGACATGCCGCGGTCTGAAAAGACGTGCCGCATGTGCGTCTCCGCAGGAAAGCCACAGGTGCCAGAGCACGCATAGTGGAGATGGCATTTCTTCAAATCCCATCCACTATGCTTTAACATCTGGCCACTGCGGGTTGGACGCTGCTGATGTACACAGCGTTCAACCCGCAGCATATACTGACCGTGGGAACATACATTTTTAATGTCCAGCTAGTGTTTTTTTCTCTGTCTGTGTTGTATGGAGGCAAGGAAGCCCCCAGACAGACTCTCCTCTGAGAGTTGCCATATGTGTTGTCTTAGAAGTACTGGGAAGGACTTTGAATTAACTGTTTACTTTCTTTTGAACCAGAAAGGCTGTTTTTTTTCTGTTACCATTTTGGGCTTTGGGTTTATGATGCAATAAACCACCCAGAAACTTCAACCCCACGTGTGCCTGTGTCTACCTCGAGGAGCAGCAAAGTGAGCCAATCTTCCACAAGTGGTGTTTCGGATGCGGGCAAATGTTCCAGGAACTCGAGTAGCAGTGGACAAATCGTACATCCTGGGTTAAGGCGGTTATAGCATACCTCCCAACCGTCCCGAATTGAGCGGGACAGTCCCGATTCTAACCCTCCCACCCGCTGTCCAGGTCGGGACACTGTGTCCCGCAGTGAGAAGCCGCCATGCCCCCCATCGTCGCCCTCCCAGCTCTCCACTTCAGCTTCTTACAGCAGAGCAATAATGTTGCTGTGCTGTCCTCTTATGTGCGAGCAGGACCTGTGATGAGGTCACAGGAGGGGAGGAGTTAGGTGTCACATGGTCAGGCTCCTCCGTGTGTGCAGGTCTCTGCTGTGCTGGTTGTCATGGTGCTGGATGAGGGTAAGTTTATGTGCGAGGTCAGGAGGGGTTTACAGTGTGGATGTAGCAGAGCTCTGTGTGCGATGTGTACGGAGCGGAGCCGTGTGTGCGAGGTGTACGGAGCAGAGCCGTGTGTGTGCGAGGTGTACGGAGCGGAGCCGTGTGTGTGTGAGGTGTACGGAGCGGAGCCGTATGTGTACGAGGTTGATGTAGCAGTGCTGTGTGTGTACGGGGCGTACGAAATGGAGCGCTGTGTGTAAGAAGTGTATGGAGCTGAGCCGCTCAGCTCCGTACACTTCATAGACTCAGGGCTCCATGCTTGAGCCGTGTGTGTACGTAGCAGAGCAGAGCCATGTGTGTATGGGGTGTACGGAGTGGAAACACGTGTGTATGGTGCAAAGCTGCATGTGTACAAGGTTTACGGAGCAGAACTGCATGTGTACGAGGTGTACAGAGCTTGGCTGCGTGTGTACGAGGTTTACGGAGTGGAGCCGTGTGTGCGTGAGGTGTACAGAGCGGAGCCGCATGTGTACGAGGTTTATGGAGTGAAGCCGTGTGTGTACTGAGTGGAGCCGTGTGTGCGCGAGGTGTACGGAGCGGAAGCGTGTGTGTACGAGGCATACAAAGCGGTACCGTGTGTGTATGAGGTGTGCAGAGTCGTGTGTGTACAAGGTGTATGGTGGGGAGCATTCATACCTCCCAACCGTCCCAGATCCAGCGGGACAGTCCCGATTGAGAGTCTGCCCCACTGTCCCGGCTGGGAGCTTACTTTTCCCATGGACATAGAAGTACACGGCGAAGCCCCGAGGAGCACTTTCAAATTCGCACGTGACGTTCCACAGGAAGTGACGTGCTAGAAGCTGACCGGAAATGAGGTAATTTCGGGAGGAGATTGTGAAGGAACCATGGAAGCACTTCAGGGAATGCTTCAGATCCATTACTGTGTCCTCCTCCGACAGCTCGGACAGCGGGATCGCCTTGGACTCGGGGATGTCGGCCATGTGAGCGGATCACGATATGTCCTGCATCAGGAGACTCAGGTGGGCACTACAATGGGAGCCGAGCTGCTATAGTATCTTTATAGAATCTTTCTTTCTTTCTCACTCTGTTTCTTTCTCTCGCTCTGTTCTTTCTTTCTCTCTCTCTCTTTGTTCTTTCTTTCTCTCTCTGTTCTTCCTTTCTGTCTCTGTTCTTTCTTTCCCCTTTTTTTTCTTTCCCATCTTTCTTTCTCTCTCCCGCTCTTTTATTTCTTTCTTTCCCCTCTTTCTTTTTTTCTCTCTGTTCTTTTTTTCTGTCCACGCTTTCTGTTTTCTTTCTTTCTCTCTGTTCTTTATTTCTCCTCGTTCTTTCTCCTTTTTTCCCCCTTTCTTTCTCTCTAATCTTTCTTTCTCTGTTCGTTTTTTCTGTTCTTTCTTTCCCCTCTTTCTTTCTCTCTCTGTTCTTTCTTTCTCCCTCTCTGTTCTTTCTTTCCGATCTTTCTTTCTTTCTCTCTCTCTATTCTTTCCCCTCTTTCTTTTTTTCTCTCTCTCTGTTCTTTTGTTCTGTCCCCTCTTTCGCTCTCTGTTTTTCTTTCTCTCTCTGTTTCTTTCTTTCTTTCTTTCCCATCTTTCTTTCTTTTTCTTTCTCTCTCTGTTCTTTCTTTCCCATCTTTCTTTCTCTCTCTCTGTTCTTTCTTTCCCCTCTTTCTTTTTTTCTCTCTCTCTGTTTATTCTTTCTGTCCCCTCTTTCTTTCTGTTTCTTTCCCCTCTTTCTCTTCTTCTCTTTCTTTCTTCTTTTCTTTCTCTCTCTTTTTTTCTTTCCCCTTTCTTTCTCTCTCCCTCTCTGGTATTTCTTTCCCTCTTTTTTTCTCTCTCTCTGTTCTTTTTTCTGTCCCTCTTTCTTTCTCTCTGTTCTTTCTTTCTCTCTGTTCTTTCTTTCTTTTCCTTTCTTTCTCTCTGTTCTTCTTCCTTTCCACTTTCTTTCTTTCTCTGTTCTTCTTTCTCTCTTTTTTCTTTTTCCTCTCTCAGTTCTTCTTTCTTTTCCTCAGTACCAGTGTGCCCACAGTACAGCCACTGGCCCATAATGCAGCCACTGATCCTATAATGCCAACCACTGTGCCCTCAGTACAAGTCAGTGTGATCAGCAGTGCTAAATGGGTGTGGTTGGGGCATGGACATGGGTGTGATTAGTTATGACATGGGTGTGGTCAGGGCGTGGCTTAAAATTTGCCATGGTGCGTGTAGCGCGCCGCAGCCTTTGTCCCTCTTTTCATGTCTTCAAAAGTTGGGAGGTATGGTTATAGAGATGGAACAACCGTCTGACAAAATGGAGGAGATAATCAAGCACCTGATCCTGAGCCATCAGCAACAGCACCAGGTACAGCAGGAAACTAATAAACTCCTAATACAACAGCTGCAACAACAGCAAAGGCAGATGGAAATCCTGGGAGATATCTGCAGCAAGAGAACCTCACCTTCCCCACATCAAGGTGATGAGTCGTGCGTCCAGTAAGTCGAGCCATGCAAAAGATGACCCCAGGGGATGATATAGAGGCATTTTTGACTTTTTTAATGGGTTACAGAGCGGGAGAGGCTGCCCCCAAAGCATTGGGTGGAGGTGCTGGTACAATATCTGACATGTGAACCCCAGAAAGCCTATTTTGACTTGGCCTTGCAGGATGGCCGGGAATATGCCAAGTTGAAAACAGAGATACTGGCACGCTCAGGGGTCACCATGTCTGTCAGAGTCCAAAGGGTTCATAACTGGGCGTATGGGCGTATTGTGGTGACAAACCTCTCCGCTCACAAATTTTTGACTTCTTCCATTTGGCCCAGAAACGGTTGCAGCCGGAGTCCTCCACTCCAGCTCAGATGGTCTACCAAAGCCTGCTGGTAAAGACCTGATCTGCTAGCGGTGTCACGGTCCTGGACACATAGCGGCTCATTGTCCTATGTCTGCCGAGCAGATGGATTGCAGCCTAGGCATGCACTGCTTGTATTATGCCTACCTAGCCTGCAGTGTGGACTATCTGCCGGGAGAGGGGCCGCAGTCATGCCCAGTGACCATAAACGGAGTACTGGTATCAGGACTCTAAGACACCGGGAGTTTGGTGACTCTGATAAGGGCCACGCTTCCCCACCAGTTGATCTCAGGGAAACATGTGGGAGTACACTGTATCCACGGGATGACAAAGACTACCCTGTTGCCAGAGTGTTGATTAAAATGAGCCGCGGTACGGAGTTCCATGAGGTCGGGGTAGTCAGAAACTTATTACACCCTGTGATAATCGGGTGGGACTTCAGCCTGTTCTGGGACTTGTAGGGAAAGACAGGGTTGCCCAATGACTCAGGCAGGAGCCAGAGCAACCCTGATGAATCCCTTTCGCAGTTGGAGGTCGAGGAGTTCCCTTGTGTGTCCTAGCTGGTGATGAGGATGAAACGGTGACCAGTAAGGCCGAGGTTCCTGAGCTGGGGGTTTCTGGGGAAAATTTTGGGATTGCTCAAATGCGAGATCTTACCCTATAAGGGGCCTTTGAAAATGTGTCTGTGATCGATGGGGTTGCTCAAGAGCCAGGGGCTGACACCATGTACCCACACTTTGCAGTCAATAGCGAATTGTTGTATAGAGTGACTACAATGAGGGGAGGTGAAATATTGGAGCAGCTGTTGGTTCCAGGGTCATACTGGCACATGGCCCATTCACATGTTTTGGGGGGACATCTGGGGGTGGAGAAAACGCAGGAGAGAATATTGCAGAGGTTCTATTGGCCGGGATGTTACCGGAAGATCCTGAATAATTGTAGGTCCTGCCCCACCTGCCAGATAACCGCTTCCTCTTCTCACTTCCGCAGTCCTCTTGTCCCATTACTGGTAATAGACATGGAATTGACATGGACCTAGTAGGTCCTTTAGTTAAGTGTGCACCAATATATTCTATTGGTCATAGACTATGCAACCTGGTACCCTGAAGCAGTACCCCTAAGGAACTCTTTGGCTAAGAGTATCGCCTGGGAACTTGTCCATATTTTTGTTAGGACAGGCCTGCCGAAGGAGATTTTGACAGATCAGGGAACCCCCTTCATGAGCAAGGTAATGAAAGAACTATGTAGAGTCCTCCAGATTGCCCAGCTGCGAACCTCAGTGTACCAACCACAGACCAACAGCCTAGTAGAACGCTTCAATAAAACCTTGAAAGCCATGCTCAAAAAGGTCATTGAGAAGGACGGTCGAGACTGGGACTACCTGCTTCTATTTTTGCTCTTCTTCATCAGGGTAGTTCCCCAGGCCTCTGCTGCTTCTCGCCGTTCGAGTTCCTGTACGGTCGACATCTGCGAGGACTCCTGGACATTGCCAAGGAAACGTGGGAAGCTGAGGTCATGTCACACAGGAGCATCACAGAGCATGTCACCTAGAAGAGACTAGGTGAAGAGAATGGCGAAAGTGATGCCTATCGTGAAGGAGCATCTTCTCCAGGCACAGGCAAAGGTGTATAACCGATCAGCGAGGCTGAGGCAGTTCCAGCCCGGGGACCGCGTGCTAGTGGTTAACCCCACGGTGGAGAGCAAGTTCCTAGCCAAGTGGCAAGGCCGATACGAGGTGGTGGAAAAAGTGGGCGAAAAGTTAATACAAGGTACACCAGCCGGGGTGAAGGAAGCCACACCAGGTCTATCATGTGAACTTGCTCAAACCCTGGTGGGACAAAGTCACAGTGGACGATGTCACCATTGCAAAGACTCTGATGTCGGCCCAGAGGCAACAGTGTCAGCAGCTGTTGCAGCGGAATCGTGACCTATTCTCAGAGTTGACGGGGCATACGCAGGTGGTGGAGCAGAACCGCATGTAAGGGTGAACCTCAAGTCCTATAGAATTCCGGAAGCGTGGAAAGAGGTGATATTAAATGAGGTGAAGAGGATGCTAGACCTCGGGGTAAACGAAGAGTCGAAACGTGGATGGTCGAGTCCCATCATCCTTGTACCGAAGCGCAACGGTGAGTGGCAGTTTTGCAACAACTAACGCAGGCTGAATGAAGTTTCTAGTTTTGATGCTTACCCGATGCCTCATGTGGACGAATTCATTGAGAGTTTTGGACCCGCGAGGTACATTACAATCCTGGGCCTGAAGAAAAGCTATTGGCAGATCCCCATGTCCCAGAGTGCGAAGGAGAAGACAGACTTTTTGACGCCTGATGGGTGTTTTCAATACACTAGGATGCCCTTCGATCTGCAGGAGGCCCCAGCCACCTTCCAGAGGGCAATGGATTGGATCCTGGCTCTGCATAGAAAGTATGCTGCAGCGTGCCTCAATGGCATTGTGGTCTTTAGCCCTGACTGGGCTAGTCATCAGCCAAAGGTACAGTTGGTTCTGAATGCTAAGAAGTGCAGGGTTCACCAAAAATCCGAAAAAATGTGCCATAAGGAAGGAAGAGGCCAAGAACCTAGGCTATGTCGTTGGAAGTGGCGAAATTAAACCACAGATAAATAAGATTGAGGCGATTCAGAAGTGGCCGCATCCGCTTTCAAGAAGCAAGTGAGGGCATTTCTTGGAATTGTGGGCTATTACCGGCGGTTCATCCCCAGTTTGGCTATAATTGTCACACCATTCTTAAAGGTCCCAAGGCGACCCTAGTTAAATAGACTACTGACATAGAGATGGCGTTCCAGGAGCTGAAGCAGACTCTGTGTAAACATCCAGATCTGGTTGCACCAGACTTCAGCAAGGAGTTCTTGATCCATATGGATGCTTTAGAAGTTGGGTTGGGAGCCGCGCTCTCGCAAGAGATAAATGGGGAAAAGCATCCCATCCTGTATCTGAGCCAGAAGCTCTCGTCATGCGAGAAAAATTACGCCATTGTAGAGAAAGGATGTCTAGCCATAAAATGGGCAGTGGATACATTGAGGTATTATCTACTAGGCCCGAGGTTTAAACTCATGTCGGATCATGCCCCTCTGAGATGGTTAAGGGAGAAAAAGGGTAAGAATACCCGGGTGACTAGATAGTTCTTAGGCCTCCAGGATTTCAGGTTCCACGTAGAACATAGGCCCGGGAAGCTACACGGGAACACAGATGCCCTTTCCCAAATTCTCTGTTTGGTGTCCGAAGTTGCCAAAGACCCCGGCTTTTGGCAGAGGGGGGCAATATGTGACAGAGTCACTGGTTTCGTACATGAGGGGAGATATGTGTCACAAAGGTTGCTTTCCTGTGTGATGTGAAAGCCATGTGTTTTCTCCAGCATGATATGTACTGAGAACAATCCAGTTGCTATATGGGCATTGCTTTAAGGTGGGTAGGTCAGAGATGGGTGGGATGCCTACCCACCATATCTCCACCTCCAGGGTGTGGCTGGAGGGAGTTAAATATCCAGCTAGTTTTTTTTTCTTTGTGTTGTATGGAGGCAAAGAAGCCCCCAGACTTACACTCCTGTGAGAGCTGCCATATGTGTTGTCCAAGAAGTACTGGGAAGGACTTTGTATGAACTGTTTACTTTCTTTTGAGCTAGAAAGGCTGTTTTTTTCTGTTACCATTTTGGTTTATGATGCAATAAACCACCCAGAAACTTTAACCCCACGTGTGCCTGTGTCTACCTCGAGGAGCAGCTAAGTGAGCCGACCTTCCTTAATATATACAGGACAAGAGAATTGCCACTGTGCAGTGTATAGATACAGGACAGCAGGAGTGGTACTTTGCAGTGTGTATATACAGGAAAGAAGGAGTGGGACTGTGCAGTGTATATATACAGGAGAGGAGAAGTGGTTCTGTGCAGTGCATATATAGAGGACAGGAGAAGTGGTACTGTGCAGTGTGTATATACAGGAAAGAAGGAGTGGGACTGTGCAGTGTATATATACAGGAGAGGAGATGTGGTTCTGTGCAGTGCATATATAGAGGACAGGAGAAGTGGTACTGTGCAGGGTATATATACAGTAAAAGAGAAGTGACACTGTGCAGTATATGTACACAGAATAATACAGATATAGATATTGAGAATTACACCCAGTATACACAACTGCAGAAGTGGTACAGTGTGTGTATACTGTAGTAATACCACTCACTTCTCTGCACACACATGGACACTTGGGGTTAAAGTCCGTGGTTGGTTTATTGCTTCATAAACTAGAAGACAAAATAGAAACACAAAATGGCCCTTTCTGGCATAAGTGCAAACAAACAGCACGCATACAGTCATGGACAAAAGTTTTGAAAATGACACAAATATTAATTTTTACAAAGTCTACTGCTTCACTTTTTCTGATGGCAATTTGCATATACTCCAGAATGTTATAAAGAGGGATCAGCTTAACAGCAATTACTTGCAAAGTCAATATTTGGCTAGAAAATGAACTTTATCCCCAAAACACATTTCAACATCATTGCAGCCCTGCCTTAAAAGGACCAGTTAACCTCTTTTCAGTGATTGCTCCATTAACACAGGTGTGGGTGTTGATGAGGACATGGCTGGAGATCAACCTGTCATGATTAAGTAAGAATGACACCACTGGACACTTTAAAAGGAGGCTGGTGCTTGGCATCATTGTTTCTCTTCTGTTAACCATGGTTATCTCTAAAGAAACACGTGCAGTCATCATTGCAATGCACAAAAATGGCCTAACAGGGAAGAGTATCGCAGCTAGAAAGATTGCACCTCAGTCAACAATCTACCGCATCATCAAGAACTTCAAGGAGAGAGGTTCCATTGTTGCCAAAAAGGCTCCAGGGCGCCCAAGAAAGACCAGCAAGCGCCAGGACCGTCTCTTAAAAGTGTTTCAGCTGCGGGATCGGGCTACCAGCAGTGCAGAGCTTGCTCAGGAATGGCAGCAGGCAGGTGTGAGTGCATCTGCACGCACTGTGAGGCGGAGACTCTTGGAGCAAGGCCTGGTCTCAAGGAGGGCAGCAAAGAAGCCACTTCTCTCCAGAAAAAACATCATGGACAGACTGATATTCTGCAAAAGGTACAGGCAGTGGACTGCTGAGGACTGGGGTAAAGTTATTTTCTCTGATGAATCCCCTTTTCAATTGTTTGGGACATCAGGAAAACGCCTCATTCGGAGAAGACAAGGTGAGCGCTACCACCAGTCTTGTCTCATGCCAACTGTTAAGCATCCTGAAACCATTCATGTGTGGGGTTGCTTCTCAGCCAAGGGAATCGGCTCTCTCACAGTCTTGCCTAAAAACACAGCCATGAATAAAGAATGGTACCAGAATGTCCTCCAAGAGCAACTTCTCCCAACCCTCCAAGAGCAGTTTGGCGATCAACAATGCCTTTTCCAGCATGATGGAGCACCTTGCCATAAAGCAAAGGTGATAACTAAATGGCTCAGGGAACAAAACATAGAGATTTTGGGTCCATGGCCTGGAAACTCCCCAGATCTTAATCCCATTGAGAACTTGTGGTCAATCATCAAGAGACGGGTGGACAAACAAAAACCTAAACATTCTGACAAAATGAAAGCATTGATTGTGCAAGGATGGACTGCTATCAGTCAGGATTTGGTCCAGAAGTTGATTGAGAGCATGCCAGGGAGAATTGCAGAGGTCCTGAAGAAGAAGGGTCAACACTGCAAATATTGACTTGCTGCATTAACTCATTCTAACTGTCAATACAAGCTTTTGTTACTCATATGTTTGCAATTATATTTGTCTGTGATAAAAACATCTGTCAAACACACATAAAAACCAGATGGCAGCAGATCATGTGAAAATATAATATTTGTGTCATTCTCAAAACTTTTGGCCATGACTGTAGATTCCTTCCTCGGTGGCTCCGACCTTGTGGGAAACAACAAACTCCAGCTCACATTGGAGCTCCAGACTGGAGACTTCCTTATCTCCAACACACATACACAGAAAAAAACAACTCAGTGGCCAGACATTTAAAGTCACTGTCACACTTAGCGATCGCACCAGCGATCACGACAATGACACGACCTAGCGAGATCGTTGGTGCGATCGCTATATGGTCTCTAGTTAGATTCCAAACACAAAGATCTCATCAGAGATCAGCGATCTGTATAACGACCTCTGCGGTCGTTGGGAAAACCTAGTCCCGCCTGCGACGCTGGTAAAGTCGATTATAAAGGGTGTCACATTCAGCGATTCAGGCTCACCAGCGGGACACCAATGACCAAAAAACAGCTCAGAACGTTCATGAGCGATCAGCGACATCGCAGCGGGGGCCACATCACCGCTACATGTCACACACAGCGACGTCGCTAACGAGATCGCTGCTGCGTCCTAAAATCGCTGACACTTAAGCGATCTCGTTAGCGATCTTGCTTAGTGTGACAGTACCTTAAGCCTGCTGAACCTCACCCTTGAGGTGAGATATGGTGAGTAGTTGTCCTACCCATCTCTTAAAACTACTCACAAAAAAACAACAACCCTGTCATGGCCGATTAACCCCTCAGCACATAACATGCTGGAGAGAAACTTCTGGGTTTCACATCAGAGAAGATAGCAATCTCCTCTCAACATTGCCAGTGACCCTGTAACATATCCCTCCCCTCTGCCCAAAGCCGGAAAGTGGGGAATTCTGGAGAGGGCATCAGCATTATCGTGTAACTTCCCAGGTCCATGTTCTACGTGGAAACTAAGATCTTAGAGGCCTAAGAACCACCTAGTTATCCGGGTATTCTTATCCTTCTTTTCCCTTAAACATCTCAGAGGTGCATGGTCTGACACTAGTTTAAACCTACAATCTAGTAAGTAGTACTTCATCATATCCACGGCTCAACTTCTGAAGCATCTTTCTGGACCACAAATTATTTATTAAAGTCTGGTGTGACCAGGGTCAGTTGTTTACACAAGGACAGCTTCAGCTCTTGGAATGCCATTTCCATTTCAGCCGACCACTTGGACATCATCGATTTGGTGCCTTTAAGGAGGTCTGTCAGGGGTGCTGCCGTTATGGTGAAATTTGGGATAAACAGCAGGTAAAATCCCACAATTACAAGAAACACTCTCACCTGCTTCTTGGAAAGCGGTTGCGACCACTTCTGGATTGCCTCAACCTTATTTACTTGTGGCTTGATTTTGCCTCTCCTGACGATTTAGCCTAAGTACTTGGCCTCCTTCCTCCCCGTGCCATATTTTTGGGGATTTATGGTAAACCCCATATTTCTGAGAGCATCCAGAATCGCATGTACCTTTGGTAGATGACTACCCAAATCTGGGATGAAGACTATAATGTCGTAGAGGTAGCCTTTGGCATCCTTCTTATGCAGAGCTTGGATCAGATCCATGGCCCTCTGGAATGTGGCTGTGGCACCCTGCAGCCCGAAAGGCATTCTGGTATATTTCAAAACACCCATCAGGGGTGTCACAGTGTAGAGGGATCATTCGTATTCTCATTTGCAAATGCAAACACAAGAAGCAATAGAATAAACTTGAAAGGGAGAAGATACAGATTACATATTAGAAAAAAAACTTTTAGACAGTGAGGGTGATCAATGAGTGGAGAGGTTGCCAAGAGAGGTATTTATTTATTTTACTCATTCTATATAGCGCCATTAATTCCACAGAGCTTTACAGACATTATTGGCACTGTCCCCGACGGGGCTCACAGGTAGTGAGTTCTCCTTAAATGGAAGTCTTCAGAGGCTGGATAGACATCTGTCCTGAGATGGTTTAGTGAATCCTGCACTGAGCAGGGGTTGGACATGATGGCCCTGAAAGTCCCTTCCAACTCTAACATTCTATGATTTTATGATCAGGTGTCGAGAAGGCCATCTTCTCCTTGGTACTCTGGGACCTTCGTCTGGTTCAGGGTGGTAATGTACCTTGCAGGTCTAAGCCTCTCAATAAGTTCAACGTGGGGCATCGGTTATGCGTCAAATTGGGATACTTAATTCAGCCTGCGTTAGTCATTACAAAACTGCCACTCACCGCCAGGCTTCAGCACAAGGACGATGGGACTCAACCATCCGCCTTTTGACTCCTCTATTACGCCGAGGTCTAGAATTCTCTTCACCTCATTTGAGATTACTTCACAGCGTGCTTCAGGTGTCCTATATGGTTTAAGATTCACTCTTACATGCGGCTCTGTCAGAACATCATTCTCCAATACCTGTGTATGCCTCGTCAACTCCGAGAACAGGTCATGGTTCCGCTGTAGCAGTTCTCGACACTGTTGCTTCTGGGCCAGCGATAGTCTCCCTAAAGTGTATGCCACACTAAGCAAGATCGCAAGCGAGATCGCTAACGAGATCGCAACTGCGTCACCATTTATGACGCAGTAGCGATCTCGTTAGCGCCTTAGCTGTGTGTGACATGTAGCAGCGATGTGGCCCCTGCTGAGATGTCGCTGATCGCTCATGAACGTCCTGAGCCGTTTTTTGGTCGTTGGTGTCAAGCTGGTGAGCCTGAATCGCTGAGTGTGACACCCTTTATGAACGACTTCACCAACATCGCAGGTGGGAATAGGTTTTCCCAACGACCGCAGAGGTCATTATACAGATCGCTGATGAGTTGTGTTTGGAATCACAGATCGCTGATGAGTTGTGTTTGGAATCTAACAGCTAAGTCGCTAACGAGATCGCTACTGCGTCATAAATGGTAACGCAGTTGCGATCTCGTTAGCGATCTCGCTTAGTGTGGCATAGCCTTAAGGGCTCATACTCACTTGAGCCGAAAACGGATGACATTCAGCCGATAAAAAATCGGATTCAAATCGGACCAGTGTTATTCAATAGGTGACATCTCATTTGCGATTTTTTTCTCAGCCGAAATCGGTGTGAGAAAAAAATCGCAACATGCTGCGATTTGATGCGATTTTGGCATGATAATCGCTAATGCAATAGATGGTGCTAAAAAAATCGCATGCAAATCGCATGTCAATTGCACATAAATCGGACCATCCTGAAAACTGACTGATTTTTTTCCAGCAAGTGAGTATGAGCCCTAATTGTGACTTAATCATAGAATGGTAGAGTTGGAAGGGACCTCCTGAGCCATCTGGTCCAACCACCTGCTCAAAGCAGGACTCACTAAATCATCCCAGACAGATGTCTGTCCAGTCTCTGTTTGAAGACTTCTATTGAAGGAGAACCCACCATCTCTCGTGGCTGCCTGTTCCACTCATTGATCACCCTGTCAAAAAGTTTTTTCTAATATCTAATCTGTGTCTCCTCCCATTCAGTTTCATCCCATTGCTTCTAGTCTTTCCTTGTGTAAATGAGAATAATGATGATCCCTCTACAATGTGACAGCCCTTGAGATATTTGTAGACCGCTATTAAGTCTCCTCTCAGTCTTCTCTTTTGCAAGCTAAACATTCCCAAATCCTGCAACCGTTCCTCATAGGACATGGTTTGTAGACCGGTCAACATTCTGGTCGCTCTTCTCTGCACTTGCTCCAGTTTGTTGATGTCTTTTTTAAAATGCAGTGCCCAAAACTGGACACACTATTCCAGATAAGGTCTGACAAAAGAGGAGTAAAGGGCAATGACTTCTGTGATCTATACTGTATGCTTCTGTTAATACATCCTAGAATTGTATTTGCCTTTTTTGATGCTGCTTCACACTGTTGACTCATGTTCAGTCTGTGATCTATTAGTATACCCAAGTCTTTTTCACAAGTGCTGTTACTTAGCCCTATTCCTCCCATTCTGTATATGCTTTTTTTCATTTTTATTGCCCAGATGTAGTACTTTGCATTTTTCCCTGTTAAAAACGTATATCTTTTTGAATCCTTTCTCTCTTCTCTAGTATTAGCTATCCCTCCTAGCTTTGGGTCATCAGCAAATTTAATCAGTTTACCCTTAAATTCCTTCATCTAAATCAGGGTTTCCCAACTTCAGTCCTCAAGGCCCACCAACAGGTCATGTTTTCAGGATTTCCTTAGTATCGCCCAGGTGATAATTGCATCACCTGTGCAATACAAAGGAAATCCTGAAAACATGACCTGTTGGTGGGCCTTGAGGACTGGAGTTGAGGAATCATTGATAAAGATGTTGAACAATACAGGGCCCAGGACAGAGCCCTGTGGTACCCCACTTGAAACAGTCTTCCAACTGGATGTGCAGCCATTTACGACCACTCTTTGGGTCCGATCACTAAGCCAGTTATGAATCCACCTTTGCCTTGTCCAATCCATACTCAATCATTTTTTCAATAAGGATTGTGTGAGATACTTTGTCAAATGCTTTGCTAAAGTCAAGATATGCTATATCTACAGCATTTCCCTGATCCACCAAGTCAGTGATTCTGTCATAGAAGGAAATTAAGTTAGTCTGACATGACTTATTAGTTACAAACCCATGCTGACCCTGTTTAATCACTTCATTCTTATCCAGGTACTTACATACATGTTGTTTAATAATTTGTTCAAAGATCTTTACTGGTCAGACTCACCAGCCTATAGTTCCCTGGGTCCACCTTCTTTACCTTTTTGAAGACAGGAACAACATTTGCTCTTCTCCAGTCTTCTGGGACTTCTGTTCTCCTAGAATTTTCAAAGATTAAGGAGAGTGGTTCAAAAATTTCTTCTGCTATCTCCTTCAGTACTCTGGGGTGTAATTCATCTGGACCTGGAGACTTGAATTCATTTAGGTTAGCTAAGTGTTTCCTCACTATTTTTCTGTTTATATAGACTTCTTCCACTTTGGCCTCAGGATTGGCTCCCAGACAAAGAGCTTCCAGTGATTTCCTACCTCTCCACAGCTTGAGCAGGTTTATGTGGTATACTGGGTGAGGCTTCCAAATCCCTGGCTGGTGGACCTTGTAATTAACCTCACCCAGTTTTTCCACCACCTCATATGGGCCTTTCCACTTGGCCAGGAACTTGCTTTCGACTGTGGGGATAAGAACCAGTACGCGGTCTCCAGGTTGGAATTGACTCAGACTCGCTGATTGGTTATACACCCTTGCCTGTGCCTGTCGAAGATGCACTTTCACGATAGGCATCATTTTCGACATTCTCTCCTGCATCTGGACAGTGTGCTCTTTGATACTCTGGTGGGGCATGACCTCAGCTTCTCAAATTTCCTTGGCGATATCCAGGAGCCCTCACGGATGTCAACCATACAGGAACTCAAACGGAAAGAAACCAGTGGAGGCTTTAGGAACTTCCCTGAAAGAGGAAGCAGGTAGTCCCAGTCTCAACCATCCTTCTCAATGACCTTCTTGTGCGTAGCTTTTAAGGTCTTATTAAAGCGCTCCTGTGAGGAACTAAGCCGACCGCCACATGGTAGCCTGGGTATCACAGCTTCTGATACCACCGCCGCTACCAAATGTGACGGACGATCCCCTTTCCTCCCACGTCACCAATGGGACGTAACTCCACAGGTACAGCTCTCCGGCGCCCCCTTTGTCTCTCAGGTCAGTAAGGGAACTGCACCTAGAGCAAATGGCCGCCGGGGAGGTTGTCCTGTTACCCACTGGGTATTCTAAGATTCGTGATCAGAGTAAAAGCATCAGCCCAAGATTAATTTTATGGTTTAATCGCCTTAAGGGCGCACTAGATAATTACAGAAATATACAGTAAAGCTATACAACGTAATTACAATGGATTTGCAGTCAGAGAAAAATACAACGATAATGTACAAGACTTAAAGGTATAAGCTATAGATCAATATTACCGGGTAGTATGGTCATGGGAAGGCAGGGGGGGCTCTGCCGTCCCCAGGTAACAGTCTTCAGTTGCTGGATAGTCCCCAAAGCATGTGCGGCTGCACCCTTGGCAAGGTCTGTCCCTTGTGTTTCTTGCTGCTGTGAGAAAATGGAATGCACCAGCCTGTTCATGGCTACAGTTCTTAAAACTGCTAGGTCCTTCCCCTTTGCTTTGAAGCACGCATATTAACTGGCCTGCAAATCATATGGAGCAGGAAACACTGGCCTGAGTCCGAGCCATTCAACATACCAATGACCATCCCATTCAGACACTGGCCTAAACCAATTAGCATGTTAAAGCCCTATTGATTCATAGTGGACATCAAAACTGGTCGTACTGAATATGCTAATAGGCCCTGTGTAGTTAGAAGTCTGTGGCTCTGTGAACCGACAAAATGGAGGCTGGTATAGGCCCTATACAAAATGGCGGCATCCCTTTCCTTACAGCTCCACTAGGCCGTCCATCTGCGGATGGTATACTGAGGTACGGAGCAGGGCAATTTGGAGGACCTTACACAGCTTCATCACCTTGCTCATGTAGTGTTTCCTTAGGTCCGTGAAGATCTCCTTTGGCAGGCCCGTTGTAGAAAAAACATAGAAGAGCTCTTGGGCTATACTCTTGGTAGATGAGTTCCTTAGTGTTACAGCCTCGGGATATTGGGTTGCATAGTCCATGACCACCAGAATGTATTGATGGAATTCTCTCAAATGGAACTTGTATAACAGGTACCGGGACTCGGGGACTTCGGAAGTGAGAAGAGCGGTTATCTGGCAGGTGGGACAGGACCTAAAATAATTTAGGATCTTTGGGTAACATCAGGACAATAAGAGGCCTTGCAGAGGTTCTGAGTTTTTTCCACACCCAGATGTCCCCCAGAACATTCAAATGGGTCATGTCTAAAACTCTCCGTCGACAGGGTCCTGGAACCAACAGCTGCTCCATGATTTCCCCTCGCCTCACTTTAGTCACCCGATACAATAACTCACCATAAATTGCAACGTGTGGGAACCTGGTGTCTGCCTCCCCAGCTCTTGAGCAACCCCGTTACTGACGGTAACATTGTCAAACGGTCCCTTTAAGATAATGTCCCTAATTTGAGCAGTCCCAATGTTCTCTCCAGACACTCAATTCCGGGAGATTGATGTCCTCGGTCACCATCCTGTACTCCTCCCTGGCAAGGACACACAAGGGGAACTCATCCGTCTTTGATTTTGCTGGGGTTTCTTTACAAGGGATTTGGTTTTTGTCCGAGACACTCGATATGGCCCCCTTTTGCCATAAGTCTCAAAATAAAGAGAAATCACGCCCCAATATGACTGGATGTATCAAGTCTTGTCTACCCTGACCTCATTGGACTTGGTAGCAGTCTGTTTCCATGGTTACTTTGGATACAAGGTAGCCCTTGGCGTCTCCGTGTATACAGTGAGTGCCCACAAATTTATTAGATAAATTGGTGGGGAAGTGTAGTACTGATCAGGGTCACCAAACTTCATTAATTGGTTAAAGGTCATTAATTGAGATGGCACATGCCTGCGGCCCCTTGCCGGGTTAACAGTCCACACTACAGGACGGATAGGCGTAATAGGAACAATGACCACCTAGGTTGCAGTGCATCGGTTCAGGGGACACATGACATTAGGTGACTACATGTCCAGAATTGTAACATCGGCAACAGACCACGTTCTTAACAACAGCTTTTGGGGGTTGTCCTGTTTCCCTAGAGGTTTCTCGACAACCTAGTACCTCTCCATTAGGCCAACCAGGTCTGCACTGGTCTAGGAAGGAGTGGATGAATCTGTCCATCACCACACGCTCGACCATCTGGGCAGGAGTGGAAGATTCCAGCTGCAACCACTTCTGGACTGAATGTAGCAATACAAACATCTATGCGCGAGGGGGTTTGCCTCCGGAATATGCCCAGTGCTGGACTCGTTGGGCTTAAACCGACATAGTTACTCCCAGGCGTGCCAAGATTTTGTTTTTTAACTTGTGATATTCCTTGGCATCGTGTCGTGCTAAGTCATAATACGCCTTTTGGGGTTCACCTGCCAAATATGGCGCTAACATAGGTAACAGGCAGGTAACTGCAGCTTACCTGCCTGTTGTGCACGGTCCCGTTCTTCACTGGCATAGAGGGATTCAGCTGCCTCTGCTGAAGTGATGGGATGGAACTTCTGGTGTCATTCTGATTGACAGCTGGCTTCCCCAGTTAGGCAGAAGGGATCTGAAGTCCCGTTCCTTCGACAGAGGGTGATGTCAGAAGCTTCTGAATCCCTGGCACGAGCGGTCACAAACCACTCTGTCGGGGAAGAATGGTGCCGGCACACCAGGCAGACAAGTTGCAATTACCTGTCTGTTAGTGCTTATACCCATTAATAATTGAACACTAATGACAGGTTGAGTGTCACTAATGAAGAAGAATATTTAGACTTGAGACTCAAGTTGAGAGTCCTCAGTGGTTGATACCTTTTAATGGCTAACTGAATGAAGAAGTACATTTTAGAATTCAAATGACATTTGACTGCTCAGCACATACCAACTTGTATAGTTAAATCAAAATTATTAACCAGTTAAGAGATTAAATATTTGTTTCCAGTTTAGTTCATTAATAATTGCCAGATGTTGAGGGGTCAGGGGTCAATAGAAGCCAGAATGTGCAGAAAAGAACTGACACTGAAAGTGTATGTGAGCAGAGGGCACCTTTATTTGCAGAAAAAAAAGAATGTTCCTAATAACTACAGGTAATGAACTAAACAAAATTAGAATTTTGTGCTGAGCCACTAAGAAACAGTGTTTACTATGTCTAATTAAATCAAACAATGAAACAGGATAGTGAAAATGAAGATGCTTCGGACCATGCCAGAGGCAGAAAAAGTGAACAATTACGGTAATACATTTTTTACATTGGATAAACTATAACTACAGTAAAGATTCTCCTGCAGCCCCCTGAGAAGGTGAAGTAAAAAATTATAATCTGTAAAACAGTCCAAATATGACAAACACAACAAAGTAATCAAGGTAGCACGCTGGAAATTTCTCCTTCTTCTAAAATGCTACAATTCATAGGTCTTCACCTCCAAAAAAAATGGTTATGAAGCCTTCTACAGTAGTTAATGACAAGAGACTGAAATAAATGGGAAACTGTCACCAGATTTTTGTTACCCATCTGAGAGCAGCATGATGAAAGGGCAGAGTCCCCGATTCCAGCGATGTATAACTTTCTGGGTGTATTTTCTTGACTGTAGCCCTGCCCAAACCACAAATTTGCAGCTTTCTGTGTTCACTGTGCGTAGGCAGAAAGCTGCCAATCAGTGATTGGGGCAGGGTTATCCAGAGCTCATGAATATGGAGGACTACATAGCAGATGGTTTACAAGTCCTATAGTGGTAATCTCCTGCTGATAAAAGTGATTTTATAAAAACTATTCTAAAGCCCCCGTCTCACACAGCGATCTCGCTAGCGAGATCGCGGCTGAGTCACTAGTTTTGTGACGCAGCAGCGATCTCCCCAGCGATATCGCTGTGTGTGACATTCAGCAACGATCAGCCACCCTGCTGGGTATCGCTGATCGTCGCTGAATGTCCTGAACATTTTTTTGATAGCTGGTCTCCCGCTGGCAGGCACGCATCGCTGCGTGTGACAGGCGGGAGACCAGCGATCCGCTGGTAACCAAGGTACACAGCGGGTTTCCAGGCGCGGGGCTGTGCCTGGAAACCCGCTGTGTACCTTGGATACCAGCGCCCTGATGCAGGGAGCTGGTAACCAAGGTACACATCGGGTTTCCAGGCACCGCGCAGCGCCTGGAAACCCGACGTGTACCTCGGTTACCAGCTCCCTGCATCAGGGCGCTGGTATCCAACGTACACTGCGGGTAACTTAGCGATGTTACCCGCAGTGTCGCTGTGCTGATCGCTGCCTCAGCTGCCTGTTTGGCAGCTCAGCAGCGATCATGTACCGATACATCAGCAATCCTGATCATTGTCGGGATCGCTGGTGTATCGCTATGTGAGACCCGGGCTTAAGCTTCCCAGTGATACATTGCTGGAATCCAGGTCTCTGTCTCTACATCACGCTGCTCTCAGATTAGGTGGCAAAAACCTGGTGACAGATTTCCTTCAATAGTGTGAAGCCCCATATAACAAAAAGTAGTTTCTTGGAAGAACACTTTTTGATTGTAGAATTAACTAAAGCACACAAGTAAAGCATGTACCAGTCTGGATTTAGGTTTAGCTGATATTCACATCTTCTGGCGCACTTCCCTGAGCTACGCTCAAAGAGAGAAAAAAAAGTATCTGCCCCGCCCCCCCAATCTCAAAACCAAGTAAGGCTGTGTGCACACGTTGCGGATTTAATGCAGATCCACAGCGGATTTACCACTGCAGATCTGCAAGTGATTTACAGTACAATGTTTACCTATGGAAAAAAAATGTTGCTGTGTACATGCTGCAGAAAAAAACACGCAGAATCGCAGCGTTTTTTTTCCACAGCATGTCGATTCTTTTTGTGGATTCCGCAGTGTTTTTACACCCATTCCATTATAGAAATTTGCAGGTGTAAGGGTATGTGCACATGTTGCAGGTTGCTGTGTGGAAATCCGTGCGTTTTTTATGCGGATTTCCTGCAGATTCACTGCGGATTTGGCATGCGTTTTTACACCTGCGGATTCCTATAATGGAATGGGTGTAAAAACGCTGCGGAATCCGCACAAAGAATTGACATGCTGCGTAAAATAATCCACATCGATTCCATGCGGAATTTTCCGCAGCATGTGCACAGCCAATTTTTTTTCACATAGTACATCAATGTACTGTAAATTACTTGTGGATCCGCAGCGGCAAATCCGCTGCGGATCCACAGTAAATCCGCAACGTGTGCACACAGCCTCAAAACGCATGCCAAATCCGCACAAAGTCTGCAATAAATCCGCATAAAAAAACGCACGGATTTAGATTCTGCAAAGAGATGCAGATTCCGCACTTAAAATTCCGCACAGCTATCTGCAAAGTGTGCACATACCCTAAAATTTGACCATGGACTGAGCCTGGTACTGTGGCCTGGCCCCGTACATTTCTATGGGACAGAGGCGCAATGCCAAAAACAACATATGGATGAGTGAGACTGTTTTAGGAGAAGGGACAGACCTTTTTGTTCTCATCTCATACAACTAATTTTATTCCTAAGCACTTCAATGAAATTCATGCTAACCCCCTTCAAATACAAAGACCATGTAAAACTCCAGGGAAAGGTATTAATGTGCTTAGGTTGTGTATGATTAGAAAACATGCCTGCATATAGATTGGGGGTAGTATTGCAGCTCAGCTCCATTCAATTTAATAGAGCTGAGTGGTAATGCCACAAACCTATACACCTATTTCTGGAAGAAAGCAGCCATGTCTTTCTACTGCTGGACAACCCTGCTTTTCCCCCACACACTTGGTGCAGTAACTCTTGTAGAGGTTTTCATGGAGCTTTCTCTAGAAGTAAAGACCTGATAAACGGCACATATGGAAGATCTGCAGTGTGCTAACCTGAATACAGGATAGGAATGTATTATGTATTATTTTTTTTATCAGATGACACCATACAGTAACACCAAACATGCACCCAGATTATATGGCTAAATATTTTTGACGCCATCTAAGGAAAAAAAAGTGCCAACTTAAGAAAACAGCAACCACAATTTTCCATAAAAATAATAAAAAAATCTTTAATTTGCCGAAAAAAAAGACCATAACATGCTGAGATGTACAAGGAGGTGACCAGAGTATATCTATGCCATTATTCATTTACGGACAGTTTCCAAAAATTGCCTTAAAGGGAGTTTGTCACCCCAAATGTACAATTCAAGCTAACCACAGCCTTAAAGGAGGTGGAAAATTACAGTTAATTTAAAGTGTAAAAATTGTGTGACTGACTCCATTTAAGAATTCATACATTACGCTATGATTCATATGCAATGTACAGTAGAATAAATGCAAAAAAAAATATCCCATGTGTATAAGGGCAACTGCTGGTAACGCTGAAAGAAGCCATCAATTTAAATACATACAAGTCAAATCAACAAGAATTACCTATTTAATGGTGCAGTCACAAGTACAATGCATAAACCTGCTAGCAGGTAAATGAGAATACATCTACCTCCCATGTGGTCCGTGCCCCACTACAAGAGAGGCAAAGGTATCTTTCAGGAAAGGCATATTATAAGCAATTATTGTAAACTGCTCCCTGATGACAGTAATAACCTAATGTAGGTATTACAGGGGATCTGTCAGCAGCTTATTGCTACCTCATCTGAGAGCAGCATAATGTAGGCAAAGAGAAGCTGAATTCAACCATGTATCACATAGATGACTGGGTGCAGCCGTCGTCACACAATAAGAGCTTTTAGATTTAGAAGGAAAGCTGCCCCTGCCCACATCAGGCTCTGTATATGCAATGTCTATAGAAAGTGAGCTGCCTATCACAGGAGGGGGCGTCGCCGGACTAGTGAAGTCCAGCAATATTAATCTTAGTGATAAATCCTTCACAGTTCGTAAACAACAGCACATTGACAAGTGACAACCCTGAATTTTGTGTTTCAGACTATCTCCAGCTGTCCTCAGATTACGACAGATTATGTATGTATATATATATATATATATATATATATATATATTTTATGCACACACATATATTCTTCTGGTCACTCATCTCTTGTAACGGTCCAAATTTTAGATATTTAAGCATGCATTGTCTTAGGTCTGTGGAAAAGTTACTATTTATGTAGGTTGGAATTCTGAAGAAAGCATAACAATATTTTCTCGCTACAACCATGTAACATACTAGACTGTGTTGTTTCTCTTCTGTAGCATAAATCAGGAAACCACTGCTCAGTCCCAAACTACAACATACCAATACACCACATATAAATTCTACAGACTACCGTAACACAATTTATCAGGTATATAAAGATAGTGAAATGTGTCAACATCTATCTTAACTTGCACCATATTTATTATCTGCTTTAGACACTTTCCGCGCCATGTCCTAATTAAAAATGGGTGTGGATTATCAGAAAAGAGGCATGTCCTAACATGCGACACACTGGGTCAAAAGTGGGTCACAGTTGAAAAATGCATTTTTCGCACAACCCAAGACAAAAAAGTGGTGTCATTTTAGACTAGACAGCATTAAAATACAACAGATTTATCAAACTATATGAACCCTATGATAAATCTAGCACATTTTAAGACTATTTAATCTAAAGCACACCATACACAATATGGCTGTTGGCCGAACGATACTTCGGCCAGCAGTCATCTCGGTTGACTCTCCCATACACAGAAGTGAGAGAACCACTGCTAGGCTTATCTCCAGAACAAAAATATCAGCAGTCCGAAATCAGACATATGGGATCAATATCTCCCCCAACAGAAAATTCTCCAAGGCTCCCATACACATTAAAGTATCATCTGCACCCGTTAAGAATTAGACAGTATTGAGAAATCTGCCTTGATAACTATAACTAGTTTAGATCATTCATGCTCTATCAACAATCATGGTGCTCTGAAGAGACCTTGATGTAACCTAACAGGGCAGTGAAGACTAAAGTAATAAACTTTCACACCTGGGGTCTCAACTGAATGTGGACTGAACAGCTTAAAGGGTTTGTACCAAGTTTTTACCTTATTATATGCTGAAGGACCTTCACAAATCCCAAGATTGGAGATCTTCGTCTGCATAGAGAAGCGGTTGAGCATGTACACCTACGCTCCATTCATTCTCTATGGGACTGCCCAGTACAAAGCTTGGCTATCTGTAGCAGTCCTATAGAATAAGTAAAGGTGGACATGTTTAACTTCCGATCCATTCAGATGGTGGACCTGTTTAACCACAGATCCATTCATCAGTAGGTTATATCCTATCCTATAGATAGGGGTTGACTTACACACTTTGTACAAACCCTTTAATTTAAAGGGAATCTGTCACAGTTGACCTATATAAACTATTAATATGGGCATAAAGGTTATAGATTGTTGAGGCGACTGATATCAGATGCTGTCTGGAAGATAACTCTGCCTCCAGAGCTTACATTACATGAAAGGGGAGTTAGCAGTGAGACAAGTAACCAACACTGAACAGGAGAAATTAAATTTGTCTTCTTGCAAACACATTTTTTGCTTCTCTCTACCTGTGAGCTGGAAGCTGAGTGGAACCAACAGATGTGTCAGTTATAATCACACACAGCTCTGCAGTGAGATCAGGAGAGAAGAGAGTGGCCATTACACTAGTAACTCCTCCTTCATGTCAAACAAGCTCTGGAGGCAGAGTTAGCGTCTAGGCAGTGTCCTCCCTATAGCCTGGAAGAGGCCTTTTATATAAAGTGATAAAAGATTTCTCAGCAACAACACAGCTGATATGAGACACACAGGAAGGATTGTTTTCAGCTGTCTATAACCTGCATGCCCTTATTAATAGTTTACATAGGTCAAATGTGGCAACAGATTCCTTTTAAATCATGGGTTTAGAGAAAAACAGGTGAAATATAAAAGTAAAGTATGGTCAGTATAAAAATGGGGCACATTCAAAATGTTATTTCATCAATGGCCTTCACATTAAAGAGAACCTGTCAGCACAATTGATTGCAGAAGAAAAAGCAAAAGGCATAGGCATAACGTCGTTGTTACACAGATTACATAGGTATCTTTAGTGAAGAAATCCGCTCTGTGCGAGTTCTTTAATCAGAATTTGAAGTTTTGCTGTAAGAAGTTTAGGTGCAAACAGGCGGGACTGTGGGTAGGTTGTTCAGCTCCTGCCTCGACCCCTCCTTCTGCCTCTAGTGTCCGTATGGTAGGTCACTGCTTTGGGAGTGACCTGCCTCCTGTTTTGAAAGTTTGTACTGTCATTGCCGCAAGAGGCACTTTCGTAGATTGACTGCCTGGTTATCTTCAGTAAAATGGCACCGGTGGCGGTACATGTGTAGAACGAGATCTCAGTTCAATAACATCCTTTAGAGATTTGAGCCGAGATTTCAATTTGCGCATGCTCAGCCACTTTAGTAAAGACAGCCAGGTTATTCTGCGCATGTGCCGCCACGGCGCCATTTTATTGAAGACCGTCAGTAGATCAATCTGTTCATGCGCCACCTGCGTTGAGCAAAGCCCCAGCGTAAACTTTTAAACAGAAAGCAGGTCTCTCATAAAGCAGTGACCTGTCATACGGACACCAGAGGCAGGAGCCAAAGAACCTACTCACAATCCTGCTGCTAGGTACCTAGCATTAACATTACATCAAAACTTCAAAGAACCACCACAGAGTGGATTTATTCACTGAAGGGATCTATTTAATTTGTACAACAGAATTATGTCCATGCCTTTACTGTAACATACAAAATCATGCTGACGGGTTCTCTTTAACATCAATGATCACGTCACATAAGTCAAGGTAGTATCAGTTTTTACCGGGTGAAAATCCCTAGAGACCCCACATCATTTCGACAGTTCTACTTTTGTATGACATAACATGTGTTTGTCGTGAACGTATTTGGTAATAAAATGTTTCCCACACACGTGGCATCCATAGGGTTTCTCTAATGTGTGCTTCCTTTTGTGTATTTCCAGCTCTGTCTTACTGAAAAAGCATTTGCCGCAATTGAAGCAGTGCACAGGTGATGAATGAGTTTTCTCATGCTTTGCTAGAGATGCCTCACTGTAAAAACATCCCCCACACACTTTGCATACACACAACTTCAAGTCTGTGTGAAAGACCTGGTGTTTGACGAGGAACGACAGCTCCGTGAAGCTTTTCCCACATAAGGAACATACAAAGAGTTTATCTACGGAGTGAGTGACTTGATGCCGAGCAAGTTCCAAGTTACTGTAGAAGCCTTTTTGGCAACTAGGACAGTGGTACCAGATCTCCATTGCGTTGTCATTTTGACGGACTGAGTAGACAGAAGAACTGTTTTTCTCATCATTCATATCCACATCCATTTGATGATGCTCTGAAGATGAAGATGCAGCTGAAGACTCAACAGTATTTAAGTTTTCAGGCCTTTTTTCACTACAAGAAGTTGGTTTAATTTGCTTAACAAGTGTAGATGTAGACTGTCGTATAGGATAACTCAGTGTTTTCAGGTTTAGATCTTTACATGAGACTGGTACTTTGTTGGATGAGGATGGCTTCTCCATAGTATCAGGAGATGAATATTGGTTCTTGTTGTCAGTATTTGCCTGCTTTCCTCTCTCACGTGAGACTGCCTTCAAAATAATATGAGTAAATGGATATTGAGAGGGATCTGCCGATGCCAACGTATTGGGTTGTAGGTTTTGTCCACTGTATGAGGACTGTTCCTCCGCGGTATGAGGAGATTGATGTTGGGCATGATCGGTGGATGTATACATATTGGGTAGTTTTTCACCATAAGTAGACTGTTGCTCCTCAATATGCAGATAAGAATGATGTTGTGCAGGATCTGTAGGTGTATATGTACTGATCTGTAGCTCACCATATGAGGATGGCTCTTCCACAGTATGATGTTGTGTATGATCTGTCGGTGTCAGGTTTGTCAGGTGATCTTCATCATGTGAGATTGGTTCCTCCTTAATATCAACTGAGTGAAACTGTACACCTGAGAGAGGAGTTGGGAGATTTCCTCCATCATAAGAGTCATCACAGGATTCCTCCTTAATATGCATACAGGAATAATTTGTATGATCTATATTACTGATGCTTCCATCTTCACATGCAGATATGTTTTCAGTAAAATTTGCACTGGATACATTTTGCATTACTCCAGGGTTATGTATAGTTAGGTTTTTCGTCATGTCATCTTGATTTAAAAGATCTGATGTTCCATTATGGAGAAAACTATTTTTACAAATGGTGTCACCTAGGGGACAAAAAAAGAAAAAAAAAATTAATTATTATCAGCTTTGGCATCTACAGGATCTAGTTTTGAAGTACAAAATATTCTTCTCTTACCCATTAATTCAATATTTTGATGTTTCTTCATCGAGACGTCTTTGTACAGAGCCTTGTGCTCTTCTATATATTCCCACTCCTCCATGGAGAAATGGACAGTGACATCATCGGATCTGACAGGAACCTGACACACAATGATACAGTCATCATCCAGACACATTAACCCTTGTGTTACTGTATAATGTCCCAGTATTCCCAGCAGCGCTCACCTCTCCGGTCAGGAGCTCAGTGATCTTGTTGGTGAGATCTAGGATCTTCTGCTCAGTTTCTTTGTGAGAAGTCACAGATCGA
This sequence comes from Oophaga sylvatica, assembly GCA_033576555.1. Classification (NCBI taxonomy): domain Eukaryota; kingdom Metazoa; phylum Chordata; class Amphibia; order Anura; family Dendrobatidae; genus Oophaga; species Oophaga sylvatica. The sequence continues at coordinate 259,939,463 of JARQOD010000003.1, read as the reverse complement.
GATGGAGTCGGTAATACATTTGGCATAGTTCTAGAAATCCCTTCTACGACCAAAAGTCTGTTGTGTGTGCTTTGTCTACCGGGCTTCTTGACTACAATATAATCCTGTAGAGAAAAAAAAGGCCTCTGTAAAAACAAGGTCCTGAAATCATTCCTGATTATACTTTTCTGTATCATCTATATCTTCGGTTCCCCGCTTATTTGGTAAGCTATAGCACTAACCGAATAAGCTACAGCGGGAACCTGGCTTCCTGGATCGCTGCCGCAGCTGCATGTGTCGCGGCTGCGTCACTGTCACAGCACATGTATGGAGAGCGTGTGTGTTGGAAGCCTGTGTGTTAGGCTCTCCATGCATGTGCTGTGACACAGCAGCGACATATGGCGGCAATCAGCTGTTCATCCGGCGCGATCCAGAAAGCCAGGTTCCCGCTGTAGCTTATTCGGCAAGTGCTATAGCTTGCCGCATAAGCGGGGAACCGAAGATATTTGCTCAATTCTACTTGCAACATTGCAATACAATAATATAAAAGGAGTTCTCCTAGATGACTGCCGTCACCTATTTCGGGTTACAACCAGTTCTAGCACACATTAGGATGGGTTGCAGCATGCAGAAACACTGCTAGAGACAAATGTCTCTGAGCTTCGGTCTGCATTGCAGTATACAGGAGAGCACACAGACTCACTATGATTCATGTCCTGCTGTAAACCCATTAGGCTGAGTGAGAAAATAAATTACGCAGCTCGCTCACGATACAGCTCCTCAGACTGACTGGTACTTGTTTTATTATACAGTAGTTGCTTGAAACAGATGTCTGATTGTAGTCTGAAAAAACTATCAGGGCCTTATTTGCCACTTGGCATTGGAGGGATAGTGCCTAAGGCTGCAGGTTGCAGTGAGCAGGGCCAGAATATATACTATATATTCTACTTACCATTCTCTGCTGCACTGGCGGATCCAGGGGCAAGGGTGGATTCAGGATTTAATGAGCTCTGTGCATAACATGAATGGTCTGATTGCTGGCGCAGCAGAATACTGACTGCTGCTTCACCAATTAGAACTCAGTCGGTATACTTGCAGCACTCCAGCATTACCTCCAAAACTACAAAATAATGTAAATGTGATACCGACACTAACGCATGTCTTGTGATGGACAGGGAAGTTGTAGTCGATCGAGCAGTCCGCGTTAGCACAGTGTATACACGTCTGTGCTGCTACTGCATCATTATGATCTATGGGTGTGGATGGAAGGCGGTGTAAGTGTGCGATTCTCCCTCTGTATACAATTGGGCAGACAGGGCTGGGCTCACTGGAGGGAGGCTGTATGTATATTAGTGTGCCCGTATGAAGTACATATACCAGTGCATAATTGTATGTACATTATGTAGCGACTCTACATACACCATGCATGTGCATGCTGTAGATGCATGATCCATGTACAGCCAATATACACTCCATAAGCACATGTATGCATGCTCAGTGCATAACGTATATACAGCTATGCATTAGTATTTGCACATGAATATACACATAGCATTAGTACTTAGATATAAATACAGATACCCTGAATCCAGCGATGTATCACTTAGTTTACTGGGTGCAACATTTATGATAGAATCACCATTTTATATGTGGCAGATCTACCAGTTCTCTGAATGCTGAGCTCTGTGTAACCAAACCCACACTACCATTTGGCAACTTTGTGTGTACACTGTGCACAGGCAGAAACCTTATTAGAGGTGGGGTTTGACTAGGAGGCAAGAGGATAATCTCCTGCTGATAAAACACTGATTGTATGGAAAAAAATCAATCAAGCCTAGTAAGTGACACATCTCTGTAATCAGGGTCTCTGCTCCTACACCATGGTCCTCTCAGCAAAACCTGAAGACAGAATCCCATCAAACTGTGCCAGATTGTCATAGTGGTTCATGCTCTTTGATAAATCTGTCTAATTTTAAGACCGTCTATAAGTTTACACCACTCTTATTTGGCTTACTTTGTGCCAGAAGTTTGGAGCATTGAGTTGACATTAGGCCTACTCCCTTTTTTTTTGGCAAGCCACGCTTCTTTTCAGCAATGGTCAAGGCGTAGAAAGCCTGTAAAACACCTAATTAATATAGCGCCAGTCTTGAGAGACAGTTTTTTGGCACGTTTGATAAATCTCACCTTATGTATTTAGGCATATCCATGCCCCAAATGCTCACATATTCCAAAAATATTTAGACTTGAGAGTCCTCAGTGGTTGATACCTTTTAATGGCTACTGGCTAACACGGTACGAAGATATACATCTTTCCTACACATATTCCAAAGCACTATAAAGGCAATCAGGTGATCACTGGTTTCGTTTTCCAAGGAGGGGATGTAAGTATAGAATAATATATTGATGAATAAAGTTTTTTCCAACTGGATGATTTTCCGTTTTTCTCCTCTTCTTCCAAGAGTTATAACTTTTTCATTTTTCCATCCACACAGCCATATAAGGTGCTTGCATTTTTTGCCCAGTGAGTTGTAGTTTTGAATGACACTCATTTTACAGGTCAATGTACTGGAAAAAAAATTGCAGTGCAGTGGAATTGTGCAAAAAAATGCTAAGCCGCAATTGGTTTTGAGGGTTTTGTTTTTACAGCATTCATTGTGTGGTAAAAATGACCTGGCAATATGATTCTGTAGGTCCAGATGCAGCAATATCAGATATGCTTTTTAATGTTTTTATTTACTCTTTACTGTATTTTTGTATTTTGTAGTCTCCTTCGGGGACTTAAAGGGAATCTGTCACGTCCACCATGCCCTCCAGTCCAGCAGCATTCACTTATTTATCTTCCAGACATGCCCAGTGTGCCTCTGAAACTGGGTGTACGCTTCCCGGCTAGATTTGCTTGAGCTGTGTCATCACCGCTAGTGCAAATTATGTTATAATGCCCATAGGGGCATGAAAACATGGAAAGAGGGCTGACAAGTTTGGGGCAACTAACGCTTCATCTACTAGTCAAAGCCCTAATTAGCATAGCAAACGGGGACAATATAAATGCTTTTTTAAAACCTCATTTGTACAGAAAACATTACACAGGGCTGGTCAGGAAGGGAATTTACTCATAAGTAAGTGAATGCTGCTGGGTTGGAGGGAATGGGACACCTGACAGGTTCCCTTTAACCTGCTGTATATAGTAACCCATCAGCATCTCGTTATCGCGTCATAGGTGGCGATTGATGCAAATAAAAAAGGTGTGCTCCATGTGTAGGGCATTGTGAGAGGTAATTAATAGTTTACCAGCCGCGAGCAGAGCGAAACTCCACTCACGGCTGTGAAAGGCAGATGATGGCTGGATAACACAGCCATCATCTGCCAGCAAGCTTCTGAGCCCGATTCAAAGAAGGGACCTAACATATGATGTAAATGTACGTCATATATTGGAAAGGGGTTAATAAAACAAAATAAGTCTCTAAAAAGATATTCATTTGTTTTTCGAGTATTGAAAAATACAACTTTTCTGGCAAAAAAGCAAGGTGTCATACATTTATAGTTTTGAAAAAAATAAAAAAGTGATGTCTCTGGCAATGATGTAAAAAAAAAAAATTCTCCATCCCTCACCCCTTTTTCAAAAGCCACCAAGATAACAGGTAGTCACTGCTGATATGATAAAGGGAAGGGTTCATGGAAATTGCTCCCCTCTCACCTTTAAGTGATTCCTGACATCCTCCTTACATGTAGGCCAGATCTCAGGAGCACATGTATGGGGAGAGCAAGCTCAGGTGCAATAAAGCCGGCCCCTACCTGTAGCCGCAGAGATTAGGACTTGCTCTGATCATTCTTGGTTAACCGTTTAAACACTGTTCTTCTTTAGCCTGAATCATCAATAGCGGTGTGAGCACAAGAGCACAGGGTCCTCCTAATGCTTGGCCTAGGACAGTGTTTCAGTCCTAATTAACCATTACACCTATTTCAGTAAAACATTTTTTTAGATATTTATAATTATTTATTATTTAAAGGAATTTTCCAGTCCCGATTTATGTCTGAAAACAGCAAAATGAGTATAACTTAACTCTCTTACTGCCTAAGCAATGTCTTTCCACTGCTGCTCCGTTTTTTGTCAACACGGCTGTATCGGTGGTGTCATGATTACATCGCATGACCACTGCAGCCAATCTCATAAAATCAACTGATGCAGCACTGCAGATCCCAGGTATTGGCTGCAGAGATCACGTGCGGTAGTTGTGACTTCTGAGGAACAATTGTTTTTAATTTTGCAGTTTTCCACTAAGACACAGTGGAATATTGCCTAGGAAATATTTCCTTCTTCTATGACTCCAATCACTGTTAAAAATTCTCTGATCTGTCATAGCGCAGATGTACAGAAGACAGAAGTAGTTATAAGCCAAGTCTGTCTTTTCTTAAGGTTTCTGACAGACGCGCACCCAGAGTTGATCCTGCTATGCCGGGATTAAAGTCTATAACCAGTATACATGGATTGTGCCCAGTTGCTATGAAGGTAATAGTGAGGTCATGTGACATTTCACAGTATCCCTCACCTCTCCAGTCAGTAGGTAAAGGATCTCCATGATGTGGTACAATATTTGTTCTGTTGTCGCACTTTCGTCCATTCCCATCCTTAGATGATCAGCCCTTGGAGTGACCTTGCAGAGGGTCTTTGATGACTGGTTATCCTGAAAATGCAAAATAATTAAATTAATTACAAAGATAAAAGGTTATTAGAGTTTTCATATATGAAATTAGTTAAAGGGGTTCTCAGACAGTAATTATAATATATATATATATACACACTAGATGGTGGCCCGATTCTAACGCATCGGGTATTCTAGAATATGTATGTAGTTTTTGATAACTTTGGCGATTGTGTTTGTTCTCTGTTTGCCCTGGATTCTGGAGATTCATTCACCCGACATTGTCTATGGGATTCTGCATCGTGTTCCTGCCTAGCGGCAGTATGTTGTGGTGTCTCCTGTTCCCGACGTTTTCTGTGAGATTCCGCATCCTGGGCTTGCCTAGCGGCAGTGTGTTGCGGTGTCTCCTGTTCCCGACGTTTTCTGTGAGATTCGGCATCCTGGCTTGTCTAGCGGCAGTGTGTTGCGGTGTCTCCCTTTCCTGACGTTTTCTGTGAGATTCGGCAGCCTGGGCTTGTCTGGTGGTAGTGTGTTGTGGTGTCTCCCTTTCCCGACGTTGTCTGTGAGATTCCGCATCCTAGGTTTGTCTGGCGGCAGTGTGTTGTGATGTCTCCTGTTCCCGACGTTGTCTGTGAGATTCGGCATCCTGGGCTTGTCTAGCGGCAGTGTGTTGTGGTTTCTCCTGTTCCCGAAGTTTTCTGTGAGATTCGGCATCCTGGGTTTGTCTAGCGGCAGTGTGTTGCGGTGTCTCCTGTTCCCGACGTTTTCTGTGAGATTCCGCATCCTGGGCTTGTCTGGTGGCAGTGTGTTGCGGTGTCTCCTGTTCCCGACGTTTCTGTGAGATTCCGCATCCTGGGCTTGTCTGGCGGCAGTGTGTTGTGTGTCTCCTGTTCCCGACGTTTTGTGAGATTCCGCATCCTGGGCTTGTCTGGTGGCAGTGTGTTGCGGTGTCTCCTTTCCCGACGTTTTCTGTGAGATTCGGCATCCTGGGCTTGTCTGGCGGCAGTGTGTTGTGGTGTCTCCTGTTCCCGACGTTTTCTGTGAGATTCGGCAGCTGGGCTTGTCTGGTGGCAGTGTGTTGCGGTGTCTCCTGTTCCCGACGTTGTCTGTGAGATCGCATCCTGGGCTTGTCTGGTGGCAGTGTGTTGCGGTGTCTCCCTTTCCCGACGTTTTCTGTGAGATTCGGCATCCTGGGCTTGTCTGGCGGCAGTGTGTTGTGGTGTCTCCTGTTCCCGACGTTTTCTGTGAGATTCGGCATCCTGGTTTGTCTAGCGGCAGTGTGTTGCGGTGTCTCTGTTCCGACGTTGTCTGCGAGATTCGGCATCCTGGTTTGTCTAGCGGCAGTGTGTTGCGGTGTCTCCTGTTCCCGACGTTGTCTGTGAGATTCAGCATCCTGGGCTTGTCTTCTGGCAGTGTGTTGCGGTGTCTCCCTTTTCCGACGTTTTCTGTGAGATTCCGCATCCTGGGCTTGTCTGGCGGCAGTGTGTTGTGGTGTCTCCTGTTCCCAACGTTTTCTGTGAGATTCGACATCCTGGGCTTGTCTGGTGGCAGTGTGTTGTGGTGTCTCCTGTTCCTGACATTGTCTGTGAGATTCGGCATCCTGGGCTTGTCTGGTGGCAGTGTGTTGTGGTGTCTCCTGTTCCCGACGTTTTCTGTGAGATTCGGCATCCTGGGCTTGTCTGGTGGCAGTGTGTTGTGGTGTCTCCTGTTCCCGACGTTTTCTGTGAGATTCGGCATCCTGGGCTTGTCTGGTGGCAGTGTGTTGTGGTGTCTCCTGTTCCTGACGTTTTCTGTGAGAGTCCGCATCCTGGGCTTATCTAGCGGCAGTGTGTTGTGGTGTCTGTTGCTCTCGATGTTGTCTTTTTCTTGCTGATTTTCTGTCATCGTCAGTCGCTTACGACAAATTGGAAGACAGGAAGCGTAAAGAAGCATCTGTTCAGCGCGCTGTGACTGGCAGAACGTGTTCAGTAAACGTGACAGAAGTACATCAGACACTGTGAATCACAAAACATGTTCAGTACATCATGGGCAGTTGGTGACTCACATGAGCGGAGTAAGCCCTGCTATCTCCCGACGGTGGCGTACTTATTTTAAATCCGGCGCCAATTTTGCCGGAGAGCGTGTTTAAATTTGGCGCTAAAAATCGCTGATTGGTCGTGGGCAGAGGCCGCGACCAATCAGCTGAGCGGTGTTTAAACTTGGCACCAAAATCGCTGATTGGTCGCGGCCGACCAATTAGCGATTTTGGCGCCAAATTTAAACACGCTCTCCGGGAGATGATACACTCTCTCCGGGAGATGACCGGCTGCTCGCACCAGAAGTATCCCAACCGGCGGCGCCGCGCCCCGGTCCTCCGTTCACACTTGCCATCGGGAGATCAGTGGCTGATCTGCCAACGGTAGCCGCATGGAGGTCAGCGGTACCGCCGTTCAGGGTACTTCTGCTGCGAGCGCCAGTAATCTCCCGGCTGCATCGCCGCTGACATCCGTGCGGCAGATAAGCCGCTAACGGCCGCCATCTTTTTTCTGAAATCCCGCATCGCTGATTGGCCACGGCCAGACCAATCAGTGACGCGGCATTTCCTGGACAGAAAGACAAACAGACGGGATAAGACGATTATATACAGTCATGGCCAAAAGTTTTGAGAATGACACAAATATTAATTTTTACAAAGTCTACTGCTTCACTTTTTCGAATGGCAATTTGCATATACTCCAGAATGTTATAAAGAGTGATCAGCTTAACAGCAATTACTTGCAAAGTCAATATTTGGCTAGAAAATGAACTTTATCCCCAAAACACATTTCAACATCATTGCAGCCCAGCCTTAAAAGGACCAGCTAACCTCTTTTCAGTGATTGCTCCATTAACACAGGTGTGGGTGTTGATGAGGACATGGCTGGAGATCAATCTGTCATGATTAAGTGAGAATGACACTACTGGACACTTTAAAAGGAGGCTGATGCTTGGCATCATTGTTTCTCTTCTGTTAACCATGGTTATCTCTAAAGAAACACGTGCAGTCATCATTGCAATGCACAAAAATGGCCTAACAGGGAAGAGTATCGCAGCTAGAAAGATTGCACCTCAGTCAACAATCTATCGCATCATCAAGAACTTCAAGGAGAGAGGTTCCATTGTTGCCAAAAAGGCTTCAGGGCGCCCAAGAAAGACCAGCAAGCGCCAAGACCGTCTCTTAAAAGTGTTTCAGCTGCGGGATCGGGCTACCAGCAGTGCAGAGCTTGCTCAGGAATGGCAGCAGGCAGGTGTGAGTGCATCTGCACGCACTGTGAGGCGGAGACTCTGGGAGCAAGGCCTAGTCTCAAGGAGGGCAGCAAAGAAGCCACTTCTCTCCAGAAAAAACATCATGGACAGACTGATATTCTGCAAAAGGTACAGGCAGTGGACTGCTGAGGACTGGGGTAAAGTTATTTTCTCTGATGAATCCCCGTTTCAATTGTTTGGGACATCAGGAAAACGCCTCATTCGGAGAAGACAAGGTGAGCGCTACCACCAGTGTTGTCTCATGCCAACTGTTAAGCATCCTGAAACCATTCATGTGTAGGGTTGCTTCTCAGCCAAGGGAATCGGCTCTCTCACAGTCTTGCCTAAAAACACAGCCATGAATAAAGAATGGTACCAGAATGTCCTCCAAGAGCAACTTCTCCCAACCCTCCAAGAGCATTTGGCGATCAACAATGCCTTTTCCAGCATGATGGAGCACCTTGCCATAAAGCAAAGGTGATAACTAAATGGCTCAGGGAACAAAACATAGAGATTTTGGGTCCATGGCCTGGAAACTCCCCAGATCTTAATCCCATTGAGAAATTGTGGTCAATCATCAAGAGACGGGTGGACAAACAAAAACCTAAAAATTCTGACAAAATGAAAGCTGTTGTGAATAGGCTGGAAATGAGTTCTGAGCAGAAGCTCCCTCTGGTGGTTACAAACGGTACTGGACTGTCCAGTGAAGATTGTGAGGATTGGGAATCAGGTGTTACTGACTGGTCTTATATAACGGAGTAGCCTTCCCATCAGGGTTGCCGGTGATCAATTGTTCTGGTCTCAATCCTTGATTCCTGTTTCCTTGGTAGCCTGTGGTGTCGTGTCTGAATCTCCTGCTAACAGATAAGACATTTTCTTCTTTTTGTTTTTGTGCTTGATTTTTGCATTTTGTCCTGCACTTCTGTGGGGGCCTTCAGGGTCCCTTCTGGGGGCTTTTGCCCTCTCAGTTCAGTTCGGCCACTGATGTTTGTACATTTGCTTTTTCCAGTTTTTTCAGTGGCTGCTGTTTTGTTTTTGGTTACACCAGAGAACTAATTTAGGTGGTAGAGGTCGTGTGATCTCAGGTGTTTTTGAAATTAGTAGAGTTGGTGCTTTTCAGGGTTTTTAGGGATTGCATTAAGTGCCCTTCCTATCCTTTTCTATTTAGTAAGTTTGGGCCCCAACGTTTGCTCATACTATTTTCTGTCTGTGTCAGTATTTCTTCTTGTCTAACCGCCATTACATGTTTGGGGGCTTTCTATGTTTTTTGGGGATCTGCTCCGGGGCAGATAGCTTTCCTCTTTCTATCTTTAGGTGTAGTTAGTTTCTCAGGCTGTGACGAGGCGTCTAGGACCAACGTAGGAACGCTCCACGGCTGCCTCTAGTTGTGGTGGTTAGTCAGGGTACTGCAATCTCATAGTTTCCAACTGCTCTGGTGTATTTCCTTTTTTGCCTGCTCTCCTCAGCTACCAAATCATAACAGAAAGCATTGATTGTGCAAGAATGGATTGCTATCAGTCAGTATTTGGTCCAGAAGTTGATTGAGAGCATGCCAGGGAGAATTGCAGAGGTCCTGAAGAAGGGTCAACACTGTAAATATTGACTTGCTGCATTAACTCATTCTAACTGTCAATATAAGCTTTTATTACTCATATGTTTGCAATTATTATATTTCTGTCTGTGATAAAAACATCTGTCAAACACACATAAAAACCAGAGGGCAGTAGATCATGTGAAAATATAATATTTGTGTCATTCTCAAAACTTTTGGCCATGACTGTATATTAGATAGATAGATGTTACTGTGTATTACCTCATATCACTGTGTATTACCTCATGTTACCTGTGTATTACCTCATGTTACTGTGTATTACCTTATGTTACTTATGTATTACCTCATGTCACCTGTGTATTACCTCATGTCACTGTGTATTACCCGTGTTCAGTAAACATGACCGAAGTACATCACACACTGTAAAGCCCCCGTCTCACACAGCGATCTCGCTAGCGAGATCACTGCTGAGTCACTAGTTTTGTGACGCAGCAGAGATCTCCCCAGCGACGATCAGCTCCCCTGCTGGGTATCGCTGATCGTCGCTGAATGTCCTGGACATTTTTTGATCGCTGGTCTCCCGCTGACAGGCACGCATCGCTGCGTGTGACAGGCGGGAGACCAGCGATCCGCTGGTAACCAAGGTACACAGCGGGTTTCCAGGTGCGGGGCTGTGCCTAGAAACCCGCTGTGTACCTTGGATACCAGCGCCCTGATGCAGGGAGCTGGTAACCAAGGTACACAGCAGGTTTCCAGGCACCGTGCAGCGCAAGGAAACCCGACGTGTACCTTGGTTACCAGCTCCCTGTATCAGGGCACTGGTATCCAACGTACACTGCGGGTAACTAAGCGACGTTACCCGCAGTGTCGCTGTGCTGATCGCTGCCCTGAGCTGCCTGTTTGGCAGCTTAGCAGCGATCATGTAGCGATACACCAGCGATCCTGACAAGTGCATATCGTTGTCGGGATCGCTGGTGTATCGCTATGTGAGACCCAGGCCTAACTGACAAAACATGTTCACTACATCATGGGCAGTTGGTGAGTCACATGACCACATGGGCAGAGTTAGCCCTGCGTCGCTGATTGGCCGCAGCCGGACCAATCAGCGACGCGGGATTTCCTGGACAGAGACACAGGATAAGAAGATTATATAAATAGATATATATATATATATTTTTTTTGGATGGATTAAAAATATTAAATGGAGGAATTCTCAGCTTCCAGTGCCACAGCGGATCTAGAGCAGGGGGCACTAGGTTGCAGGTCTGGAGTTTTAAGCCGCCTCTGGGCACAGTGTCTGCCCCGCCTAGGAGTTACAGCATGAGTAGAAGAGCACATTATCAAATGTTTCTCTGACAACACGCTCTTGTAGTCAGTTGAGCGCTGCAGCGATTTCCGAACGGGGCAGACATCACATATGGAGAAGGCTATGCTGAATCTGCAGGGGCGCTGCCGAGTATACCTCTATTCGTTTTAGTCAATCCATGCCTAAAACAAAACCGATTTTATGGTCAACCCTTTTAAGGGGGCTTAGGATGATAGTATTCAGAAAGAAAGAGCCCATTTATGACAGGTATGAGGTATGGGTTTTTAAACTGATCCCACGATGCATCCTCAATGGGACCCACCGACTTATGATAGGGTCTAATGGGTCATCTGATTTCCATCATGGATTCAGTATTCTTGATAATAAAACCCCTGGTGGGTTCTCTCCCCAGGGAACAATAAGGTGATCATTAAATAAAATACACACAAAAACTAATAAAAGGAAATATTCCTCCTTGACCCAACAATTTCCAAGATCTTAACCCAGATGTTTTTCCCCTTAAAATAAATCTTTGAAAAAAGCAGACACATAGAAAATCTCTTTTAGGACTCTCCTATCTGTATATGATGGAGAAGATGCGTTTAAAGGGGTTGTGTTGTGTCCTTTCAAAAAAATCTTATCCCCATCTGCGGCAATAAAGGAACACACTGTGCTTTATTCACCCTCCCTGGGTCCAGTGAGTGATCTGCGTACAAGGGCGGAGCTACAGAGCGCATGATTGGCTGCCTCACTGTCGTTGTGACGTCAGCGCAGCAGCCAATATCAGGCACCGGGAGCAGTGGTGGACCTGGGTAGGGGGGAGTAGAAAACAAGGTTATTTTAAAACTATACAATACACACCGAAAAATAAGAATAGCCAAAAAATGGTGAAAAACGGAAACATAATGGGAGGTAACAAAAATGGTGCAAGAACACGAGGCACCGTGCAGCTGAGGCGGCATGCAATGACGTAATACCAGGGTAACGATACAGGAAGTGAGAGAGCTCTGTGTATAGACCTGCCTGCTAACGATAGAAGAGCGGGGGTATCACGACATACACGATAGCGACACTCACACACACTCTCCTAGCTCGTACCTTTCGGAGGGGCAGCAGCGGCTAAACGACCTCTGATGACGTCACGCCCACGTGACCAGACCCCTTGTGGGGAGGAGCTATAGTAACTGCAGGAAGTGAAGTGTTTTGTCAGATCGTGGAGGGCAGTGACTCCATGGAGCCGCTCCTCC